>LNAC01000255.1:0-36087 GCA_002007465.1 Ailurus styani | reverse complement strand
ATCCCAGGACCCTGAGATCATGACCTGAGCCGAAAGCAGAGGCTTTAACCCACTGAGCCACCCAGGCGCCCGAATTTTTTTAAATCTTTATTTTCCTGGTTGACCTATTCATTTTTTAGTAGGATGTTCTTTACCCTGCATGCATTTGAGTTCTTTCCTACTTTCCTCTTGTGATTGAGTTTTAGTTTCAGAGAATTACAGTCTGAAAATATGCAGGCAATGATCCCAATCTTTTGGCACCAATTGAGACCGATTTATGACCCAGGATGTGATCTATTCTGGAGAATGTTCCATGTGCGCTAGAGAAGAATGTGTAATATGTTGTTTTAGGATGGAATGTTCTAAATATATCTGTGATGTCCATGTGGTCCAGTGTGTCATTTAAAGCCTTTATTTCCTTATTGATCTTTTGATTAGATCATCTGTCCATTTCAGTAAGGAGAAGTTTGTTAAAGTCCCCTACCATTATTGTATTATTGTTGATGTGTTTCTTTGATTTTGTTATTAATTGGTTTATATAATTGGCTGCTCCCATGTTAGGGGCATAGATATTTAAAATTGTTAGATCTTCTTGTTGGACAGACCCTTTATGTATGATATAGTGTCTTTCCTCATCTCTTATTATGGTCTTTGGCTTAAAATCTAATTTGTCTGATATAAGGATTGCTACCCCAGCTTTCTTTTGAGGTCCAATAGCATGGTAAATTATTTTCTACCCCCTCACTTTAAATAGGGATGTGTCTTTGCGTCTAAAATGAGTCTCTTGTAGACAANGAGGTCCAATAGCATGGTAAATTATTTTCTACCCCCTCACTTTAAATAGGGATGTGTCTTTGGGTCTAAAATGAGTCTCTTGTAGACAACTTATCAATGGGTCTTGTTTTTTTATCCATTCTGATACCCTGTGTCTTTTGATTGGGGCATTTAGCCCATTTACATTCAGAGTAGCTATTGAGAGATAGGAATTTATTGCCATTGTTTTGCCTGTGAGGTGACCATTAATATATACTGTCTCTGTTCTTTTTTGGTTTGTTACTTTTAGGCTCTCTCTTTGCTTAGAAGACCCCTTTCAATATTTCCTGTAGGGCTGGCTTGGTGTTTGCAAATTCTTTTAATTTTTGTTTGTCCTGGAAGCTTTTTATCTCTCCTACTTTCAATGACAGACCAGCTGGATATAGTATTCTTGGTTGCATATTTTTCTCACTTAGTCCTCTGAATATATCATGCCAGTCCTTTCTGGCCTGCCAGGTCTCTGTGGATAGGTCTAATCTAATATTTCTACCATTGTATGTTACAGACTTCTTGTCCCAAGCTGCTTTCAGGATTTTCTCTTTGTCACTAAGACTTGTAAGTTTTACTATTAGATGATGGGGTGTTGACCCATTTTTATTGATTTTGAGGGGGGTTCCCTATGCCTGCTAGATTTTGATGCTTATTCCCTTCGCCAAATTAGGGAAATTCTCTACAATAATTTGCTCCAATATGTACTTCTACCCCTCTCTCTCTTTCTTCTTCTTCTTCTGGGATCCCAATTATTCTAATATTTTTTCATCTTATGGCATCACTTATCTCTCAAATTCTCCCCTTGTGGTCCAATATTTTTTTGTCTCTCTTTTGCTCAGCTTTTTTCTCCATTATTTGGTCCCCTGTATCACTAATGCTCTCTTCTGCCTCATTTATCCTACCAGTAAGAGCCTCCATTATTTATTGTACCTCATTAATAGCTTTTTTGATTTCAACTCCATTAGATTTTAGTTCTTTTATTTCTCCAGGAAGGGATTTTATTTCTCCATAAATGGGTTCTTTAATATCTTCCATGCTTTTTTTGAGACTAGCTAGCACCTTGATAATTGTCATTCTGAACTCCAGTTCTGACATATTACTAATGTCCATATTAATTGGACATTAGCCATTGGTACAGCCTCTTGTTCTTTTTTTGTGGTGAGTTTTTCTGCCTTGTCATTTTATCCAGATAAGAATAGATGAATGAGAGAACAAAATACTAAAAGGGTAGCAACAACCCCAGAAAAATATACACTAACCAAAATCAGAAGAGACCTGAGACTGGGGGAAGAAGTTAGGGGGGAAAAAAGAAGAAAAAGAAAAAAAAATATATATATATATTAGACTGGTGAATTGAACAGAGCCACACACTTGATTTTGGGTGTATTTTGGTCTGTTAGAAGAAGCTCCCTCCCAAAATTTTGAAAAAAGAAAAACTTTTATATATACACAAGTAACAGTAAATAAGATGAAGTGATGGAATATGACTGTAAGGGATGGAATATGACCTTTTTTAGAAAAGGAATTGATAAGTTGGTTGAAAAGGAATTGATAAGAATTTGGTTGAAAAAAAAAGAGGAAAGAATCTGATCAGTCTGGAGATTAAAAGAAAGCCATGTGCTAGATTTAGGGTATATTTTGATCTATTAGAAGAAATTGTATCCCAAAATTTTAAGAAAAACCAACCTATATGTATATAAAAAATAAAGTTAAGTACAATGAAGGGATAAAATGTGACTATAACAATAAAAATTAAAAAGGATTTTTAAAACAGTATTGATAAGATAAAATAGTTTTAAAAAAGTTAAAAGAGGAAAGAGGAAAAATTAAAAAACAGTATAAGAAAAAATAAAGTTCAAAGAATTTAACTTTGAAAGACTAAAGGATCAGGGAAAAGAGCCATGAATTCTATGTGTTGCTTTCCCTTAGCTCTGGAGTTCCACAGTTCTCCTTGATTGGTAACTTGTTCTTGGCTGGATGTTCTTGCTGATCTTCTGGGGGACAGTCCTGTTGCAGTGATTCTCAAATGTCTTTGCCCGAGGTTGACTTGCACTGCCTTGCCAGGGGCCAGGCTAAGTAATCTGCTCAGGTTCACTCTCATAGCTTTTGTTCCCTGAATGCTTTCCATACAGCTTTGGAGGACGGGAATGAAAATGGCAGCTCCCCAATCTCTGGCCCTGTAGGAGCTGAGAGCTTGGGGTCCCACTCCTCAATGAGCCCTCAGAGAAAAGCAGTCAATCCTTCCTGTCTCCCTGGTGTCTGGCTGCCCTCCAAGTGTGTGCCCAGCCTGTGAGTGAGCATTTCTATCTCTGACACATAGCCCTGTTTGGAGTCTCCAAACCCAGCAGATTCCTGCAGCACACTCCCTCGCTGCTCCTTCTGGAGGAGGAAGGAGAAGGTCTCTCTGGATCTGCTACTTATGCGGACCCTGCTCAAAGAGCAGTGGCCTGACTGTACCTTGGATCATGGTTTAAGGTAATCCCAAGCTGAGAGTCCACTGCTCAGCTTCATCTCTGCAGCCAGCTTCCCTGCCCCATACATGGGAGCTCTGCCACACTCAGGCACCCCCAGTCTTTCTGTGTCCCTGGGATCCTGAGACCACACTATCCCCACGTGGGCTCCACCCCCCACTTAGCCTCTGGAGCGACATCCTCTGGAGCTGACTTCTAAAAGTTCCAATTTTGTGCTCTGCTGCTCTCTCACTTGCTGGGAGCCGGCCCCACCCCTGCGGTCTATCTTCCTGTCACTTCGGATTCACTTCTCTGCAAGTCCTACCTTCCAGAAAGTGTTCGATTTTCTCTTCCTAGAATTGCTGCTCTTCTTCTCTTCGATCTCCTATTGAGTTTGTAGGTGTTCAGAATGGTTTGATAACTATCTGGCTGAACTCCTAGGACCTGATGATAATAGGTCTCCTACTCCTCCACCATCTTGCTCCTCCCCCGCCCCATTTATTTTATTTGAACCCATGTTACAGTGAGATCATAGCACTCTACTCAAAGAAAGAAAGGGAAATATCACACAGATTTACATAACCATGTATTAAGCAGTCTATACTGAATCCCAGTAGCATGTGAGCATACATCTTATATACTTCTGGTATAGGAATGCATACATTTCTGTTTTTCACAAAAACAAAACAAAACAACAACAAAACCCCTATCTTCTGGCATCTATCCAAGCAAAAATCTGTGAGTTACCCTAGACTCCTTAAAAACAAACTTCATGTCTAATCAGATGCCAAGACCTGAAGAGTTAACCCTACCAGCATCTCCTAAAAATATCTGTTACCTCCAAACCGGTTGCCACTGCTTTGCCTCAAGACCTCATTGTGTCTTGAGTGGAACTTTTTAACATCTTCCTAATTGGTCTCCCTTCCTTCAATCCAGCCTTGACCAATCCATTCTCTAAGCTGCTAAAATGAGTTTATTAAAATGCACATCCAACCATGAAATCCTCTTTCTTGGAAGTCATTCTGAGGTTCCTTAAAATATTCAGGTTAAAGACAAAATCCTTAACATGGTATTAGAACCTTTTATGATTTAGACCTTGCACCTTGTAATACCTCATGGCTTAAAAACACCACTCCCTCACATTCTCTGAACTATAGCCATTATGAACTATTTGCACTTTGTACTTTTCATCTCTCCATCTTCTTTTGTCTGCCTACCATCTCTTCTTTACTGAGATTCAACTCAGGCATCAATCACCTGCTTGTTGGAAGATTTCCTGATCCACTCCCTAAAATAGAGGATCACCTTTTATATTTTGTGCCTTCCATTATCATAGCCCTTATCACTGTATAATACTGCACTAATGCACAACCCTTAGATTGCTTGTTTTTTCCTTCATGCACCATCCCTTCTCCCACTTCACTTCTATAATAACCTGGAGAAAAGGGACAGTGTCTTATTAGTCTTATTCCTATCACACTGCTTACCAAGGTATCTGCAATTTAGTATAAACTACACAAATGTTTTTAGAATGAATCAATACAACACCAAAAAATAGCCTTTCATGATTGCATAACAAACTGTGATTTCAATATAATTAGAGCTTTGGGTAGTCAAGTTTAGAAACATGTGTTAAGAAACAGAAGTAGGGGCACCTGGGTGGCTCAGTTGGTTAAATGTCTGCCTTCTGCTCAGGTCATGATCCCAGGGTCCTGGGATTGAGCCTTGCATAGGGCTCCCTGCTCAGCAGGGAGCCTGCTTCTCCTTCTCCCTCTGTCCCTCCCCGCTCTTGTGCTCTCTCTCTCTCTCTCTCTCTCTCTCTGTCTGGNTGCTTCTCCTTCTCCCTCTGTCCCTCCCCGCTCTTGTGCTCTCTCTCTCTCTCTCTCTCTCTGGTCTCTCTCTCTCTCTAATAAATGAATAAAATATTTTAAAAAAAGAAACAGAAGTAAATGAGGGTTACAGAAGGGGGGGATGAGGTAACAAGGCTATGGGTATTGAGGGCACATGTTGTGATGAGCACTGGGTTTTATATGCAACTAATGAATTGTTGAACTCTACATCAAAAACTAATGATGTACTACTATATGTTGGCTAACTGAACATAATTAAAAAATTAATAGAAAAGTAAAATTAAACACCAAAAAATGTATCTTCAGGACTAAACTCTAAGCACAAAGAAATTACTTAAGGTCTAGTGAATTTTTTCTAATTTCCATTTATTTATAAATTTTTCTTTCCCTTCACATCCAATGTATTAAAAGAATTGTTCATAAAAAAAAGAAACAGAAATAAAAGAGTCATATCTACCAGTTGTCTTTATCTTTATAAAGTTTATGAGAAAGAACATTATACAAATTTGGTCCACTGCTTATTTATGACGTTAAACAAAATCCTAACATAATACAATAAAAAGAACGAAGATGATGGACCTACCTGTGTTTCCATTGGAACCAGTGTCACATTTTATGCCTTTTAATTACTGTTATATTATCTAGTAGAAAAAACATGAATGTGAAATTGAGATTCATTAGCCCCAAGGACAGACATTTGATGAGAAACAAAGCCTGACATTGCACCCTGATCTTTCATACTTCAAAATAACTGAGTCCTCTGTGAGAACTAATTTGAATTCTACTACTGAGTTGATATGTCATAATAATAAATGACTTGTTTATTTGGTAGTGCCTCTAAACCTCTTTCATAAAAATATTATAATACTGGAAGAGTAAAGCATAGTGTGATAATTGGCACTCTTTATATTAAAAAAACAATAAAATAGAGACCTTTTCACTGTCATTGTATATTTTAGATTATAGACTAAATGATATCTACTTTAAAAAAACATGAGCTGGAAGAGAGAAAGTAACCTGAATATTTTGCAGAAAAATAATCTATGGAGTGCAGTGGTTAAATTATCAACTATTCTTAGAACACTGAAAAACTAAAATAAATAAATAAATAAATTATCAAATATTTGAGGGCAGTGAGAATCTTAGTAAACCAAAAGCTTATTTTACTTTGGGGATATTAAAGTACAGTAAATTTACTGCAAAGAAATTAAAGTTAAACTCTTGTTAATTATTATAGGAGGTTGTTACTGTTTCAGTAATATGAGTAAAAATAAGTTAGAAAACTTGGATTGATTCTTGGGAAATGCACACAATTCTGAGAGCCAAAAAGACTGCAGTTTTAAAGGACAATGTTAGAAGCTCTGCTAGGCAGGAAGAAACGTGTATATAATTAAAGCTATGGGGGAAAAAACCCAGAAAACTGCTATAGGGAACAATCCATTACTGGCGAAGGGTATAGATTATATCTGCTATTGCTCCATGATTATAACTTTTATGTTTAAATTGACTTTTCTTGTTCTTTGGGGATTAATTAAAATCCTTAAAAAAGGAAATCAAAGTTCACAACAAATACCATATAGATTCTTAAGTCCTGGGAAATGTCCTATCTAACTTTACATAATTCCGATTATCAAATTCCAGCATATGGTACTTGGGGACAGTATCTAATGCTATCAATTTCTTGGACTGTACAGAGAACAAAAAACAGAACTGCTTTAATTATGCTTCAATGTTGTAAGAGCTCTTTTATTATTAGATTTTATATCCTCAGGGTCTGGCAAATGCCATACACTTAATAAATGTTAGTTAAATGAAAGGTGACTTAGAATTGCAACTTTTTGTATTGATTATTAAGAGAAATTCTGTATACTGTATTTGTACAGTCTTCTGGGGAAATCTAACAAAATGTCTAAGTTATTTTATCCACTATGCCAAGATATTTTTCATTAAATAGTTTTTTCATTATTTAATTCATCAAGGGATTATTTAGTATCTCTCTGTAAAACACAGTATATTTTAAGTATAAAAATCAGATAGATTAACTGATAAAAGCATCACATATTAAATCAGTTGGGAGATTGGGCTGAAGATGAACATGATCATATTAATACTCTCATCACGCTCATTTATTTTAGCCTAAACAACGAACATCTATTGTGTCTTCTCTGGATTTTCATCGAATGAATCACAACCAAGAATATTTCGAAATCAACACATCTGCAGGGTGTGCAAGCTTTACTTCCAGCCCTCCTGTTAGTCCACCCACCTCTTCTGTGGGAACCACAGAAGTCAAGAACGAGGGAACTGGCCATACAGGTAAAGCAGTTCACTTTATGCAGCTATATTTTTGAACTTTTAAACCTAAAGCCTTAATGAGATAGAGAGGGATTACGAGAAATCTTCATATAAATTGCACTGTTTTTTGTTCATCTACATGTATAGCAATGTAGGACATTATAATTTTTGTCAGAGTGTGGGTATAATTTTTTTTGAGTACATTAATGACCTTTCAGGTGTTATATGTTAAAGATGATGATTTAATGCTATTATGGTAGTGAAATAACCAGAGACCTGTAAATGCTTTTCTTCCACTGCTATTTACTCCTTTCCACACAGTGGTATCAACTCATCAATATACAAGTTTAATAATAGCTGCTTTGAGGCTACAGAACCTGTATCAGCCTGGTAAGATTGAGCTGGATGCTATGGCCTAAGTGGGCTTTCAATCTACTCAAACCAATGTGAACTTGGAGAGGGAAGGTGTGAGGAAATGGTGCTAGGGGTAAGGGGAAGATTAAGGAAAGTAATCACACCCACTAGTAACTCATATCTGGTTCCACCCAATCAGATTTTCAGTGTTTCCTTTCTCTGGGGGCAAGAAGCTAATAACTGGTAAGGCCAAATGACAGAAATAAGAGAAGTGAGACCTAAAGGATCTTCTCCCCTTATATTAATTTAAAGTAAGTGAACTATTCTACACTTTCCTTTAACGAGATATCATTTTTAAAACCTCTAGATGTGATTACTGTGAATTTTAGGATCATAAGGTATCATTTATATGGGCATTACTGTAACCTTTGTTCAAAATGAGTGTGTCTATGATTATATAAATGTATGCACCATATTTAAGTCCATTACTCTGACTGTAATTTTAAGAGCATTGATACAAATATTCCAAAAATATAGTAAGAAAACTACTTTCCTCTAGGAAAACTAAGATTTTAAAAATAATAATTAATGGAAGTGGTGACATTGATATTCTATGGAAGCTATTATCTGACCTTTTCATGGCAACCAGAGTGATATTTATAAAATACAAATCAAAGTATGTCATTATCATCCTTAACATAATCAGTAGCTTGTCACTGAACTTTGAATAAAATCCAACTCCTTGCTATGGTCAATGAAGTTCAGTATAACTTAGCTCTGATCAGCTCTTTTTTTGTTTCTTTTTTAAGATTTTATTTATTTATCTGAGAGAGAGAGATAGAGCATCCACAAGTAGAGGGAATGGCAGGCAGAGGGTGAGGGAGAAGCAGACTCCCCACTGAGTAGGGAGCCCAATATGGAACTTGATCCCAACCTAAACTTGAGCAAACTCAACCTGGCCCACGCTGACCTTCTTTTCTAGGCATTCTAGTCCTGGAGCTTTTGTACTTTGGTTTCTGCTGCCTGGAATATCTGTCTTCAAATTTTTATGTGACCGAGTGTCATTTGGGTTTTGGTGCAAATACACTTTCTCAAAGAGGCCTGCCTAGATCACCTTATCTTTAGTAAGGTCTTCAATATGATGACAATTACAATAACAAAAATACAAAAAGAACAATCATAAATATTAATAATCAATATGTTTTAAACAAAAACTTTAACACTATACATCATATACTGTTTTAGGCATTTTATGTATACTAACTCATTTAAATCTCATAACTGATATATGAATTAGGTGTTATTATTTATAGACAAGGAAACACAGAAAGGACAAACCACGTTTCAACATTGTTCTTGTCACTTCTGTCAAATTATCATGTTCGTTCTCTTGTTTCCTTATTATCTTCTCTCCTCTTTCTAGAACTGTAAGGTAGAATGGATGGATCCCTGACACTTTGTTGGCACTGAAGTCAGTCTACCTAAGTTTGTTTATTAACTATGGGACTGAACTTCTTACCAGCTAGCTGAGACTTAACCTCTTTATGCTATTGTTTTCTTAGCTATAGAATTAAACTAACAATTAATTAATTAATTAATTATATTAACTTATCCTATAGAGTGGTAATGCATGTAAAGTAATTAGCACTGTGTCTGGCACTGAGTTAGTGCTCAATAAATGTTAGTAACTGTTAGTAGTAGTCGTTATGATATTCATGAAACCTAGCACTAGTTCATTGAGTACGAGCATTTATTGTATGTCTGCCATGCATCAGACTCAGTAGGAGAGGAGGTAATGGGATATGATTTGTGAATAAAAATGGTGTATGGACCCCAGAAAAGGTTCTGCATATAATTGTTCCTCAGTTAATACTTACTTGAATGACTAATTCCAGATTTAAAATTCTAAAATGGGAGGAATGACAAATCCTTTGATACTTGCTTTAAGAAAATCTCAGCTTTATTTTAGTTAGTACACTAAGTGGTTTTTTTTTGATGATTAATTTTTGAATTTTTTTCAACTGTCCTTTGAGGTATGTAGAAATTTTATTTATTTATATAAAAATTAAGAGTAAAAGAAGTGATAGGTCTAGTCCCAAATCTCTGACCACTAGGGGGAGAGGATAGAAACACACACATTTTACTGCTGTCAGGACTTCAGCGATACCATCCAAAATGTGTGAAGAAATTGTAATTTGCCACACATTCCAAAATTGGTATTTTCAGATCTGACCTTTGAACAGAACCAAAATCTGACCTTTTAATGGCTGAAATGGTTTCAAACAGCATGTTACTATGGTTTCCAGATGTAATATGTCACCTGCATGTTACATCAAAAATTTTAGAGTTAGTTCTGTCACTGATTTGCTGAATATTTTTCATCAAATCACTTCTCTTCTCTGATCTCCAATTTGTTCCTCTGAAAAAGGGAAATAATATCTACTCTTTGAGTACTTGTAGTAATAAATGGGCTTATTTATGTCCATGCATTTTGTAGGCTATGGAAATTAACATTCTTCTTTAATATTATCACCATAGTTGTTTAATATTATTATTTTTCTTATTTAATATTTTATTTAAAATGTATAGTAATTTTAAGATAGAAATAGCCTAGATATGTGCATAGGTCTGAACTTATAGGTAGCTGATCTTTTCTTAAATTAAAAATGTAATAATCTGAATTATTAGATAAATCTACAGTTCATTTTATAAATGATTACATGCACAAAAGAATTAATCTTGACAAAATGTTATTTATAGAACAAAGACTAATATACCCTCAGAAATGAATTATATACTGTAAAACACTTTGAATAAGTGACCCAATGAGTTTATGATAACAAAGACATTTCAAAAGTCACCTGAATTATAATAAAACATCCTACTTGTAAGTCACTGTCTTATATATTCCAAATATCAATTAATGAATCATCAAAAATGGTTGTTAAATTGAAAGATACCTGGAGTTGGACACACTACAGAATGATATGAATAGATTTGCATTTAACTAAAAAGATCACTCTGGTATTAAAATGTAGCAGATTTGACATGAGGTAAAATGGGAGATGGGGAAAAACAATGTCATCAGCAAAGGAAAGATGTAAATGGATTTGAGAGATACAAGCGAATAATCAACAGGTTACGATAACTGATTGGATGTATGATGGTAAAGGGGAAAAGTTCAGGGAAACCTCTAAAGTTTTTGGTTTAAAGCAGATTCATCAAATCAGACTGCCATTCCCTGAAATATGGAATATTTATAAGCAAGAAGGGAGTGCAGATAGATCATTTAGGAACTGGTAGGCCATTAAAAGGACTTTGGCTTTTACTCAGAGTGAAATGAGTAAATTCAGGTCTTCGAGAAGAAGAGTGATGTGATCTAACTTCTATTTATGAGAATCACTCTATTGTGTTGTGAATGGATTGAAGAAGGGAAACAGACTGGAAGAAGGAAGGCCAGTTAGGAGGGTATTATAGCATTGCAGTAAGATGAGAGATGAAGGCAGCTCAGATCAAAGGTGAAACAGTGGAGGTATAGGGAAATGGGTGGATATTAGATGTATTTTTAAGGTAGATCCAATAGGATTTCATGGTGGAGTGGATGTAATGTATGAGAGAAAAAGAAATAAGGAAAACTGGAAGATTTTTGTCCTGAATAACCGTCATAATGGATTTACTATGAACTGACATGTGAGAGGTTATCAGAAGAGCAGGTTTGGTGGACAGGGAGAATTACCAGGAGTTCATTTTAAGTCTGAGAAGCCTACTTGAATAGACGTGTTGAGTAGCAGCTGAAGGTCTAGTCTGAAGACACAAATATGAACATCATCACTATATAGATGATATGGAGTATAGATAGAAGACCAAAAACTGAGCTCAATGAAAGAGGGATTAAAAGGCAATACCAGAAAAGGAGATTGAGAAGGATTAACCTCTTAGGTAGGAGAAAATCTTTTTGGTGACTGTTGTGTTCTGAATTCAGATGAAGAAAGTTATTAAGAGAGAAAGAATGATCAACTCTGTCAAATGTAGCTAACAAGTTGAGTAGGATGAGGACTGAGTCCAGATTGAGTAGTGGACTTAATAATGTGGAGGTTACTGCTGACCTTGACAAGAGCAGTTTGGTTGAAATTGAAGAGGCAAAAGCCCAACATAATGGGTTTAAGAGAGAATGGGAGGAGAGGACTTAAAACAAATATAAACTACCTTTTCAAGAAATTTCTTCCAAGGAGAATTATAAAACTGTGATGAAGGAGGAGAAAGAGAGAATGGGTTCTATTAACCAAGAGGAGAGATTGGCTTTAGACAGGATCATGGGAAACAGGCAAGAAAGATGTTTCCAGTGTGGGTACAAATGTTGGAAAGGGATCCACATTGTGAGAATCTGAAGAATATCTGTTCTGATAATTTCTATTTTATCTATTAAGAAGAAAGCATCAGTTCAGATGAAGGAAGGAAGAGGAGGTATGGAGGTTGAAGAAAGAGAAGAAGGAATGAGAGAGTTGTTTAGGAGAAAGCAACAGGGAATGGAAAAGGGAGTTATGATTTATTTGCCTGGCAGCATTAAGAACCTATTCGAGGTTCATGTTCCTAAACTTAAAGTTGGATTAGCCAGTGTGGTTCTGTTTTTCTCCAGCTCAGTTCAGATGGAAAAACACAAGTGCATAGTTTTCAGAGAGTTGAATTTTACACTGTGTTTTTGTCAAGTGGGTATGTTGAAGAGCAAAGAAATATGAATACAAGAGAATGAGAGTAATGTTTGACTGTAAAATTCAAGATGAAGAAATAGGAAAAAGGGAACAAGTAACAGTGAAAAGTCAAAAGGATCATTGGATTAGAGATTCCAGTCAGGTCAAAGAATTGCTGAAGTCAAGGTACTAAAGTAGTGGGGTAGAATGATAAGAGGTGGTTTAGAGGGGAGGATACACAAGAAACCAGGAACAACTATAATTATTATTAATTACAGAGTCTTAGAACTATGAAGGTGAGCAGCTGAGTTAGCTTCTGCCTCCACAAAATAGCTTTACATACTGTGGTTAAATCAGTGCAGTTTTTTAGAAGAAATATTCGATATAAAGAACAATGTTTATTTCTACATTGATCTCCATTGATAATATTTAAATTACTCTTTCCATTTATTTAACAAATTATGAAACAGGTGAACTTTACCTAAGTTCATCTCTTCTGTACTTTGTCCCACCCTTCCCTGAAATGCTTTTGTTGTCCCCTGGCTGCCTAGGGCCCCCTGAGAGTGGTGATCCATGGACGATCACTCCTTCAGGGAACTTGTTTTCCTCTTGACCACCATGAATCTCCTTCTTCTATGAAACTTTTGAATGACCAGAGAGCCCATCTGATAAGGTATTTCAGTTTTGGGGGTACCCCTAATTGTTGCCAATGCATTCTTTTAGCTCAGGTAGCAGGCTTTTTTAAGATAGAGGCAGTGAGATGTGGTAGAATTCTGCATCTTTTTTTTTCCTTTTTTTAGAGGGAGTGATAGAGAGCATGAGCAAGGGGGAGGGACAAAGCAAAAGAGAAAGTGGGAGAATCTTAAGCAGGTTCCACACCCAACATGGAGCCCCATGCAGGGCTTGATCTCATGATCTTGAGATCATGACCTGAGCCAAAATAGTTGCTTAACTGACTGAGCCACCCAGGTACCCCTAGAATTCTGCATCTATTTTTTAAAGATTTATTTATTTATTATATATAGAGAGAGCATGAGTGGGAGGGGCAGAGGGAGAGTGAGAAAGAATCTCAAGCCGACTCCATGCTGAGCACAGAATCTGATGCAGGGCTTGGTCTCAAGACTCTGAGATCATGTCCTGAGCTGAAACCAAGAGTTGGCCCCTTAATTGACTCCACCACCCAAGGATCCCTTCTGCATCTATTTTAAAAGTAGAGGCAATGCCTGTTTTTGGATGGATTCGATATGGAATGGGAGAAAATGAAAGAGACCAAATGTATGACTCAAGGATTTTGAGCCCTTCTGACCATTGGAAGAATGGAGTTTATATTAATTGAGATGAGAAAGTTCAGTTTAGAACATTTAAATTTGAAACCCTATTGGATATCCAAGTAGATAGGCCGAGTAGATAGTTGAAACAGTGGGGTAGGGAAGGGTGGGAGGAAGCGATGTGATAATTTTATTTTTATCAAAAGTAAAGGATATCAGTTTTAAAAGATTGAGAAACATGCCTTACCCAAAAAGAATGACCTGTGAGATCTGAATTCCTCAATGAAGATATCCTGGACAGGTGTGTTGCATATTACTGGGGGAAAGGAAGCTAAGAATCACCAGTTGTATAGATGCTTTCACTTTATGAAAAGTTGTATCCAGAAAGCTGTACATATGAAGAATTTTGTGGGCTAGTCCTTTGAGGACTTGCTAAGGGAGTTAACTATCCTAGGTAATTAATGATCTATAGTTTTGTTACTAGTTTCAAACCATCACCTCCTGCTGAAGAAAACTGATGGGAGGGAGGAGATCTAAAAAGAGTAAAGTGGAAAAGTGCTTCTGCCCAAATGGAAGAAATAATAAAAACAAAACTTCTAAGTGCTTAGCAGCATAGGATGCTTTTCTGCAAGGGAGAAGAAGCATTAGAGGAGAACTAAAATTAGAACAGAGAGGGTGGTATGGACCTTTCACGCTGCTTGGGGATTGCCAGAAAGACAAATGAAGGTCTTCCTTTTAATTAGTTCACACAGACTGAAAATAGTCCTGCTGAAGCCGAGACGTTATTTCAGCAGCCACTGGACACAGGCAGCTGAGTGGGTCTCTGGAATCTAGTTGGCATGAAGACCAAAGCCAGACTGCTAAAGTGATCATTAAGCTCCATGGTGAGATTTAGGGTGAGCAGATATGGAGGAAGTTAATGGCTCATGAGAATGATGTGTAATTATATCTTTAAGGTTTATTTTCTTAAAAATATACATTAAACAAAATATCTGAAGTGTTGATTGTTAAATGCAGTTCTTTCAATAAACCATGATTTTAGGTAGCCAAAAGGAAAGCTTTTTATCTCAAATATTATATATGTAGTAGCACAAATATATTATTTTAAAAAATTATTTTATTTATTTGGGGGGGTGGGAAGGGCGAAGGAAGAGAGAGAGAGAGAAACACAGGCAGACCCCAAGCTGAATGTGGAGCCCAACATGGAGTTTGCTCTCACCACCCTGAGATTAGACCTGAGCTGAAAGCAAAAGTCAGATGCTCAACCGACTGTGCCACCAAGGTCCCCTGATAGTTGCAAAAATATATTCTTATTAGTTGTTAATAAATCATAAAATCCCTCTTCTCTACTTTCTCTTTCTCTATTTCCCCTTTGGGGTCTCATGACTTTTCTCCACTGCCTTTCTGCACATATTGCACATCACATAGAAGGCAAGACATAGATTAGTAGATGCTTGACAAAAAAAAGGAAAATACTATTTTTTTAGAACTTAAAAATATGAAAATATCTTCTATAGTTAGATGTTGTGGTAATATGGCTTAGCGCAAACAATCAGGTGAGAACTTATTATTCTCAGTGAAATTAGTTGAAATAAGACTATTGGTTTATTTGGGCAGCATAAAATAGATATATTAGCTCAGAATGTGGCTGTGAGACTATCTGAATGACTGATCTCATGCAGGGGTCTGCAAAGCTTTGCCAGGAAGAGTTGGGCTCTGAGAGACAAAGAGGAATTAACTAGGCCAAGGTAGGGTGGATACTACTTTAAAGGAAGACCAGCATGTTGAAGAAAAAAAAAATCCCTGTGGTAGAAATTAACATGAAATTACAGGTTCCAGAGAAAGGGGAGAAATAGAAGGAGCTGAGTCCACACAGGAAGTAAAAGGCCAGTCATCCAGGTATGAATACTCCAAACTGTGTTCAGGATTTTGGTCTTTATCTTAAGACCAAAAGAGACTTAAGAACAATGGCAAGTCACTGACAGGCTGGTAAGCAGGGAGAAATTATCTAATTATTGTCTGATGGCTCTTAGTTTCTCTAGGAACTAGAGGTCACATCATCCTTGGTGAGGGATCAATGAAGGCAAAGACTGAGGAGAGTGGAGAAAGTTTAAATTATCTTTTTGTCCAAATTCCTAACAAATGGTTAGTATGTGGGACCTGAGGGCAACATAGGAGGGATAATAGGGTGTGGGTATCCCTCCCAGGGTACCTGCAGCTTGTAGGTGATATATTTAAGTCAAGATCATTACCACCAGGTCCAGCTCTTTTTGGCTGCTCACCTCAGCTCATCTCTCACTGGCAAGGTGGACCTGGCCTCTGTTGCAGTCGCCTCTTTCCTTGCCAAGCTGGCCCATGGCAGCCTACTTGACTTTCAGCTCAGATGCCTCTGGGGCCCCCTTTTGGAGGCCATGGGAAACTCTGGGCCTCGTTCATAAGGACAACAAGCAGGGCTCAGAAAAATGTATCAAGACTTTGCCAGTTCATACCATGCAGAACTACCAAGTTTACTCAGAAGTGGCGCCCAGAATATAGATGGGATTTGGAGCCCAGGTCCCTCTTCCCTTATGTTCTCCCAATACCTTTTATATTACCAGCTTCCCAGGTAAAGCTTGGAAAGAAAAGTTTAGGACACACATGTAGAACTATTTTTCTATACTCCCTATCTCATTCGGCCTTTTCCTTCTTAAAATTTCTGTGGGTTGTATGTCCTTCCTCTTCTGTGCTTTAAGTCTCCAGTTGGGCCTGGAGGAAGAGAGGTTCCCAATGAACAAAATTCAAGAATGGAAATATATCGATATCTTCTCTGAAAACTACTATACCTATTACATTGAGCCAGTGCCACTAAATGAAAAATATGTGAACGTGACACGTGTTTAATTAATGTCGCTTCATAAATTTTTAATGACTTAGGAAAAAAAATTTTAATAACTTTGAAAATTATTATTTGTATTGCTGTTATTACTGTAGGTTTAGGCAACAAACACAGCCCAGACTCTTAAGAATTCAGTACAAATGCAGAGCAGCCAGGTGCTAGGAATCCAGCCAGGCAATCGGAATCTTAAATCCACAAAGTTGCTTGGAACTGGCATGTCAATCTGCCGATGAGCAGAGCTGGAATTTTTGTTTGTTCTGTTTTACGTATTCCAGGGTGCGAGGGCAGCAAAAGCTGGAATTGTGTTCCTGCTGGGCAAAGCCAGACTTCTATAAGTGCTAATCTATCCAAAAGTATGGCAAAAGCGAGAGAGCAACTGTTCTGGAGAGTCTTTGTGTTGAAAATCTTTTTTTTTTAAATTACTCTTTTATTAACTCAATTTTCTCTTGTTTTTACCTCCTGTTAATTTGTGTGAAAATACAACTGCTTTGTTAGCTGGAATTTACTTTGTGATTCAGATTCAGTCCTGCATATATCTTCTCTCTATTTATCTTGTCTAGTTTGCTTGATAGATTTTTCTCTACCAGACTATTTATATTTCTTGAAAAATCTTCCTGCTATCAGTTATATTTGTGTGATATACATATGCATGATTATTATAATTAAATATAATATGGTAGAAGAAAAGGTAACAGTAATTTTTTTTAATGGAAGAAAACAGTTCTTTCCAGGTTTGTGCTATGGACAAATACCCTCTCTATCTTCAATTGAAAACCATTTCCAAACTGCTAGAACTTCTTCTGAATTCACATCTTCTATCTCTACAATCTTCTTTGGGAGAGCATTTTTCTCTTTTTTTCTCTATGCCTTGTCTGTTTTGGGGTGGTGCCTTGTGTGGGGGCTACCTGGGCCCTAGCCCTTTAAATGCAAGCTTCTCTTTCATTCATCATGACATAAATGAGCAAGCCCATGATGGAACTTGTTCCCTATATTCTCCCAGGTAACTTCTTACCTACTTGCTGGACCAGTTGTTCCCTGTCTACCTGGCTCTAGGCTCTAGTAATTTCAACTTTTGTACTTGATTTGTGGCATCTGTTATTAGGCAGAATTCTAAGATGACCCCATGATTCCTGCCCCCCTTTGAGTATGTATGCAGCCCTGGCCAACACCTGGATTGCAGCCTGCTGAGACCCTTCTCAGGGAACTGATTAGGACATGCTCAGGCTTCTGACTCATATAAACTATGAAATAATAGATGCATGTTGTTGTAAGCCACTGTATTTTGTGGCTTACAGAGGCAGAAAATGAATACAATGTCCAATGTTCCTATGATTTGGGAGAAAAGAAGACTGTCTCCATCTTCCCTGGCCCCAAAGGAACCTTCCTGATCAGCACTCATCCTTTGCTCTCATTAAGATTACAGACATGGTTGAGACTGAAAACTTTCCCTTTTGAAAATTCTTTTACTCCACATTCCCAAGCCCATACATAGGCCAATGCACTTATACATCATCTGAAATACAATTTTCCCCCAAAATAATAGTTTTTATTCTAATAGGTACTAAGTTGTGAAGCTGAAGCTCTGAAAGTGAAATCTTAATGACATAAGCCAGAGGGTGGGAGACTATATTAAGGATCATATCAACCTGAAGTTCTAGTTATTGATGTTTCCTCCCAGATCTAGCTTTTTCTTAGAGTTAATTTTTTAAGAATATCTCTGATCATGCAGCTTTTTTGCTTAAGAACATCTTATATCTTGTCACTGTAAAAGAATGTCCAAATGCTTTAGCATGTCCAACAAAGTCCTTGATAACCTGGCTTTGATTTTCTACTTATTTACCTCTACCCAAATATACCATGCACTCCTAAGTACATTGTTCTTAAAGCTCATGGTCCTTGATTCATAGAATACTCTCTGTCACCTTTGCATGCCTTCCCATCTAATTTGCCTGGCAAACCTTAACTCTTATGAGGAATTTGGCTAAGGGTGAGCTCCTTTATGAAGCCGAACTCCAACGATTCTTTCATCCATGTTCTCTCCTAGCACTATTCACACACCTCTGCTATTAGACATTCTATACAGAAGCATTTGTTTAGATGTCCATGAGCTCCCTAAATGCAGGGACCATGTCTCAAATAAGATGCATGGATCTCCAGTGCCTAGCATAGTGATGGACTTACAATAGATGCTCAATAATGGTAAATGATTTAACAACTGAATATTTGCTTGTTGGAATTCTACTACCTACTATGTACCTTATTTCTATCTGCATAATAAGACTAGACCAGCTTTTCTTTTAACTACATTGCTTTCTTCTAAGCCATGGAGCTTACCTTTCATTGGTTATTTTATAAAATGCCTCAGAGAGAAATGTCATTTTTAATGTAAATTTTTGTTTTATAATTGATCTGATTTCACAGATGAAAAGATAGCAGTTATTTACATTGAGAGGCTATTCAGTTTTCTTATATAATTATAAAGTAGTTGACCCAGCATTGCCAAGATCACTAATATCACTCTAGAAAGCAATGCATCTGACAATGTGTACTAATTTATAACTTCCTTCACCTTTTTATTTTAGTGGACCAATGTCCAAGGCTTCATTTTTAAAATAACAGTAATAACTTTAGTGATCCCTTTTCTTTCACAAGGTCAAAGCCAGGCATAGCATGACTCTCTTTTTTCCCTTTCACAAAACTGAATTTTTCTTCACCTCTGCTTGTCCTAGTTTATTCATTAGCCATGTGTGAGACTGAGAATATTGTATTAGGACCTGGAGGCTTGAGAATTAGAACTTTCAACATATTAGTGATGATCAGAATCCAATGTGCAGAATGAATACCTCTGATAGAATTCTAAACTCTCGCAAACAGTTCACAAGATCTAGAGGGAACTCTTATTTGTGTATACAGGTTTTCCATAGCATAGTTCTTCTTACATAGAAAAACTAATATAGTGGAATGCAAATATGCTGCAAAGAATCAACATTTCTTCCAGAGCCAAAGATGCAATTTTTCTATTATCTACCCTTTTAGATCTAAAACGGGTCTATTGTATGTCTGTGTTCTTTGTATTGGCACAGATGTCTGTGTTCTTTTTATTAACTCTGATAAGCAAAAGTACACTATGTAAAGCTAATAATAGATTTCAGATTTCCTTCTGGAAAACACATAGCACACATAAAAGGAAGCATTATTAACCAAACAAATCTTTCCTAATGATTAGCATTTTGACAAGCTGTTGTCTTAGATGAAGGATTTAGATTATATATTACATAATTTCAAAGTATTTTGTGTTTCTTCTTGATTTGAGTATCCAGTAAATACTCCTCTTTGTGTCAATGTAAAGGAGACCTTCAGCTCTGTTTTAGTCTCCTAGCCCACTGATGTGCTGTGGGCCATTAATTTGCAACTAGGTTTTGTTTCTACTATTAATTATAACCCTCCAGAATAGAGTAACATTACAATAAATAATATGTCCAATTCTCAAAGCTAAGTAGTTTGCTATTTAGTAGCAATATATTTGTTCTCTAAGTTGCCATATAGAAAATTAAAAATGGAATATCAAATTCAAAATAAACCTGGACCATTTCCCCATACCTCATTTTTTATATATTCCCTTTCAGGCAATTATTAGATATTTTTTAGAATAATCTTAAATATAATTGTCTAAAACCAGATCTTTATGATTTGATATGAACCCATGTCATATGTTCATTATACTATCTTAGCAACCTCAAGCATATGAGCAATTATGGTTGAGGCCTTAATTATTGGTTGTTTATATATAAAATGTAAAATTTCATATAAACACTAAACAAAAACTAGTTATATTATCAAATTTATGAATAATACTAGATAGAGAAAGTTCATTTACTCATTTAACAAAATACTCATTTAAGCACTTACAACATATTATTGCCCAGTCAAGATCCTGGCTATATAACAATGGAAAGACATGGTCTCTTCTCTGAAAGCCTTTATGGTTTGCAAGTAACTAAAGTATAATGTTAGTATATTAACATAATGTGAACTTAGAGATAGGAGCATATAAATCTGCCTAAGTGCATTAGAGATGGTTTCACAGAACACATAATACTTGTCTAATGACTTGAAGAATTTATCAAATGGAATTTGAAGGAACATGGTGAGGAAGGAAAGGAATAGAGAAAGAGGTAGAGAAAGCAAAATATTTAGACACAATATCTGGACAGACAGGAGAGATTTTTTTCCAAACAGTGGAAGGTTTGGTAACGATTAAATAAGAATATGGTATGTTCAAGGAATTGAAACTGATCCAGGATAACAGGATCAGACAGCGTGAATAAGAGTGGCAAGAGGTGGCTCTACAGAGGTTGACAAAACCAAGTTTGTCGAGCACTGGCTGTACAAGCCATCTTAAAGAGCCTGCATTTTATTCTAAGGATAAAGGGTGTTGTAATTTCTACACTGCATAAAAAACCTGACCAGAGGCAAAATTGGGTCTAAAATCTGACACTGCTTATCCCAGAGAGGGAATGGTTGCTATTTTTTTTCTTTTTTAAATTCATCACGAAGGCCCATACAGATTTGCTGTGGCCATACATACCTGTGGGAAACCACCCAAGGTTATAAGCAGCAGAATGGTATCTGATTTGCATTTTTCATTGCTCATTCTAGCTGTGCTGAGACTTCTCTTAGAGGGGGCAAGACAGGAGAAGTGGGACTTGCCATAGTTGAGTCACAGCTCTGGGAAAGAAGAGAATTGAGAGAAGTTTAAGACATAAAATTTACAGGACTTTTGATTGACTAGGGAAGTGGGGGGCAAGGAGACAGAAGGAGACAGGGATGTTCCTCATTCTCCTGGCTTGGGTGGAAGACCATCGTAACCTCAGGTACAATATCTAAGACTTCAGTGTTGGGAAAAAGCTATTGGAGTTATTCCATGGTAGGAAGGTACCCAAATCAGCTGAAATAGAGGACATAAGGAAAGCATTTAAAAGTCCTTTGGGGCTAGCACGCATGACATTACACTTAAAGTAATGGTTTTTTTCTTTTCTTTGCTGGAAAACTGTATCCCTTTAATACTTTCATTTACTACCTAGACCACTGTATATTTCCATTTGGCTAAATTTGTTCTACAGGGACATTAGTTGTTACCTGACTTTAGTTTTCATTTAAAAGGGGGAAAAACTGTAATTATGAAGAAGATTGGGCATGTGGGCACCTGATTCATTTCCCTGGGTAACATCATGACTCAACCTCATTAAAGTCGTTTTGCTATGTGATGCCTGATGCCTTATTGGTTTTGAATTTTCTCTGCCCTGTATGAACAATAAGATAAGTTTCTCTCATGGGTCATTCAGTGCTCTTCAACTCTCCTGTGAGTCAGATGTTTTGCATTTCAAAACATCATCTTGCCTACAATTTCCCTCTTTATAAATTATGCAGAAAACTTCTACCAACAACAGATTCTCGTTTACTGAATTTTTAGATTTGTATCTATAAAAAATGTTCTGGTCATTATGCTATAACTTAGTGAGAAGTTTTATGGTCAACAATAAGGCACCATTCTATTTGTTTTATCATCACTGTCTAAATATTAAGGTGCCTCATTAGATAAAAACACAAGCATCTGTAAGTGAACTCAAATCCTGATGATTAAGTCACACGAAAAGCCTTGCCTTCATCCTGTGTCTTAATCTAGTTACAGAAGATTTACTCCCTTTCACATTTGACCTCTCAGAAAGAGCTGTTTACACTTCCGGGACTCAATTTCTCATCTCTCAGTGACTCTTAAAACACTACTCCACTTTTGCACTGAAATCTGTTAAGTCTCGCAGGATTGTCTCTTCCTAAATATAACGGACAAAGCCTTTATCTTACTTGACCAATCTGCTTCACTCAGCTTGTGAAACACTCTCTGCAGGTGGCTCTGTGATACCACACTCTCCTGGTCTTCCTTCTCCTGCTCTAGTCTCCATCTTGGTCTCCCTTTGTGAGTATCTCTGTCTCGCCCACTCATACAATACTCTTCTACGGGGTCTAAACTGGTTTCTCTTCCCTTACTCTACAGACTGCCTCTGGATGATCTCAGCCACTTACATGGCTTTATTGCTTATTCATATGCTGATGTTCCTCATAGTTTTATCTCCAGCCCAAACTTGAGTTCCAAACTTCTAAATTCATCTTCCTCTTTGACCCCTGCGCTTAGATGTTCCACAGATACTTCAAAGCCAACCTGTCTGTGTTAGTTTCCCAAGACTGCTGCAAAACAGCATTACAAACTGGGTGGCTTAAAACAACAGAACTTTATTTTCTCATGGTTCTGAATGCTAGAGGTTTTTGAAATGAAGTTGTCAGCAGGATCATGCTACCTCTGAAGGCTCTAAGGAAAATCCTTCCTTTCCTGTGCAGCTTCCAGGTGTTGTTTGGCTTGTGGCAGCATGACTCCAGTCTCTGTCCTCATCTCCTCATGGCCTTTCCAGTATCTCTGTGCCTTTTCTTCTTGTGACCACACCAGTCATTGGATGGAGGGTCCACCAAGAGTGTCTTTATTTATTTATTTTGTATTTGTATTGTGTCATAAGCTTCACGATTATAAAGATTATGACATTTTACTGTAATCTCTGACACCTAGTATAGTGTCAGTAAGTGAATTGTTGCCTAATAAATATTTATTAAAGAGTAGGATGAAGGAAAGAGGTAAAGCAATTAATCAATGATTAACAAGAACTAATCCAAAAAATTACAAGCAAGCCAAAGTAAGTTTAGATGTGAATTTTTAAAAAGTGGCCAAATTTAATTTTTTTCTGGTCAATGTATTAACAAAATACATTAAGAATTAGTCAAACCATATTTTAAGCTCATTCGAGAGTTTCTTCTATATTCTAGCAAAAATCCTGCGTTTCCCACAGATGCTGGAAAATGCAATTATATTTCCTGCTGCCTATTTTTATAACTGAATCCTTTCACCCTTCTTTATTAATGAAAAGCTATCACAGGATGTGATACTGTTTCCTAAATATTTCTTGAACACATCTCCAAAAAAGGACAAGGTTAAGCAATCACTAGCAGTCTAATTACAAAAAAAGAAAAATTAAAAGAAAGAAAAAAAACTATTTTTATCTTAACAAAATGTCTTCAGACATAAGCCTGAAAGAGTGAAAAAAATCACCATTTGTAATTTATATCTGCTTCCTTTCACAACGTTTAAGCCTCCATACACATATAACCGGTATAAGCCCTGACTGAATATTTAGGCAACCGGGAGTTAAAAGGGGTCAGACATGCAGGGTTATATCTACTTTACCTATATTAATAAATTTTCTTCCACGGGAGAATCTGCGGTAGACCCCTGTGCTTGTAATTACTGAAAATGCCCTAGGTTCAACTAAGTCAGACTAGGTTGTATAGGTATTGATGAGAAGAAATGAGGGAAGTGCCTTACTCTCCCACAGCATTTATTATGTAGGCAAATGAGGATTACTCTAGGGAGTTAATTGTATTCTTTACAAGAAGGCAAGTCCTCAAAAGAAATTCTGTCTTGGTATTTTGCTCTGCTTTGTTTTAGTGCTACTTGATGTTATTAAATTCACACAACTTTCAGAGCACATAATTATAATATTCACTAATTAAACAGAACAAGTCAACCAAATGAGATTTAGTTAGGAAAATGTCTTGGCATAACCCAGTGGGTCTGCTTAGATTTATTGTCACTAAATTATCCCAAGCAGACACTAACATTCACAGCTGAGTATTTATTCTTCTTCTTCTATTTTTACTTGACAAATTCAAAGCATGGGATTCTAGCTTTACAGTAATATGTGGGGGCCTCTAGGTATACTTATGTAACCACTTCTAAGGCCTTATGTAGCAATTTTCTTCACTCAACAAGATTCATTTTTGAATTCTGAGTAATTTTAGAGTAGTTAAAACAGTTTCCTTCATTTTAGCAAAAAAGTTATTTTCAATTAGATTTTTATAGGTAAGATAATCACTATTATTACTAAGAAATATTCTACATATTTTGCATATATTAACTATTTAATTCTTAAAACTGTAGTATCTAGGTAGGTACTATTGTCACCTGTGATTTACAGATAGGGAACTAAAGCACAGAGCCATTAACTGACTTGCCTCCATTTATATGGCTAGAAGAAAGTGGAGCAGGGATTTGCTTCCATACATTCTGACTCAGGGTTTGTACTCTCAACCACCATGTTATCCTACCTATCAATAATCTTATTATATCATATTTGTATTATACTTCAAAAAATACATACTACTTTTGCTAATTATAATTGTTATTAATTCATATAAACTTGATCCCTTATTTCAGAATTCTTGAGAGTTTAAGTAGATCTAGAGAAACAGACCTTTTCTTTCAGATTACCTCAATGCCACCAGTATCTGACTATATTTAGGGAGACGCTGCTAGTTACAGAGCTACTTTTTTTCCATTTATTCAGTCAGTATTTATGGAGCACTTCTTTTGCTTTAGTTACTGTTAGACACTGGGATACAGACATAAAAGTCTTAGTCATTACCTAGAGGGAGTTCAAAGTGCAAGAAGTTTTGCTTAATGGAGAGATAAAATAGTATCTTTCAGCTTGTTGCTGACAGAGTGAAGGGAAGAAATGTCTGATACTTTAAAGAAAGGGATAAGATAATATGGCAACTCTCTGATGAAATATCATTGCTTATATCTATCTCCCTACATTGCATATACCATCTGGATGATATGTGGGTCTTTTGCTTAGAGCTATCCTAGTGGATTGTCACCAAGTAGACCCTAGAACTGAGTCAGGTATTTATGTGTCAGACATCATGTAAGGATCTTTCCTATGTATTAACTCATTTAATTTAATCTATATGCTAATTCTCTCTTATAGTTGTTATCAACTATTAGTAGATGGGAAAACAAAAAGATTAAGTAACTTTCTGTGGTCCATGGTAATAAATGATAATAATAAAAAAGAGGATTCAAACCTATTTTGAGGGTGCCTGAGTGGCTCAGTGGGTTAAAGCCTCTGCCTTCGGCTCAGGTCATGATCCCAGGGTCCTGGGATTGAGGCCCACATCGGACTCCCTGCTCAGTGGGGAGCCTGCTTCCTCCTCTCTCTGCCTTCCTCTCTGCCTGCTTGTGATCTCTCTCTCTCTCTGTCAAGTAAATAAAAAAATACAAAAAAATCTTTTAAAAAAAAAACCTATTTTGATCTGAAATTTAGAGCTCCTGAGGGCAGGCAGTTAATTTTTTAAAATCTTATATACAGGCTCAAATATAAAGCTGTGTAATGAAGGTCCAGAATCTACAAATGTATTCTCTTATTTAAAAAAAAGTGAGTGGTGTTTGTGTGGCTCAGTTGGTTGGCATCCAACTCTTGATTTTGCCTGAGATCATGATCTCACATCATGAAATTGAGCAGAGCATCAGCCTCCAACTGGGGAGAGAGATTCTCTCTCTCCCTTTCCTTTGGCCCCTGCTCATACATTCTCTCCCTAAAATAAATAAACAAATATTTTTAAAAAATGAAATTAAACTTAAGATCTTTTAATTTAGAAGAAACATTTCAGTTACCATTGCTGTATAACAAATCACCCCAAAACTAAACAGATTAAAACTACAGAAATTATTATATTATAGTTTGAGGACAGGCTTCTCTGGTCGGGATTATTTCAGAGCTCTTATGCAGTTGTAGTCAGACGGTAACTGGAACTAAAACATTGTGGGGCTGGAGAAGCTAGAAACTGGCCATATATCTCCCTCTCTTTTAGGTAATCCCTGGGCTTCTCCATGAGGTCTCCCTGCATAGGCTAGCTTGAGTTTCTTCAAGGCATGTTGGTCTCAGGACAGTTGGACTACTTACATGATGATGCAGGGTTCCATTGCTAATGTTCCAGATACAAGGTGGAGGTAGTATTTCCTTTCTGACTTAACCTCAGAAGTCATACAGCATTAACTCTGTAACATTCTGTTGGTTACAAGTGAGGCTCAAATCTATCCAGATTCTTTGGGAGGGAAATTAGACTCTACTTTATGATGGGGAAATGGCAAGATTCTAGATGAACATGTGAGGTAGGGGATATAGCTATGGCTATCTCTATAAAATACAGTTTTCCCCAGTCTGCTCTCAAACCCAACAATTCACATCCCTCCCACAGGCAAAAAATGCTCAGCTCTTCCCAAGATCCCTCAAAAGTTGCATCCCATTTAGCATTAGTCTCAGGCTGAGGTTTATCATTAATAAATTATATCTAGATACAGTTGAGTCTCCTTAGGTAAGAGATCTTAAACAAAGCATTTAAGTACCATTCCTCTTGGTCAGAAGTCCTGTGAACTAAAGAGACAGGTTATCTGCCACCCACATATCTATCATATAATGATCACACAAGCATAGGTTAACGACAGTAGACACTTCCATTTAAAAAAGATGGAAAAGTCATCAGTCCATAGAAATACTGAATTCCAGCCAGGTACATGTCACCTGCTCTGTGAATAAGGCTCAGTTCTGCTCCTTGTGAGTTATTCTCCACGGCTCTTGGCTCTGCCCTCTGGGTTCTTATCCCCTCTGAGTCGTTCTTTCTTTTTATAAGTGACCTCTGTATAAAACTAAATAATCTTCTCAGTTTGATTCTTGCCTATACTAGTTCTAGGGTCCAAAGGCTTCCTTACATTTTATACAGTCCCTGTTCCTTTTATTTTTAACATGACAATGGGTATCTGAAAAGAAATACATTTAAACTTCCATTAGACTGTTGCCAATCTTTAGATACTCGTAGAAACACAAAGGGAAAATGTCAATGGCAATCTACTTTATTGACCACTTTAGTTTATTGGTTTACTAGTTAGAATAACTATGCAATACCAGCAGAGAAAAGAAAACCTTTTAAAAGTTGTATCATATTTTCAACGTTGGTCTTTAAGGAATTTCAAGGCAATTATTATCATGGTCCATAAAAAGAAGGTGAGTTTTCTGTCAAATAGGTACTTGTGACTGACATACATGAGAGCAGACTTTTCTGATTGCTTTGAAAACTGTCTGTAAAAAGAAATGAAGCAGGTGTTTTAAAACTTACTCTTTTATGAAAATGTCATAATGCTCATATTCAAACCTTCTGTGTTTTCTAAAAATCAGTATTGAATCAACATGCTAATATTATTCCAAATAAAAAATTACTTATTGGAAATACTTTTAAAATTTTGATCAATCCTAATAAGCTTTATTATAAAGTAAGTTGCTTTGCCCAGGATTTTCTTGGTTTCAAACTGAAAATTCCACTTTCTGGGAATGTCACCCCAAGTCGCAGGTCACTTAAATACATGTTGCCATAAATACACAAAATAACAAATACACAAAAAACAAAACCAAAAATAAGACTATGAATATGACTCATAAAATTTCAAATTTAAGTTAAAGGGGGAAGAATTGAGTTAATTATACTGGTTGTAAGAGTATAGTGTTTGTACAAAGTCTCTTTAAAAGAAAAAATTCAGTGCTGCTTAATAATATTTTTGATATAACAATAATCAAAATTTACCTAAGTAATAAAGATACTTCTATAAAAATTTGTCATAGCCATATATACTTAGAAGATGATCTTTAGGGAATAACTGGTCATTTGTACAAAAATGAAGAATTTATGCAGTTATGTTATGTTATTGAACTCACCTGTTTTTACCAAGGTGAATAAAGTAACATAAAGTCCTGAAAGGGGGGAAATGTAAATAAGTATGATAATACATAAATAGATAGGCACAAATGACACATATATTTATACTTATATTGATTTTAAAATACTGTTCTTAAACTTTAATGTATATACAAGTCACTTGAATACCTTATTAAAAATATTCTGATTGATTTGGTCTGGGCTGGGCCTGAGACTGCATTTATAACAATCTTCTGGGTGATGCTGA
This sequence comes from Ailurus styani, assembly GCA_002007465.1. Lineage (NCBI taxonomy): Eukaryota > Metazoa > Chordata > Mammalia > Carnivora > Ailuridae > Ailurus > Ailurus styani. Next base: position 7,625 of record LNAC01000255.1, on the reverse strand, counting down.
TACTGATGGTCCTTAGTTCACATTTCAAGTGGCAAGATATTGGAGGCCAGAAATATTAATGACCTAATAATTTAACCTAGGAGAAATGGATAAATTCCTAGAAACATACAATCTTCCAAAATGAAATTAGGACAGACATATTACTAGTAATGAAATTGAAATGGTAATCAAAAAAACTACCAACAAACAAAAGTCCTGGACCAGGTGGTTTCACAGGTGAAGGTAAACCAAACATTTAAAAAAGAGTTAATACTGGAACACCTGGGTGGCTCAATTGGCTAACATGTGACTTTTAATTTCAGCTCAGGTCATGATCTCAGGGTCATGAGACCAAGCCCCAGCAATAAGCTCTGTGCTAGTTAAGGAGACTGCTTGGGATTCTCTTTCTCCCTCTCCCACTGCCCCTCTTCCCTGACACTCACACTCTCTTTCTGGAAAGAAAGAGAGAGAGAGAGGAAGGAAGGAAGGAAGGAAGGAAGGAAGGAAGGAAGGAAGGAAGGAAGAGAGAGAGAGAAAAGAAAAGAGTTAATACCAAACCAGCTCTCTGAGCACCACTAGCACCAAGATCTCCCCCATGACAATGTCTTCATTAAGACTGAGTGTGTTTTCCCAGAGAACTGCCAGTGCCCCAAGCCTCTAGTGTAGAAAGAGGTGTCCAACTCTCTGCTCTTTGTAGATACTCCTGCCAAAAAAAAAAAAAAAGTTTGCCAGTGGGAATTGGTCAGCAAGCAGTAAGTAGGAATTGCTCAGGGGTGGAGTAAGTGACCATGGATGCCCCCATCATCTCTGTGACACTTTGCCCAGCAGGATGCTATGTTGCCACCATTGGGACAAAGCTCTGTGATTTGAACTGGGAAGATCAGTCAACAGTTGTCCTGCTACAGTAGATAAAGACAAGAAAAACAATCAGTTCAATAATGGGAAGGTGGATCCCCCTGGAGATACTTTGCTGGCACCATGGCTGAGGAAACGGCCCCAGTAGTTCTAGATCAGCACCAGGGGTCCCTGTACTCTCTTTTCCTAACCACCACATGGAAAAGTACTTTGACCAGGTAGACATCTTACAGTGGCTTGGATTGATCCCTAGACCACAAAATCTATTGCATTGACAGCCTATCCTGTGGATGCCTTTGATTATGACCTGCAAACAGGAAAGATTTCCAACTGCAGAAGTGTTTACAAGCTGGAGAAAGAAGAATAAATTTCAGATGGAATGTGTACTGATGCTGAGGGGGAGCTCTGGGTGGCCTGTTACAATAGAGGAAGAGTGATTCTTTTAGTTCCTAAGATAAGGAAAATACTCCAGACTGTGAAGTTGCCTGTTGACAAAACAACTCCATGCTGCTTCAAAGGGAAGGACTACTCTGAAATGTATGTGACCTGTGCCCAGGGTTGGATGAACCCAAAGGGTATTCTGCAGCAGCCTGAAGCTGGTGAAGTTTTCAAAATAACTGGCCTGGGGTCATCAAAGGAATTCCTCCCTATTCCTACACAAGATAAGACCTTCTTTCCTACTGAAGGAACTTTTGAAGATATGTAGAAAATTCTAGAGCTGAAATTTCAGTTATGAAAAATTAAAGAAATTATATTATTAACAGGGTTAAATTTTTATGTACAATTTTTGAAAGGTAGAGCATTTAAGTAAGGGGGTGCAGGTAGTTTTGATAACATGCTACAAGGCCTTCTGGGAAGATAATATAGAAATTAAAGAATTATTCAATCAACCTCTCGATTCTTTGAAAATTACTAGAAAGGGAAGGGTGAGGACCATATATGTTCTTCATTCCATGTTTATTATACCTAAAACTTCAAAAAACCTAATAAGTAATGACTTAGTAGTGGAAAAAAATAGTAAAATAATTAAAAAGAGTTAATACCTATTCTTCCCAAACTATTCCAAAAATTATAAGAGGAAGGAAAACTTCTAAGTGCATCTATGAGGCCAGCATTATCCTGATACCAGAACTAGACAAACATTCCCAAAAAAGAAAACTATAGGCTAGTATCTCTGATGAACATTGAGACACAAATTCTCAACAAAATATTAGCAACCAAATTCAGCAATACGTTTATAAAATCATTTACCAGGATGAAGTGGAATTTTTTCCAGGGATGCAAGGATAGTTCAATATTCGCAAATCAATCAGTGTGATACAACACATTAAAAAGAGGAAGGATAAAAGCCATATGATCACCCCAACAGATGCAGAGAAAGCATTTGACAAAATACAACATCCATTCGTGATAAAAACTTTCAACAAAGTGGGTTTAAAGAAAACATACCTCAACATAACAAAGGCCATATATAAAAAAAAAAACACCCACAATTAACATTATCCTCAATAGTGAAAAACAGAGCTTTTCCTCTAAGATCAGGAAGAAGACAAGGATGTTCATTCTCAGTATTTTTATGCAACACATTACTGGAAATCTCAGCTGCAGCAATCTGACAAGAAAAAGTAATAAAAGGCATCGATATCGGTAAGGAAGAAGTAAAACTGAATATTAAAGGGGATCCTTTGAGCAGAGAGAGAGCTCAAAAATAACAAAAACCAGAAGGGAACAGAGACAATCTATAGGAACAATGACTTTATAGGTAATACAATGGCACAAACTTCATATCTTTCAAAAATTACTCTGAATGTAAATTACTAAATGCACCAATCAAAAGACAATGGGGTATAAGAACAAGACCAATCAATATGCTGCTTACAAGAGGTTCATTTTAGACCCAAAGACACCTCCAGATTGAAAGTGAGGGGCTGGAGAAGAAAGTTGGAGTAACCATCCTTATATCAGAAAAACTAGATTTTATTTTACTTTTTTTTAAGGTTTTATTTATTTATTTGAGAGAGAGAGAGAGAGAGTGCATGGGAGAAGGGAGAATGGCAGGCAGAAGGAGAAGCAGACTCCCCGCTGAGCAGGGAGCCTGATGTGGGTTGGGTCCCAGGACCGTGGAATCATGACCTGAGCTGAAGGCAGACATTTAACCCACTGAGCCACCCAGGTGCCCTAGAAAAACTAGATTTTAAACCAAAGAGTGTAAGAAGAGATGAAGGAGGACACTATATCATAATAAAAGGGTCTATCCAACAAGAAGATCTAACAATTATATTTATGCCCTTAACTTGGGAGCAGCCAATTATATAAACCAATTAATAACAAAATTAAAGAAACTTATTGGTAATAATACAAAATAATAGGGGACTTTAACACCCCATTCACAACAGTGGACAGATCATCCAAGCAGAAGATCAACAAGAAACAAGGGCTTTGAAGGACACACTGGACAAAATGGACTTCACAGATATTTTCAGAGCCTTTCATTGTAAAGCAACAAAATGTACATGGAACATTCTCCAGAACAGATACATCACAAATCAGGTCTCAACTGGTACAAAAAGATTCAGATTACACCATGCATATTTTCAGACCACAATGCTTTAAAACTTGAAGTCAACTAACTACAAGAAAATATTTGGAAGGATGACAAATACATGAAGTTTAAAGAGCATCCTACTAAAGAGTGAATGGGTCAATCAGGAAATTAAAGAAGAATTTTAAAAAAGACATGGAAGCAAATGAAAAAACACAACACTTCAGAACCTTTAGGTTGCAGCAAAGGTGGCCCTAAGAGGGAAGTATATAGCAATGCAGGACTTTGTCAAGAAACAAAGAAGTCTCAGGGTGCCTGGGTGGCTTAGTCAGTTAAGCATCTGCCTTTGGCTGAGGTCATAATCCCACGATCCGGGGATGGAGCCCCATTTCGGGCTCCCTGCTCAGGGGGTAGCCTGCTTCTCCTTCCCCTTCTGCCCCTCATGCTCTCTCTCTCTCTCTCAAATAAATAAAATTTAAAAAAAAAATTATAGTGGCTGTACCAGTTTTCATTCCCACTAACAGTGTAAGAGTTCCCCTTTCTCCACATCCTCACCAATATTTGTTTTTTCTGGTCTTGTTAATTTTTGCTATTCTAACTGGGGTAAGGTTGTATCTCATTGTGGTTTTGATTTATATTTCCCTAATGGCTAGTGATGTTGAACATTTTCTCATGTGTCTGTTAGCCATTTGTATGGAAAAAAAAAAGAAACAGGAAAGTCTCAAATACACAACCTAACATTACACCTAAAGGAGCTGGAAAAAGAACAGCTAATAAAGCCTAAATCCAGCAGGAGAAGAGAAATTATAAAAGATTACAGCAGAAATCAATGAAATAGAAATAAATAAAAAACAGAATAGACCAGTGAAAATAGGAGCTGGGTCCTTGAAAGAATTAATAAGATTGATAAACCCCTAGCCTCAAAAATAAAAGAGAAAGGATCCAAATAACTAAAATCATGACTGAAAGAGGAGAGATCACAACAAACACCAAAGAAATACAAACAATTGTAAGAACACATTATGAGCAACTCTACGCCAGCAAGGAAATTGAAGCAGTAATAAAAAATCTCCCAATAAACGAGAGTCCAGGGCTAGATGGCTTCCCAGGGAAATTCTACCAAACATTTATAGAGGAATTAATATCTGTTCTTCTGAAATTGTTTCAAAAAATAGAAATAGAAGGAAAACTTCCTACCTCTTTCTATGAGGCCAGCATTACCTTGATCCCCAAAAAAGACAAAGGCCCCACCAAAAAGAATTACAGACCAATACCCCTGATGAACATGGGTGCCAAAATTTTCACCAAAACACTAGCCAATACGATCCAACAGAATATTAAAAGGATTCTTCACCATGACCAAGTGGAATTTATTCCTGGGCTGAAAGAGTAGCTCAACAACTGTCAATCAGTGTGATACATCACATTAATTAAAAAAAAAAACAAACCCATATGATCTTCTCAATAGATGCAGGAAAAGCATTTGACAAAATACGGAGCCCTTTCTTGATAAAAACTCTCCTTAGTGTAGGGATACAGGAAAAAGACCTTCAATATCATAAAAACCATGTACAAAAAGCCCACAGCGAATATCATTTTCAATGGGGAAAAACTGAGAGCTTTTCTTCTGAGATCAGGAACATACAAGGATGTCTACTCTCATCACTGTTGTACAACATAGTACTAGAAGCCCTAGCCTCAGCAATCAGACAACAAAAAGAAATAAAAGACATCAGATTCAGCAAAGAAGTCAATTTTTCACTCTTTGCAGATGACATGATACTCTTTGAGAAAAACCCAAAAGACTCCACCCAAAAATTGCTAGAACTCATTAAGGAATTCAGCAAAGTGGCAGGATATAAAATCAATGCACAGAAATCAGTTGCATTTCTATACACTAACGATGAGACAGAAGAAAGAGAAATCAAGGAATTGATCACATTTACAATTGCACAAAAAACCATAAGAAACTTAGGAATAAACCTAGCCAAAGCGGTAAAGGATCTTTGAAAACTATAGAACACTTATGAAAGATTGTGAAAGACACAAAGAAATGGGAAAACATTCCATGCTCATGGATAGGAAGAACAAATATTGTTAAAATGCCTATGCTACCCAAAGCAATCTACACATTCAATGCAATCCCTGTCAAAATACTATCAACACTTTTCACAGAGCTAGGACAAAAAAATCCTAAAATTTGTATGGAAAAGGCACTGAGTAGCCAAAGGAATGTTGAAAAAGAAAACCAAAGCTGGAGGCATCACTTCAAGCTGTATTACAAACCTATAATCATCAAGACCATATGATACTGCCATAAAAACAGACATATAGATCAATGGAACAGAATAGAGAACCCAGAAGTGGACCCTCAACTCTATGGCCAACTAATCTTTGACAAAGCAGGAAAGAATGTCCAATGGAAAAAAGACAGTCTCTTCAACAAATTGGCGTTGGGAAAATTGGACAGCCACATGCAGAAAAATGAAACTGAATTGTTTCCTTACACCACACACAAAAATAGAAGTCTGTCTTTTTTAGGCAAAACTGTCACTAGAAAAATGTCATTTTTTACAGATGATATGATACTATATATGGAAAAATCCTAAAGACTCCACCAAGAAACTATTAGAACTGATAATTGAATTAGGTAAAGTTGCAGGATATTAAATTAATATACAGAAACCTATTATGGGGCACCTGGGTGGCTCAGTGGGTTAAAGCCTCTGCCTTCAGCTCAGGTCATGGTCTCAGGGTCCTGGGGTCAAGCCCTGCATCGGGCTCCCTGCTCAGCAGGGAGTCTTCTTCCTCCTCTCTCTGCCTGCCTCTCTACCTGCTTGTAATGTCTCTCTCTGTCAAATAAATAAATAAAATCTTAAAAAAAAGAAACCTATTATGTTTCTATGCACTAATAACAAAGTTGCAGAAATAGAAATTAAGAAAGCAATCCCATTTACAATTATACCAAAAAGGAATAGCTTCTCGGCCTTTTGGCTAAGATCAAGTGTAGTATACCAAAAAGAATAAAATATCTAGGAATAAACTTAGCGAAATGAAAAACCTGTACTCTGAAAACTATAAGACACTGTCTTATAGACAACTATAAGAAGAAAGAAATTGAAGTTGACACAAAGGTAAAGATACTCCATGCTCATTGATGGAAAAATTAATATCATTAAAATGTCCATACTACCCAGAGCAATCTATGGATTCAAGGCAATCCCTATCAAAATACCAAGAACATTTTTCACAGAACTAGCACAAATAATCCTAAGTATGCATGGAATCATACAAGATCTTGATTAACCAAAGTAATCTTGATAAAGAAGAACAAACCCGGAAGTATCATAATCTCAGATTTCAAGATATACTACAAAAAAATTTATGTAACCCTACATCAAAACAAATAATCTGATTGAAATAGACAGAGAACTTGAATAGACATTTTCCAAAGAAGACATGTAAAATGGAAGACACATGAAAAGATGTTCCACATCACTAATCATCAGTGAAATGCAAATCAAACTCACAATGAAATATCATTACGCATCAGGTAGTATCAAAAAGATAAGAAAAAAACGAGTGTTGGTGAGAATGTAGAGAAAAGAGAATTCTCATGCACTATTGGTGGGAATGTAAATTGGTGTAGCCTCTGTGGAAAACATTATGGAATCTCCTCAAAAATTTAGAAATGAAAATATATGGCCCAGTAATTCCACTATTGGGTATTTACCTAAAGAAAACAAAATGTTAATTCAAAAAGATATATTCACCCTTATGTTTATTGCATTATTTCCAAGATATGGTAGTAACCCCAAGGTCCATCAATAGATGAATGGATGAGGAAGATGTTATGCACACGTGTGCATGTGCGTGCGTGCACACACACACACACACACACACACACACACACACACAGAGGAATATTACTCAGCCATAAAAAATAATGAGATCTTACCATTCGCTACAACATGGATTTATCTAGAGGATATAATACAAAGTGAAAAAAGTCATATAACCATATGATTTCACTTATATGTGAAATCTAAAAGCAAAACAAATGAACAAACAAATGAAACCTACTCTTTTTTTTTTAATTTTATTTTTATTCTTTGCCCAAGGGGTACAGGTCTGTGAATCATCAGGCTGACAGCTTTCACAGCACTCACCAAAGCACAAACCCTCCCAAATGTCCACAACCCATCCACCCTATCCCTACCCTCCCACCCCCCAGTAACCCTCAGTTTGT
>LNAC01000254.1:2452118-2490540 GCA_002007465.1 Ailurus styani | reverse complement strand
CCCCCCCCCCCCGTGAGATCACACACATTTTATGTTATGTAAATGAGGCTTGTGCTCCTTCTGGGGCAGAGATTTTAGTTTTATAATCTAGAAGTCACTCCATGGTCCTTCTGTGCAGGTGAGATTCAGGGGTTAAGTTCAAACTGGTCAGGGTGGTCTGGGCAGCTGGGAGGTCTTGTGAGGGCAGCCATTACTGCTCAAGGGGTGGCTTCACTTTCCATTTGCCTGAATTAAGAGATAATCTGGAAATAAGAGTTTCAGAAAAAATGTGGGACAAAGGTGGATGAGTACAGACACGTGGGCAGTAAGAGTCAGGTCTTGGGGTCTAGCTGGTGACAGAACCAGAATCAAACCCAGGTAGTATGATGTCAGGATTCATCACCTGGTCTCTTGGCATCACGTTGCAGTGACGTACATCTCCAGTACACCCTCTGTCTTTCTTCAACTAAGGAGAAATGAATCATGCTATTAAATCATCTCCAAGAGTTAGAATTATCACATAACTGGCAAATAGGTGCATTTTCAATCAGAAATTGAAGTATTAAACCATTGGACATAGTCAACAGCCTTTCATTTACAGAGTTTGGGTTTAAATTTCATGTTTGCTGATTAGCTACGTGGGAGTAAAGAAGGGTAGAAAATAGATCCTCAAATGACAATGAAGAGCAGAGTATTGATTACTTTTTTTTTTCTATTAAACCATAATGTGGGCCAAAAAGACACCTCTTTGTTTTTTCTCAAGATCCCATGGATTTATAAATGTTTTAGGATTTCTGTTCTTCTACTACCCGTGGTTCTTGGTCCTGCCATTTTGAAGAATGAAGAGGTAGACCAGGCAAAGAGTGGTGGGCAACAAAGCAAAGTTTATTGAGCGACAGTACAAAGCTCCCGAAGAGCGAGGGGACTCCAGAGGGTTGCCGCAGGAGTTTCTAAGTCTAGGGCTTTTTATGAGAATGTTGGCGGGCTGTTTAAATCTGATTAACCCTCCATGCACCTGCTACCCAATCAGGTTTTTGTCGATGCACTCATCTGCCTATCAGGTAGTTGTTCATGTGGGAAAGGGTGAAGGGCTCCTTCCAGGGTGCTGTAAAATAACAGGATGGGGCCCTTTTTCCTTTTAAGGGTAGTTTCCTCTTAGGAAGGGGGCCCCTTGCCCCTGTCTGCCTTTCTTCTGACTACCCTCCACTGTAAATAAGCATTATAAATGCAACATTTCCTCCTTGGTCTGTGATTGACTGTTGTCTATAAGTGTTACATAAGGGTATTCCTTTCTCTCACCATGTCTTTGTAGTTAAATGAATTAAATCTCTAACAACTCTCACTGGAGTCCTTGCTTGCTTGACCCATGATCCACGATCCTTTCGGGTTGCAATAACGCAGGCTTCCCCTTTCTCTATCCACTGATTAGCACCCAGCTAACTTTCTTACCCTGGAGGATCAGGTGAATGAAAAGTGGCAGAAGGGCAGAAAGGGATGAGAGTGATCGAGCCCAAAATTTCTGCTTAATATTATCCATATGGGCTGTTTTATCTGTATGCAGACTGCCTTTTTTGTAACCTCAGATAAGGGAAAACTGTAGCCAGACTAAGAGGGAAACAGGGAAATTCAGCCAATGCAGGCATTTGTTCTTATCTTTTATTTTTATAAAGAATAGTAAGAGATCCCAGCAGATAAAATCAATGCTTCATATGAAACCCAAATTCAAAGTTTGTATAAGTGCATTTTTTTCCCCAAAGCCACTAATGTTGTTTTGTTGATGTCCTACATTTCCATTCCCTCCCTTGCCCAGGAGGGGAATTTAGAACTTGAATAGACCTTTGAGATCAGGTAGGCTAACCCTCCCTCCTGTCCCCTCCTTCTCCTAATAAGGAAAGTAAAGCCTCAGGAGGTTAACCGACTTGCACAAGGTCAGATGAGCTCAATTGTCTCTTAAACTCCACACGGAACTTTTTTCATTTCCAGCTTTAAATTATTTATTCAGTTTTTTGCCATTTTCACTTCATTGAAATGAACTCTCTCTTCTTGCTATTATATCCTGGAAGCTATTTATCCAACCTGATTTAATTGCATTTTCGTGCAATTGTATTACATTTTGAAATTGCTATTACATTTTATATTCTCTGTGTTTTTATGCCCTAGTGCCAACTGTTAGCATCCTCTGTGTCCTGCTTTATTATAAAATTACCCCAGGTGTTTCTTAGGCTAGGTTTACTTATATTGCAACACAGAGTTAAACATACTAACATAGGCAGAATGTTTCCTATCCTAACTTAGGGTCCATGAGGGGGAGAAGTAGAAAGCTCTGGGTTATTGTTGTATTTCAGTGTTTACCACATTACCAATACAATAAATTAGCATCCCTGGTCTCCGTGTTTCCAAGTTTCCCTCCCGTCCTCTCTCATTTTTATAGGACCATTTAGAGAAGAAGAAGCTCTCTCCTGGAACCACCCATCTTCTGAAATGAGCTTTAGGAAGTCAGTGCAGACACTGAACATTAAGTAAATGAACCCCAATTTAAAAAGGATTTAAGCAAATTAGACGGAAAAGCTCAAGGGACACCAAAGCTATCTTCATAGGTCAAAAAGCCTGAGAAATTTAAAATATTCCCTTGTTTTTTCCAGTGGGCAAATCGGTAAACATAAACCAAGGCAAAGTTTGAGAGCTTGTTAGATTGGAAGAAGATTTTGCGTCAGAAAAAACAAAACACCCTCAAAAGTAAAGAGAAATTCATTACAGTAAAAGTCGATAAAATATGTAGCCAAGAAAATGTCTCTCTTTAAAAAAAAAAATAGTTCAGTAGAATAATAGTGCTTGCCAATTATGGGGGAGATATTTTGATGCCTGCTCAGGCTTGGGCTTTATTTAGATGGACTCCAGTCCAATCCCCTGTCAGCTGAATTATATGCACCATGGACTTCAAAGACTCTGTGCTCAATGGGAACGTCCAGGATGGAGTGCTGTGAGAAATAAATGATTGTGCTGCAGTGTAGGCTGCCAAGCTGCAGCGATCACTTTTCAGTCACTGGAAAAATGCGGTTGTGCAAACGGACGTCACGCTGTGATAAGGAAAGTCCAAAAATACAGTTGCAACACAGTGAGCAAACTTAATGGAAGCAAATCTCTCACTTCCCTTGGACAGCTATGTGCTGCAGGTGGTTTTACTGATGGACACAGTTATGTATGTGGATGTGTAAAGGGACCTGTCTTGAACACCCCTCTCTTAAATAGGTATGTCAGAGTTAGAGTCACAGCAAGACTTGCAAGAACTTGGCTGAAAGTCAAATTCGCTCCAGGTACTTGCTTTGGCAGTTTACCATGAGCCCTGGACAGGGCAAGCTTATCCAAGGTACTACCTGTGGCTGCTTTGGAGGGCAGTGAGTCCTCCTCCGTCTTCTTCTGCAAGGCCAAGTGCACAGAGAGACTGCCCTTGAAGGGATAAACGAGGCACGGCAGCGGCTTTTCTCTACAAAGCACACTTCTTCAACATAACCTGCATTAAAATCACCTGGAAGTCTCTTTAGAGTAGATTGTTGGGGGCACCTGGGTGACTCAGTCGGTGGAGCGTCAGACTTGGTTTTGGCTCAGGTCATGATCTCAGGAACGTGGGATCGAGCCCCAAGCTGGGCTCTGGATGCAGCGGGGAGTCTGCTTGACATTCTTTCCCTCTCCCTTCCCCTCTGCCCCTTCCCTCGCTTGTGCTCTCTCTCTCTCAAATGAAAGAATGAATGAATGAACTCATTAAAATTAAATTTTAAAAATTAATTAATTAATTAAAAAGAGGATTGTTGAGACCTGCTCCCCACCCCGCAAGCTTCTGATTCTGAAAGTGTAGGGTGGACCTCGAGAATCTGCATTTCGATGAAGTTGCCAGGTGGTGTTTATACTGCCAACCCGGGGACCCCACTTTGAGCACACTGATGTATGACCTGCCTGCCCCCAATCTGGGTGCTTGTATGCATGCATGTTGCAAACACAACTCCACCTTAAACAAGCGAAGTCACCTCTTCCCATTTGCCCAACTTTACATGTTTTGTTGACGTCAAAGCACAGGATGAGAAATGCTAAATTAAAGGTAGTGCTGTTGAGCTGGTGTGGTCTTGTGTCTCCTTATTGCCCCACATTAGAAGGTGAGAAGGAGATAAAATTGTAATAATTATTGGAGAGCTTTTAGAAGGGAGACACTATTATGCAGCATTACGCTCATCATAGGGCTAAATATTAGACTCAACTAAAGAAGTCTCCTTTTCCTTCTTTGCCCAGCTATTCTCCAGGAACCCAGCCTTTAACAGAAAAGCTGGTTCCTGACTCGAAATCAGTATGTTCCAGGTGATAATTGACATGAGAGAGCTAGGTTCTTGTCTCATGGAATCTCCCGGACAACAGAGTGAGTAAAGCGATTGAAGTTTATTAAACAAGGATACAGAAAATGCTCTCAGCAGTGACAGGGGTCCCAACAGGGTTGCCCAGGAGGGCCTTTAGGGTTGGTCTTTTATAGAAAGCTAACCAGGGAACTTAAATCCTTTTAACACCTCTATTGATTACCATTGAGCAAGGACTAAGAAGTGGATAACACCTTCAATGGCTTACTTCATTTTTAGGGTCTGGTTATTCTTCTCATGCCTAGGGCAAGGTGGTCCTAGGGCAGGATGGTCAGGTTTGTTCCCTTATCCCTGGTTTCCCCACACCTCCAGATTTTGGGGATTTCTGTGAGCCTGATCACATAGCCTCCTACCTATCTCTCCCTACCTAGCCCCACCTGTCCCTTACTCACACTGACTTAAAATAATAATCTGGAGGAAAGATCCTCACCAGTAAGGGGCTGTGGCTTTTTGTGGTTTCTGGAGAGCTTCCCTTCACTGTTATGTGGGCACTGGGCTTAGCCTCTTCCATTCAGAACAAATGACCACAGACAGCTTGTGAGGCAAAGAAGCAGGGCTGAGGAGTCCCTTCTAATGAGGCTGATGATGGAGGCAGCCCATTGTTCCTGCAGGGGCAACAGAGGCAGTGTTTCAGGAGGAAGCACAGGGCTCAGGCAGTCTCAGAGATGGCAACCGAGAAAGTCCCAGGGGCCCCAAGCATCCAGAAGTGGTGCCTTGAGCAGATCAGCTTCACGCTGAAGTTTCAGAATGCCCCCTGTAGGGAGGGCTCTGTGCCTGGTGCTCAGGCCTTCTCAGTTCTTCAAGTGTCCATTTTCCCTTGTATAAACGTCATCTGTTTCAATCAGACAGATTTCCGTTGCTTACAACCGGGAAACTTGACTGGTGCAAGATGCGGAATATCGAATATCGTATGAAGGATATGTCTTTATGCATGATTATAAAGTTTAAGATAGAAGAATATGCAAAAAATAATGTGTTTACTTTTCATTTTGAACACATCTTCTGGATTCTGTTTTTTTTTTAATTTTATTGCCATGTAGCAAGGTGTTATGTAGTAAAATAAAATTTCAAATGACATGCCATATAGTGGTCCCAGTGTCCCAGTGTAGGAATTCCGAGTTATTTCATTCCTATGTTTTTAACTCCCTGAGGCTCTTATTAACATTTTATGAACTCAGGCTTCCTTGGAAGCCCTGGCGGGTGGTGACTAGAGCTGGGCCATGGTGATGCCCTTAAGGTGTGTTGAACAGCCTTGTCTGTGGAACATTTGTTTTCTGATGCTGATGGAGAAAGTCTTCCTGCAGGGCTCCTTCTGATTCTGTCTTTCCTACAACGTGGAGGCCTCATCTCAAAGAGTGAGACTCAGTGGTACTGGTTCCAGTCTGGCTGGAGAATATGACCCCAATGACATGGAAGAGGGCATTCTCCTGCTGGGCTTCCCTGGATCCGCCACAAATACAACTGGGGTGAACAGAAATACAATCATTAGGACAACTTCTGGATAGATGGGTGAATTCCGTGCCTAGAGAATAAAACACCAATACCAATCATCTGTTTTGTGGCAGATACCATGGGGGGTATATGCCCCTTGTCTGTGCTATAAGGCAATTCATATAAGGGAAAGAGTATGTATGGGCTTTGCAGCCACGTTGCCCTGAATTCGAATCTTGTTCTGCCCTATCTGGGTTACTTGGTATCAGAACTTCATCTGCAAAAAAAGGAAAAATAATACCTAGCTCACAGTATAGTTATGAAATTTGGGCATAATACATGTAAAGTTTCTAACATAGGGCCTAGAACATAGTAGGAGCTCAGTAAAGAGTAATCCTTATTCCCAATACCATCCTCAAAAAAACCTCTAAAGTTCTTAACAGAGTTAATAGGGAAATGGACTCCAGGTGGTAAAATTTTCTTTACAGAACACAGTTACTTTATAATACATGGGATTCATCTTTGGAGACATGACAGATAATTTTTAGAGGGTTGGAAAAAAGAGTAATTGTATAGTCTAACTATCCTATACCATTACTCTTAAAACCATCTGCAGTTTCTTTTTCCAAATATATTAGATGAATTCCTGAAATTTTGAAAGACTTAAGCTTGACAATGTAAGTTACCCACCTTCTCTCCCCCAATCAAATAATTTTTCCCATCAATCCTAATGAGAAATGAACAAAAGGCCATAAACGCTTTTTTCTCCAAAACTGTCTATCACCAAATATTTATCAAGCCTTAATAAAACTTTTATTAGGCCTATTAATAAAGCATTTTTATCAATAATTTGTCATCCATTCTTACAAGAATCATAGCCTTGCAAACAGGTTTGAGGTAGATGAGAAAGCCCGTCTTAAAGCTCCTGATGATGTACCCAGCAGGGGAAAAAGCATTGGTTCTTGTTAAGCAACCACCTCCTCGAGTGGAAATTAATCCAGGTCACCATGAGACTTGCCATCTTTAGAATTGTGGATTAGAATGGAAATTAGAATTAGAAATATGGCCACATATTTAAACTTGAGCAGGAATCGATTCAGAAGACGTTAGCTTCGGATTCTGAATAGAGGCTCTGTTGATGTGGCTGTGTGTACTGTGAGTGGTGGCAGAATCCTGTTAGAAGGGTGTTAAATAGTTTTCTCAGCTTCTCGAGGAGTGTTGCTGCTTTGGGGCTCTAGCATGCAACTGCATTGAGTAATTGATGTCTCCTTATAGCTTACAAAAAGCTTTTCCAACTCTTAAATTGCCTTATTAAGAATATGTGTCACACGTTCCAGAGCAACCAGAACCCAGAAAATCTGTATTAGTTTCTTAAGACATTGACTCTTTTATCTTTAAAAAAAATGTATACATAATGTCTTCACTTAGTTAAAAACCCAAAAATGTATACAAAAATAGAGACCGTCCCCCTCTCCTCTCCATTTTCCATCTGTTTTCCGGGTCCTACTCTAACCCACCATCATAAATAACCATTGTATTTGCATACAAAAACAAGTATACATTCATATTATTCTTATTTCTCCTTCTTTTTAATACAGGAGGTAGCACATTTTACATACTGTTCTGAACCTTGATTTTTTTTTTTCANATATACATTCATATTATTCTTATTTCTCCTTTTTAATACAGGAGGTAGCACATTTTACATACTGTTCTGAACCTTGATTTTTTTTTTTCACTTAACAATATACCCTGGAGATTTTCTTATAACATAAGATGCATTACATATTTTCTGTGTTAGTCTGGGTCCTGTGAGAAGCAGATGCCAAGACAGTATACTCATGAAACGCCTGTAAGAGAATGTGGGAAAAGGGGTGTACAAGAGTTGTCAGATTACAAGTCTGATTCCAAGGGAAAGAGACAGAAGGAAAGTTGAATGGGTGTGTCCGAGACTGTAATCTAGTCTGGCATGAGNTACAAGTCTGATTCCAACGGAAAGAGACAGAAGGAAAGTTGAATGGGTGTGTCCGAGACTGTAATCTAGTCTGGCATGAGTGCCAGGGAGCCCTTGGCCAGAGTCGCCCATCAGTAGTCCCCAGGAAAAGTCCCTGACGCACTGGGTTGTGATCTGGAAGCAGCCAGGGATAGCATGGACTCCTGGGAAACATGGAGATAGATTTCAGAGTGCAGCAGATGGGGCCTCAATCAGTGATGGCCCCTAGAGTGAGAGGTCTGCAGGGCACTTTAATATTAGGTAAGCCCTCTTTTTTTCCGGAAACCTTCCATTTACATCTTGCTCTCCAGAACTGGGTCATATGGTTTTCCCTACATGGGAAGGAAGCTGGGGAATTGTGTAATGGAGCACACTGTTGGGGGCAGAGAATGCAATGTCACAAAATAACAGGGTACATCGAGCAAGGAACATAAGGCCAGTTGGTGTCAGTGACTGCCACACATTTAATAAAACTTGGTCAGATGAATTAATGGAGGTTTTCAGAGCCTGGCATTAGAGCTCCACAACACCTTCAGAGCTTTACCACCGGCCACGTCAGGCTGTGTATTGCCTCCAATGAAAGAGAGAAGGGCAAAAGCAAAACAAAACAAAGTAAAACAAACACCCCCCTTCCCCCCAAAATGCTTACAATAAACTGGCTTATTTTTTATTTTTTATTATTATTTTTTAAGATTTTATTTATTTACTTGAGAGAGAGAGAGAGAGAGAGAGAGCGCATAGTGGGAGAGGGAGAAGCAGACCCCTGCTGAGCAGGGAGCCCAACACAGGACTTGATCCCAGGACCCTGTGATCATGACCTGAGCCATAGGCAGACACTTAACCAACTGAGCCACCCATGTGCCCTTAAACTGGTTTAAANTGCCTGAGCCATAGGCAGACACTTAACCAACTGAGCCACCCATGTGCCCTTAAACTGGTTTAAAACTTTAGCTTTCCCAAAGCATTTTCACTTCACCCTCAATTCCTACATCTCTAGGCTTCTACATCAGAAACTTTTCTTTACTATTTCTAGGAATCTTGCTTGCTTTGATAAATTTAGGCAATAGATCAATATCCTTTGAATTAATAGGATAGGATAGAA
This sequence comes from Ailurus styani, assembly GCA_002007465.1. Lineage (NCBI taxonomy): Eukaryota > Metazoa > Chordata > Mammalia > Carnivora > Ailuridae > Ailurus > Ailurus styani. Next base: position 2,481,635 of record LNAC01000254.1, on the reverse strand, counting down.
AAATTTGAATCCAGACTCCCCAGAATAACCTCCAGAACCCTCTGGCCTCATGCTCCTCACTTTCCTACTTGAGATTCTGTTCCACCCACACTGACTTTTTCCTATTTTGAGGGTTTTTGCATATGGCATTCCCACCACTAGGAATGGTCTTTTCTGCTCCTTGGACCCAATTCCAATGTGTGCATGTGGTTAGGAGGCATTTCCTCACACCAATAAATGAGCGATGCTATGTGGAGACCGTTTGGATTTCCTACAATGCAACTCAGTTCTGACACAATCAACTCAGAAATATCATCAAATTCCACAGGTTGAGGGCTCAGTCTCTCCAAACGGCCCCAGACCCACTTCAGATTGCCCGTTGCGGGCCTAGGCTGTCATCTGTGCTTCTCACTGACCACCACTACAGATTAGAGGTTCCAATGGCCTCCACCTTGAATTTGATTAATTTGTTAGAGCAGCTCTCAGAACTCAGATGATCATTGTACTTACTAGAACATTGGTTTATGGTTTATTATGAAAGGCTATAACTTAAGAACACCCAGATGGGGGAGATGCACAGGGCAAGGTATGGGGAAAGGCCTCAGAGTTTCCATGCGCTTTTTTTTTTTAATATTTCATTTATTTATTTGAGAGACAGAGTGAGAGAGAGCATTAGAGAGGAGAAGGTCAGAGGGAGAAGCAGACTCCCCGTGGAGCTNTTAATATTTCATTTATTTATTTGAGAGACAGAGAGAGTGAGAGAGAGCATTAGAGAGGAGAAGGTCAGAGGGAGAAGCAGACTCCCCGTGGAGCTGGGAGCCCAATGCGGGACTCTATCCTGGGACCCAGAATCATGACCTGAGCCGAAGGGAGTTGCTTAACCAACTGAGCCACCCAGGCGCCCGCCCTTCCACGCCCTTTCTAGGCAGGCCACTCTCCTAGCACCTCCACCCGTTTCCCGGCCAGAAGCTTTTTGAACCCTGGCCTTTTGGGATTTTATGGAAGCTTCATGACATAGGCAAGATTGATCAAGCTGTTGGCTATGGGCAATTGATTTAACCTCCAGCCCCTCTCTCCTTCGTGGGATTAGGGGGATGGGACTGGAAGTTCCAACCCTCTAATCACTTGGTTATTCCCTCAGATGACCAGCCTCCACCCTTAGGTGATCTTGGGACTTGCCCAGCCTCTTCATTAACATAACAAAGGCACACTTTTCACCCTCCCACTCTTATCTTTCATCTTTCTTTCTTAAGTCTTCCTACCTTTCCCCCTCCTGCTTTGTTCACTTATTAATTCCAGTAAGTAGCCAGGGTGTCTTACACAGACTTCTTAAAATTCTTTTGAAAAAAGGAAGAGAACTTTTATGCATAAAAAGGTTGAGATTCAGAGAGATTTGGGCCCAAATTTCCAAATCTAGCTAGTAGCAAAGTCTTATTAAATTTAGGCGGTAGAACATATTAAGAGTATGAACTTGAACGTAATACTCCCAAGGTTGGATTCCCAGCTCTTCTTATTCATTGCATTATCCTTCAATAAATCAGCTTCTCTAAGCCTTAGTTTCCTTCTTCTTAAAATAGTAATAGGGGAGTCTGAGTGGCTCAGTAGGTTAAGCATCTGGCTTGATTTCAGCTCAGGTCATGATCTCAGGTCATGATCTCAGGTCCCTGGGATCAAGCCCTAAATCGGGCTCCGCACTTAGCTCAAAGTCTGCCTGACTCTCTCTCCCTCTGCTCCTCCCCGTGCTTGCTCTCTCTCTCTTTCTCAAATAAATAAATAAAATCTTAAAAAAAAAGGATAATGAGAATACTTCCTCATTAGGATCTTATGCAAATACTGACATGCAGCCTAGTGGCCAGTATTAGGGGTATAGTGGCTGCTCAGGAAACGGAAACTAGTATTATTCAGTATTCTGCCTCTGAGGGCCAGTTGCCTCCAAGACACCCTAACTCCCTCAGACTGGTTTGCTGGTGGTAGTGCAGGTAGCAGTAAGGTGTTAAGAAGCAGGCACAGGGGTTGTAGTGGAAGCTGACTTCAAGCAGGGAAGGGTCAACATGTGTAACTTCATTAATTGCTGGGTCCCACTGGGCTGAGAACTGAGTTTCCATTACAAACCCTGCCTGGGTCTTTTAACCAGCCCAAAGTACAGAATATGTGACGCTGGGCCAGGTTTGGGGTGGTTCCACCTTGAACATGTCTATAATAATGAGTCTCCACCGTTCAAACTTGGGCCACGTCCTGTCTCATGGAGTCAAAGAATGTATCTCATGGACAAAGGACAGTGAGTAAAGCGATAAAAGTTTAAACAAGTATACAGAAAATGCTCTCAGGAGTGAGAGGTGACCAGACAGGGTTGCCACTGAGGGCTTTTAAAGTTGGTCTTTTATAGAACACTAACCTGGGAACTTAAATGCTTTTAACATCTCTATTGGTATCACCATTGAGCAAGGACTAGTGATAACATCTTCAGTGACTTAGCTTACTTCCTTTTTAGGGTCTGGTTATTCTTTGTTGATCACAGGTGATCATCATAAAAAAAGACACCCACCCCACAGGCCCAGAGCATGAGGGTCAGGTTGGTTCCCTTATCTCTGGTTTCCCCGCACCTCCACATTTTTGGGATTTCTGTGAGGCTGATCACAGAACTCCCAATCCATCTCTCCCTTCCTAGCCTGGCAGGTCTCTTACTCAATTTCTACCAAGGGGCCTCTGATTCTTTCATCACCTGCCTGGATTTCATTTTTTTTTTTTAAGATTTTATTTATTTATTTGTTAGAGAGAGAGAGAGAGCGCGCGCACAAGCATACAGAGTGGCAGGCAGAGGCAGCGGAACTCGATCCCAGGACCCTGGGATCATGACCTGAGCCAAAGGTGGCTGCTTAACCAACTGAGCCACCCAGGCATTCCACCTGTCTGAATTTTGTAGACAGGAATAACCTTCTGAAGATCTCTGGGTGACTTTTTATTATGGAGTTCAGATGTCCCCCATCCATCCCCCTTATGGAGTTTAGGCTTAAAAGGTAGTATCTGACTATTGGATGCTAGTGTGACTGAGAAAAGAATGCAGTGTTTGCAACTCATCTCCAGCTCGGCAGCAATTGTGAGATGCACCTGCGGGCCGGTGACATTGATTTCTATGAATTGTTTTATTCTTGTCGGAATCGATCCATCAGCCAGTGGCCACCTCATCCTTGGATGTGACTTCATCATGTTTCCATCTTCTCACTTCTCTCTAGCCCTCCAGCCTGTCAGGAAGGAACAGGTTACCTTGGAGACAAGATGTTTGGAAAATGTATGAAACCACTACCTCTGATTCAGTTATTAAGTATCTTAGGTGATTCTCTATGCTTAATTTAAAAATCCTTTAGGAAAGATTGGTAATGAATTTCAGAATGGAGGATTTTTTTTCTTTTCTTTCTTTCTTTCTTTTTTTTTTTTAGACATGGAGATATGTATATCCAGGGAAGTTTTAAAAATCTTTTTATTTATTTATTTATTTTAACAATAAGGTGAACAATTGCCTGGGTTGCCCTGAAGATCCCTGTTAGTGCAAAGAAGAGAGAAATGGATGAAAGGACCTCTCAAGTTTCCTTTCAGCTCTAAGAGCTCCAGAAAATAAGTTTACACAGGGACAGAAGCCTATGTAAGTTTAGACTATTTTATTCTATTATTTTGAAAATACTACAAGCCACAATTTTCTTATACAGACAAAAGGTAAATTTAAAAAAATTATATGTTTAAGCATTTGTTTTACTATTTTATTTTCTATATGTGGAAATACACATATAGGACTTTGGTATGTATGTATTAAACATGCAGATACACTTCCTCTATAGGTAGACGTCATTCTTGCCACAATTTTAGCCTCACAAGCTGTTCATTTTGTCCTCGTTCTCCTTCTAAGGGGTGACTTTTCCCCCCACTGCTTGTGCATTAACAACTGACCAGTGGCCATTTTCCAGAATTAGAGACTTTTCAGAGTCAAATGCTTATGGAACCATAAATATCAGACAGTGGCTTCATTCCAAGAATTTCCTGGCATGATAAAAGGAGGGTCAAGCTTTCTACTACAGACAGTGTTGTTTATACAGCCCAGGGAATGCCTAAGTTAACTCTGCTTCTGCAAGGGGTTTGACCCTGTAGCTGTAAACTATTAACCACAGTGTTCCTTGAACCACGAGGAATAAGCACAGATCTCATTAGGGAGCTTTGCGCTTTAATTCTTGTCATTGAGTCTGCAATTGACCCTACTGCGTGTTCCATTCAGTCCTTCAAAGTAAGGTCATTAACAACCAAGGGTGAAGGGCCTGTGCCATGATCTCCTTAAATAAGTGACTTGAACTGAAATGCAGAGCCATGGGAACTTCCTCACCTACCTTTATAATGGATACTTTGGTGGAAACTGAAGCCCTACAATTTTCTCTATAGTCTGCATCTTTGTTCATGCCAAAGGCATTTAATCTCTTTTCAAAATTACTTTTACTGAGATGAAGGAAAAAAAAAAAACTGCATCAGAAGGAGGAATTCAGTTCCATCCAGTGAATTAGATGGTATACTTTCTGCACAGATTTTATTGTTTCCCACTGCTTAAAAGAAGAGAGAGGAGGCTGCATTATTCAGGGGGCACTTTGTGTGCTTGGTGGACACCGCATAGGGCATTTTACATACCTCCTGTAACAGTCTTCACAGAACATCGTCAGTTACATTTTAATCATCTGTCCATCTTAGAGGTGGGTAAATGGAGTCCTAGGACAGTTAACTTGTCCAAGTTGAAAGGACCTAGAATTCAGTCTGCTTGAGGCCACAGCCAAACTCCTTCTACTCAACCGCACTGCCTGCCACAATTAGCTTGCAGGGCTGTCTGTGTCCAAAGACCATATCCACTTTCCTACCTCCTCTTCCTCTTGCTTCCTCTCTCCTTCTCCTTTTCCTTTCCTTTGTCTCTATTTTGCTTACCAAATATCTCAACCATACTAAAAGACTAGAAGATGATATATTGGATATCCATGTACTGCCTAACGCCAGTTTATAAATGTTAATATTTTTTATATTTACTTCAGATTTTAAAAATATAATCAATATATTATATATCTAATCAAAGGCACCTCATCTCATTTCTTGCTCACCTTTCTCATAGATGAATATTATCCTAAAGTTAGTATGAATCCTTCCAGTCCATTTTTATGTCGTTAAAATGTATGTATTTATCCAAAAACAATGCATATTTTTCAATGTTTAGTATTATTTTGTAAGATTTAATATTTTATATGGTGATGCTATACAGTATGTATGTCTTACAGTATCCTTTTAAAAATCAATATTATTATTATTCTTTAGAGATATTTTCCATGTAAATATAGTTCTAGTTCATTTATAAATATACGATAATTATGTAAGCATACAGTACATAAATATTCGATTATAAATTTATCCACTCCCTTACAGATGGCCATTCAGATTGTTTACAGTGTTTTCCCATTACAAGTGGCACACAATGAATTCCTTCTACATGATTGCCCCTGTTCAAGTTCCTCTAGGATCGCCTAAAACTGGATTTGTTGATAATAGGCAATGCACTTCTTTAACTTTATCAGATATTGCCAAATGGACTTACAAAGTGTTAGAGTGATATAAATAACGTACATGATAATGTATGAGAATTTGCATGTTTCCTTATTCTAGCAAATTATTAATCTTATCAGACATCTTAATTGTTCTTTATCTTCAAGATATGAAATAGAATTTCATGTATTTAAATGTGAGTTTCCTTAAACATAAAAATGTGTTTTTTTGTAAATTTATTTAATTTTTTTAAGTTTTTAAAGTTTAATTTCAGTATAGTTAACATACAGTGTTATATTAGTTTCAGGTGTACAATATAGTGATTCAACAGTTCCATGCATCACCCTGTGCTCATCACAAATGCCCTCCCTAATCCTCATCACCTATTTCACTCATCCCACCACTTCCCCTCTGTTAACTATCAGTTTGTTCTCTAGAGTTAAGAGTTTGTCTCTCTCTCTTTTTTCCATTTGCTCTTTTGTTTTGTTTCTTAAATTCCACATATGAGTGAAATCATATCGTGTTTGTCTTTCACCGACTTATTTTGTTTAGCATTATACTCTCTGGCTCCAGCTATGTCATTGCAAATGGTAAGATTTCATTCTTTTTTATTGCTGAGTAATATTTTATTATATATATTTATTTTATCATATTATATAATTATATGTTATGTAATAATTATATTATTATATTATAGATTATATTATATATAATTTTATTATATATAATGTGATATATATGTATATATATCTCACATCTTCTGTACCCATTTGTCTATCAGTGGACACTTGGGCTGCTCCTATAATTGGCTATTGTAGATACTGTTGCAATAAACATAAGGGTGCATGTATCCCTTTGAATTAATGTTATTGTATTTTTTGGGTAAATAGCCAGTAGTGGGATTACTGGATCATAGAGTAGTTCTGTTGAACATAAAAAATACTTAACATTTTTTCATAAATATGGTGTCTTTGCTCCACTTACCTGTTCAGACGTTTTGCTGATTTTTTTTTCTTTTGGTTTATTTACTTTATTTACCTTTTCTTATTGATTCATGAGTTCTTTAACTATTTTGGATATACTTTTTGATAAGGAATACATGATGCAAATGTCTCCTGTTTTGTTGCTTATATTTTCACTTTGTTCATGATGTCATTTGTCATACAGAAATTTTTAATTTTAATCTACTCAAACTTATCAAAACAATGCTTTGAGTTTTCTTGTGTTTTGTTTAAGAAATAATTTTCAATCCCAATGCTATAAAGCTATTTTTATATTTTCTTTTAAAATTTACATTTTTTCTTTCCTTATCAAAGATAGGGTTTAGACAGACCATCAGTCTGTCTAGAATTGTTTTTTTGTTTGTTTGTTTGTTGTTTGTTTTGTATAAAATGAGACCAGGTTCTGGAGATAAATGGTGGTTTATCTTTTTCCACATGACTAGCCCTCAGTTTTGGCACATATCATTCAAAAGTTAGCCTTTTCCACAATAATTTGTACTGCCTCCTCTGTCCTACATAAAGAGAGCTGTTGCTCTGTACAAGTCCAGGGGGCACCATTCATATCATATTCTATGTGAATGGCACAACCTTAGAGCAGATAGAATATAATGAAAATGGTGTCCCCTGGAGCTATGGACTGTGGCAGCCCTATATAAATATCTGATATATATGATTGCTTGTTTATTAGTTTCCCAGGATTGCCAAAACAAATTATTACAAACTACATGGCTTAAAACAAAGAAATATGTTTTCTCAGTTGTCGGGAATAGAAGTCCTAAATTGAGGTATTGGTAGGGCCATGTTATCTCTAAAGGTTCTAGAGGAGGATACTTCCTTGCTTCTTCCTAGCTTCTGGTGGTTGCCAGCAATCTTGGCATTTCATGTAGATGTATCATTACAATTTCTGTCTCCATTATCACATGGCATTCTCTCCTGACTGTTTTCTGTCCTTACATAACCTTCGGATAGAAACACTAGTCTTTGTCTTAGGTCCCGACCTAGACCAGTATGCTCTCATTTTGACTATTTACATCTGCTGGCTATTTCCAAATAAGTTTATATTCTGAGGTTCTTGGGGGAGCACTATTCAACTCTGTACAGTTTGATTGTTTTGCTGAAATTTCTATGTTGTTGGATTATTTAATCCACATATGTGCCCAAAACACCTTATCAAATTATTGTGGCTTAGTGGTAAGTCTTTTCATATGGTAGAATGAGTCCTCAGCTGTCTCTAATATTATTCTTCAAACATTTCTTGGCTTTTCTGTGCTCTTCAAAATCTATGATATCCCTTTTTGGAATTTTTGGTTGGATTTTCAGATTAATTTGGGAAGAGTTGGCATGTTTATGATAGTATATATAAATAGCTCCATTTATTTAGATCTATCTTCTTGAACTAATTTCCTCCATACATGTTTTCCACATTTTTTTGTTATTTTTTCCCTTACATACTAATGGTTATTATTTCTTTAATGAATAGAATATTTCTTATTAGTTGTTGCAAGTATTCAGGAACACAGCTGTTCTTTGTGTGTTTATCTTATATCTAGTATAATTATTGTATTCTCTTATTAGTTCTCACCATTTATCTCCAGAGTCTCTCTGATTTGCTATATAGAAAATCATATTACCTGTAAAGAATAATTTTGTTTTTCCTTTGAATCCTGATAATTATTTCCATTTTACCTTATCTTTCTTCAGTGCCTGGGACTTCCAGGGAAGTTTTGTGTAGAAATAGTGACAACAAACATTATTTTCTTGTCTATCATACGTTTTTACAAACATATTTTGTTCCCCAGAGATTTTGTGTTGTCATAGTAATGATCATGATCAAGGCTTTATGTTGCTTATCTCTAAGTTCTCCCTCTCCCAGCCCCTCTCAGCTATCCCAATTCACAGAATCAGTTATATTTAATTCTCTACACCAAGTCCAGAAATATATTATATGGCTCCTTTCCAACATTCGATGAATTGGGAATTACATGTTGTCCTGAGTCTGTGGTGAAAGCCTCTGACCCTCAGTCTTTCTTCTAAAACCTTTTGTTTCCTGAGACACAAACTGCTGGGAATTGATCCTTGCTTGAGTTCTCTCAATCTGGGTCTGGTGTCCTGTTACTTTTGTCAATTCCTCCTTCATAGGGGGATGGACTAAGGATAGAGACCTGCCTCAAATCGCATCATTTTCTGCAACCTGGATGCTATTACCCATGGCACTCACTTGGCTACACATTTCCCTAGTGACTAGACTTGTAATTATCAGCTATAACTTTTTCATCTCTAACATACCAGAGTGTTAAGAATAGTGAATCACTATGACAATAAATAGCTACTGATGAATAGCTACTGGCAGGGAAGTGGGTGGACCAAAATCTCTGGAGAATGAAGAATAGCTTAGTAAAATGCCCCCAGTCTCCCCAAGTAATTCTAATATGCCACTGACTTCTTCCTTCATTTTGGGATCATTGACCTTGAGGTACTTATTTCCTAGTTTTACCTCTTGAGTCAGAGTCCTTATGTAGCAAAACCTGAATTATTCAGATAGAGTCAAGTTCTCTGTGCCTCTCTAGATGCTGTGATTGGGGATTGCAGATCATTTCCCTTTTCCCCTCACCAAGCATGTACCTGATAGAGCCCATCTCTTCTTGGATTTGTTGTTTGTTTGTTTCAAGTTTTTATTTAAATTCTAGCTAGTTGACATGTAGCATAATATTGGTTTTAGGAGTACAATTTAGTGATTCGTCACTTACATATAACACCCAGTGCTCATCACAAGTGCCCTCCTTAATACCTATCACCCATTTAGCCCAATCCCCCCCCCACCTCTCATCCAGCAACCCTTAGCTTGTTCTCTATAGTTAAGAGTCTCCTATGGTCTTCCTCCCTTCCTTTTTTTTTTTTTTCTCTTCCCTTATGTTCATCTGTTTTGTTTCTTAAACTCCACATATGAGTGAAATCATACAGTATTTGACTTTCTCTGACTGGCTTAATTTAGTTAGCATAATATACTCTATCTAGCTCCATCCACATCAGTGCAGATGGCAAGATTTCATTATTTTTGATGGCTGAGTAACATGCCACTTCTTTATCCATTCACCAGTTGATGGACATTTGGATTCTTTCCATAGTTTGGCTATTGTTGATAATACTACTATAAACTTCCGGGTGCATGTGCCCTTTTGAATCAGTATTTTTATATCCTCTGGGTAAATACCTAGTAGGGCAATTGCTGGGTCATAGGGTTGTTTTATCTTTAACTTTTTGAGGAAACTCCATACTGTTTTCCAGAGTGGCTGCACCAGTTTGCATTCCNTTGGATTCTTTCCATAGTTTGGCTATTGTTGATAATACTACTATAAACTTCCGGGTGCATGTGCCCTTTTGAATCAGTATTTTTATATCCTCTGGGTAAATACCTAGTAGGGCAATTGCTGGGTCATAGGGTTGTTTTATCTTTAACTTTTTGAGGAAACTCCATACTGTTTTCCAGAGTGGCTGCACCAGTTTGCATTCCTACCAATAGTGTAAGAGGGTTCCGCTTTTTCTGCATCCTCACCAATATCTGCTGTTTTCTGTGTTGCTAAATTTAGCCATTCTGACAGGTGTGAGGTGGTATCTCACTCTGGTTTTGATTTGTATTTCCTTGGTATATTGAGCATCTTTTCATGTGCCTGTTCGTCATCTGTATGTCTTCTTTGGGAAAATGTCTATTCATGTCTTCTGCCCATTTCTTAACTGGATTATTTATTTTTTGGGTGTTGAGTCTGATAAATTCTTCATAGATTTTTGGATACTAACCCTTTATCAGTTATGTCATTCTTCTTGGAACTTTTGAGGCATTGTAGCCCTTATGGTCAACTTTCTGCAGATATTGGCAACAGTTATAGAAATCATTTGAAAACTTTCCATTGATAAAGAAATTCATTAAAAACAATGATCTGTAAATTACAAAAGCTCCACCACAAATAATTAAGAATTAATTTAAATTGGTGAAATTCTTACTTAATCGTTAATCTCCATCTTATTACTGTATTATCATATATGAAGAACAGCAGCTACTTTGAAAATCAGTTTAGCATCTCACTTTTCAATGTATACATCTTGATTATATAAAATGCTTTCCTATGTTTTTGCAGTTTCAAAACAATTATAACAAATCTAGTCATTATAACCTAGATACAATATTTTGATGTATATGATAGTCTTGAATAAATTTGCACCAAAGCAATATAGAAAACACTTCATTATTTAGCATGTATTCACTGATTGAAGAAAGTTTTCTCTTTCTTTAATTAACATTTTTTCTTTTATTCAGTGGTTTTACTTTACAACATGAGAGTTATTGTTTCGTGCCTTTCAGTTTTCTAAAAAAAGATATATCTCACTGGAATCTTAGCTAAAGAAATATAAAAAGACAAAAGAACAGAAAGAACTGGACAAATTTGACATTTTCTAAATGACATTAAGATGTATTTCCCTTGGCTCATCTATCAATGAAACTGTCATGGTGACAACTGCAGAGACAGAATCTCTCCCTAGTTGAGAATCCTCTTGATTTTTAAGAATCACGTAGGCCTGGAATCCAGAGCCAGTTCTATAACTGGCCAGAAGCGAACCCCAAGGTAATATCTTTTCTCCTAGTATCTCTTCCCTCCTAGATGCATTGGGGCTAGCAAAATTTTGTCTTGGTGAACTGCCACAAAGATTAGAGATCACTTATGAAACGATCTTGATACACAAGAGACATTGAATCAATGAATTCATTCAATTCATTAGAAGTAAATATTTTCTTCTAACTCTTGTTAAAGAAATATAATTAAGTTGCCATTTTCTTTTATCTGAAGACTGAAATCGGAGTCAAATCCATCACACTTTGTTGAAGGATTCCTGTGTCTGAGAAGTTAGGCACTAAAACATTGAGCAAAGATAGGTGAAACACAGGCTATAATCTAGTTGAAAGGGACTAAAATCAGACATATAACAAGATAACTGACAATCCAAAAGCATCAGTGAGAGCCTAATGAATGCTTGGCACATTGTCATCCTCACTAAAATAAATACTGAATGAATAAATGAATGAGTTATGAGGAGACAGAAGGAATTTATCATGAGTTGGTTCAGGGTTTTTTACTGAATGGGTCAAATTTTAAAGTGAGGTAATAGGGTTGTATATTCAAGGAAGAAAAGGAAAAACATTCTTTCCAGCAAGAGTAAAAAAATGTTAGTTCAGTTTAAGAAATTGCAAGTAGATCAGTTTGGCTGAATAGAACAAAATAATTGTTTTCATGGCCTATTTATAAGAAGAGTAAAATACCTTTAAATTAATGAATGGCATATTCTCTGAGAACCACTTAAACTATCATTTGAAATTCACACGTTAGGAGAAATTGATGTTGGATAAAATAATGTTTTGGTTTAATAGATTAACCATCTTTTGGAATTTACTCAAGTAAATACACATCAAGATTGGCTAGAAAATCTTCTTTGGAATCATTGATGAAACCCGCCTATGATTATCGATTAAGATTACAACTAACTTTTAGGGCCCAGTTACAATCACTTCAAAACCCAAGTATTTGAATTGCCTAATTCTAGTATCTCCTACCAACAACATCTCACCTTTTCATTTACATAAGTTCCCACATTAGCCCTTCATGTTTGCTTTTAAGCCGCCATGGCTGACTGTCACCTTAGGGATCTGCCATGTTCTTCCACTCCAAATAAATCTACCCTTGTCCAAGGTCATCCTCCCTCAAAGGTAGCAGCCCTATTCCAATCTTCAAAGTTTCCCCCCAAATTAGAATCTAAGTTTCCACTAATATACATTCTTACATTTAGTCAAACTAGAATGTTTCCTGTGCAATTTTGGGGTTACTTCCTTGGCTTTTAAACATTAAGAATCTGAAAAAAAAAGAGTCTGGGAAATAACAGCAGAAGTGATACTAAATCAAGGTGCTAAGGACCTGAAGGAGTTAATGAAGTTTGTGGTACTGCTAGAATCACTGCTCTGTCGTGGTAAAATTTATTTTTAAGATGTTACCCAAGAAAAGTTACAGGAATGCTTCTGAGAAGTATCTGTGGTAATCTTAAAAAAAAAAAAAAAGACAAAATAGAACAAAAAAACAAAACAAATGATCCGAAATACACCACTCTGTCTCCGACAGAATCTACATTAAGGAAAATGTCTGGGTATTGAAATACCCTTCGGAATACTAAAAGGGTGCTATGTATTATTTGGTTAAATTGCCAGTATCAGGAAGAAGGATCACTAATAAGGAAGATGCTCACTGCTCATTGTTCTAGTAACAATAGACTCAAATGAATAATTGCATGATAGAAGGAGATAGGGCTTCAGTTTATCATAGAAATGCTCTTAATTAGACTTGCTACACTACTGTACGTCTCATCTGAATTGCCCATGTATTATTGATAAACTTTATTGGATTATTTTACATATCATGTATTCATCTTGGTCTGGTCAAGGCTCAGTTGTGTATTGCAATTTGCTAACTATGGTTGGTTGGCTGGTGCACTGGAGTTCATCAGCCCCCAGTTCTAATTCAGGACGTCACTGAGGTATGAATAGATTGGGTTATTCTGCAGCCCAGAGGTTGATCCTTTATTAGCTCTTCAGTATTTGATAATTATAATGAAGATCACAACTGCAAGATCTAATTAAGTTTGGAACTTTCCAAAATTGACTTTCTGTAGAAAATTTCATGCTGAATGAATGTGACAATCCAGAAAATTAAAGAAATAGCCTCTTGCATGACTATATTTCATTTTCCTCCTCATACACAGAAGGATAGAATCCTGGGGCTAAAAACAGGGTTGAACAACTTCCTAAATTAAGAACAATTTTGCACATGGCCAAGATTTTAATGTCTATTCCCATCCAAGAAAAGTTTGTACATAATAATGCTTCTCATGGGTATATAGCAGTTTAATTTTCCAAGTGTTTTCACCAGTGTTATCTTGCTCTATCCTCACATCATCTGAATTAGGTGGGAGGGATGTTTACGATATGACTGTGCACTGAGCTAATAGGATGTGGGTTCGATTAGCAGTAAGTTAACTTTTGGAGCCACCATTTCTTCTCTGAAAAATGGGGATGAAAATACTTAACAAAGGTCTTCTGAGGATTAGAAATGGTTCCTAGTGGGTCTGACCTTTTTAGTATATGGTGGTGGTGGTCTTCCCATCTACTGGGCCTTTCTGTTTTTGAGCCAGAATCGTGCCTTAGGCTTGAGGGTGTTCTTATTTTCAGGCACATGTGCCTAATCCATTCTGGATGTGGGGATGAACTTCTCAGCAACAGTATTTGCCCTTAGGATTAGGGGTTGCAGCAAATAGTTCAGCTGTATCTTCTATCACCAGTACAAATGCAACGGAGAGGACTAACTTGTCATCAGCAGATTCCAAATAAATTCTGCTCAGAAAACTGATGCAGTGGTCCATTTTCCCCTCCATAGGAGAACAAACTTGCTCAGGTGGTGCGCCATTGTTTCTAACAGGTCCGCTTTAAACACGTGTGCCGCACTCTCTGCTCTTCAGCAAGCCTCATCGGAACTGTATTCCAGGTAGTATTCAGACAGTCCAGATTCATCTTTTTCCTTTTCTCCTGACTTGATTATACTCAGAAGCAGGCTGGTATGATTTAAGAAATCTGGATTATTGGCAGTGCAGTGTGCTTTGAGAGTCTAGGAAGGACTCCCTTAACACGGAGAACCTCCTATGTGTTCAAACCTCACTCTCAGCCTTTCATCACTGATGTGAGCCAACTCAGCAGCGATTGAGTGCTTTGCAATCAACAGAAACTTATCACTCATGTCTACTTTATTCTGGTAACTTGTGAAATTCTCTGAATGGGTCAGAAAGCTCAGGAAAACTCAGTCTAATAAGATGCAGGGCAGGTGGACTTTCACTGTGTCTAGTGGTAGAACACAGTAGGGGCTTGAGTTCATCCAAGAGAAGAACCCTAGTCAGGTGCAGAGGAGCACAAGTACTGGTGGGTGGAGAAGTGTGGTGTTCAAAAGGGAGGCAGGACAGCACCAAAGGCTGATGTCTATCAATATGATTTTCTTGGGCTAGATCTGCCATCAAGCCTTCTTTTGACACACTTCTTATCTTGCAGGATCGGTTTAGGTCATTGACAATGTTTGTTCTGGGCTCTTGGCAAGAAGAGGCATAGATTTGCTATGGGGGGCCTTAGATTCTGTTCTCCTGGTCTCTCTACTTCCCAGTGTCCCAAGGCACTTACTTCATTGTTCTGAAAGGGGCACCTGGGTGGCTCAGTGGGTTAAGCCTCTGCCTTTGGCTCAGGTCATGATCTCGGGGTCCTGGGATCAAGCCCTGCATCAGGCTCTCTGCTCAACAGGGAGCCTGCTTTCCCCTCTCTCTCTGCCTGCCTCTCTGCCTACTTGTGATCTCTCCCTCTGTGTCAAATACATAAAATCTTAAAAAAAAAAAAACTGGGGAGGAGAGAGACTGGGGAGGAGAAACACTGTTTCCCTTTAGCCTTCACACTTTCCTTTCTGCTGTTTTCTTCTCTGCCTTGGGAGTCCTCAGCTGTCACACTGAAGCAGGCGCCATTCTGTCACACTGAGCAGCCCTCGTTTAGATTTGAGAGACACAACCACAATTCATTTTACAGCTCCACACATTAGATAAATCTGTCCACATGTCTAATTGTGTTATGTTTTGCCATTCATTTATTCAGGATATTTATGAAACTTCTACTCTGTGCCAGGCCCTGTTGTAGTATTGAAGATACATCTGTGAAAAAGTACAAATAAAAACCTTTGTCCTCATGGTTCGTGCATTCTGGCCAGTGAGGTAATGTTTACACTATGATTACTACATAACAGGCATTTTTCATAGCCCTTTACATTCACTGGTTTATTCATTGCTTATAGGTGGATACTATTATCTGCCTCATATTGCAGATGAGTAAGTTGAGGAAAGTGACGTGCCCAAGTCAAGCTGCTAGTAAGCCATAGGGCTGGGATTTCAACCTAAGCAATATGAAGGATAGCAAGATTGAATAGTATTTTTCATATTTTAGATATATTGTGATACTAAGATTTAATGGCTTCTCTGATGATAAATAAGCCTTTTCTTTAAAAACGGTTTTATTTATTTATTTGAGAGAGAGAGAGAGAGAGAGAGAGAGAGAGAGAGTGCATGAGCAGAGGGGAGAGGCAGAAGCAGACTCCCTGCTTAGCAGGGAGCCCGACCTGGGGCTCAAACCCAGGACCCTGAGATCATGACCCAAGCCAAAAGCAACTGCTTAACTGACTGAGCCTCCCAGGCGCCCCTGTTAAATAAACCTTTTCAGAGCAAATGTAGAAACTGTCCTAGCTTCCAACCTTCTGTCCCTACGTCAAATATAGTAGCTGTGTTGAAGCGTTAGACCTGATGTAAAACCCTAAATGCATCCAATGAAAGAGAAATAACAGTCAAAAGTATATGCTGTGTTTTCAGATGGATTTGGACACTGAATGTTTGAATGCCACTGAGTGATTTTCCTCATAGTTTGGTTAAAAATTAAAAAATGAGAACCAGGTAAATGTATAGTTACCCATATTTGAAAGATTCCATGGTAACCTGCCAGACTTTATGAGCTGTTGACCAAGGAACCCAAACTCTATCATGCAATGGTTATTCTCTTAAAATAACTGGCCAGTCTGCAACCAACCTTTTGTGAATTGCAGGGCTCTGGGAAAACAGGTCTTACAGAACCAAATACATTCAAGTATTCCTAGGGACAGACATTAGTGCCTGAAATTTCTAACTTTTGTCATTTATATTGCATAAGAGGCTTCATAAAAATCAAATAATACTAAGAATAGTTACAACTGGGGCGCCTGGGTGGCTCAGTCATTGAGCATCTGCCTTCGGCTCATGTCATGATCCCAGGCTCCTGGGATCGAGCCCCACATTAGGGCTCCCTGCTCTGTGGGAAAGCCTGCTTCTCCCTCTCCCACCCCCCGCCCCCCACTGGTGTTCCCTCTTTCTCTGTATCTCTCTCTGTCAAATAAATAAATAAAATCTTTAAAAAAAGAAAAAAGGAATAGTTACAACTGTTATCATCCAATCTTTTAATGGTTAATTGATAGTAAATGGGAAAAACATGGAGCAGAATATGGTTGGAAGACAGATCAATTAAAAACAAAGAAGAAAATAAACTTAGAGAGTTATGGTAAGAGTATTTACCTCCCAATCATATCTCCTGACAAAATTTGTCTGCTTCCCTACCAGAAGGTAGGGGCCATGAGGATGAGACTTTGTTCTGCTCATTGCTTTGTCTCTAATGTCTAAGCAGTTTAGACACATAACAAGAACTCAGTCTGTATTTGTTGAGCCAATAGCTAAGTGAACACCAACAGATTAAAGGAAATAATATATAATTGCTGAATAAAGTTTCCATTGACATGGTTCTGAATACTTCAGGAAGATCCCCTTTTAAGATCAAGACAGGTATAAGACTGGGTTATAATTTTATTATCTCTAATGACTATCATCTAAAGGACAGGATTTTAAGCTCAGTAACAGGAAGATACTGTTTGTTTTCTTCTTTCTTAATCCACTATTGAATGAATAATAAATGAGTTGGCAGGCCAACACATGAGAAATAGTGAACTAGGGGATAAGTAGAAAATACAGCACTATTATTTTAAGAGTCAGATCAGCCAATTTATCTGGTGAATAGGAAGAAAAAAATAGGGCAACGTAGAAAGAAAAAGACATTATTTTAAATCTATATTTTATTTTTTAAAAGATTTTATTTATTTATTTGAGAGAGAGAGAGAGAATGGGGGGGGGAGGGTCAGAGGGAGAAGCAGACTGAGCAGGGAGCCCGATGTGGGACTTGATCCCAGGATTCCAGGATCATGACCTGAGCCTAAGGCAGTCGCTTAACCAACTGAGCCACCCAGGTGCCCTTAAATCTATATTTTAAAATCTGACTCTTCTTGGACTTTGGGTCCACTTCTGTACAGTGGGTTCCCAACAAGTGTTTATTGACTGCTTTGTTGATTTCCATTTTCACTCCAAAATCAGCAAGTCTAACTCAAAAAATGCCCCAACTTAAAATGGACTAAAATAAACATTTATTTAATTTTCACTATGCTGATGTTATTGAGAGCCCTTTTTGCTTATTGCTAGAACCAAGATACAAATTACTGAGACTCCAAAACTCATCCATCTCTTCACCTCTCACACTCCCTCACTGCCAATTCATTTATTCCTCCCTGCAGTAAATGTTTGTTGACTACCCATCATCACAGGGTATGGCATATGATGGGCACTCAACAGATAATTTATTATTTTGATTTTTAAAAGCACCCTCTTTGCTGTGTGCAGGATTAGTTGGAAAAATGTAAGTCAAGGGGACTGGTTAAGTGTAACTGTCTTGAAAAACTTGTGATCATACCACATCAGAATAAAACTCTTGACTTTACACACACCCCAAATATGTAGGTTTATGACTTAAGTCATAAAAGTGGCATGATATATTCATATACTATATATATCATAAAACATATACAAAAACAGAAATAAGAAAGGATGCCATAAAAATGGAAAGAAAAAAAAAAACCCAACTCACAATGTTTTTCTGTCAACTCTCTTCTACCATAACTAACCAGGATCTCAAGGCATAATACATACCTTGGGAAGATACGGGTATAAATCTTTATTTCAGGGAGTCTTTATAATTTTGAAACTTTCTAAATTTTTGTCAGATGTGATTAGGTGTCCATTGTTTACACCTCCTCATGCCACTGACAAAGACCTTGTTCTAGAAATAGGGAAAGGTTCGTGTTTCCATTTGCTTGAGGTTTGCTTGTGCTTGCGTTTTTAGGATTACTCTGAATTTGTGTCCATTTTTGTTTTCTGCAGTAATCCTTTTAAGCCCCGTGTCATGCAGTGAGACCTGCTTTTGTTAAAATGGGATAATATGATATGGAAATCCACTTGAGTACTACGATGCTTGGGATAAGTTGAAAGTAAATAAAAATGTCAGTACCACAAAGCCAACCCTTCCTTGTTGTAGAACTCTCACTCTTTCTGCAAGATTCCTTTGCCAATCTGACATGATGTGTGAACATCTGATGTGCAGACCAAGAAAGGGTACAGAATAAATTTGTATATTACATAAAAGTAAAGCTCAATCTTTTCTCTAGCTTAGGGTAAAAAATAGAATGATCTAGTATTTTCTTCCCACACCCCAAGGAATCATCATAGGAATCCCTGGAGTCTACATGCCTACCTTTTGACGTTGTTGCCCTAGAGGGTGCCAAAAGGCAGCAGTGGAAGGGGAGATGTGAAGAAAAATATATGAGGTAAAAGCAAGTGAATATGGTGCTAATGCCTTGCTCTTTCAATCATCCTTGTTGAATCAGATGAGTTTTTGGTTTTTTAAATTTCTACCACAACTCTTATTTTGGTCCACAACTTATATCTGATGTACTGCAAGACTATAATTTGAGGTTATTGTACTTTTTTCATTTGTATTTATGAATATTTTCAAAATGTTATAGCATGGCATGCATTGTAAGGCATAAACAATGAAACTCTAATCATAGCTGAAAAAAATTCAGAAATAAAATTTTTGCAATAGTATTTTAAATTAAAAAATAAAAAGAACCGAGTGAAACACAGAAAATGTTTTGTGTTTCTTTTCCAAAGATCTAAAAAAGTGTGTTACTTTTGTATGTTATATAGCGATAATACTTAGCAATTTTTTCAGTGTAAGTGTTAGAGAATCTTAAACCTACCTGAAACTTTAAAAATAAAATAGGCCCTTGATAATTTTTCTTTATATTATATATACTTATTATATTACATGTCATATTAGATATTATGTATAATATATGTAACACATATCCATGTTATATTTATATATAACGTGTTTGTGAATATATATCCCTTTTGAATTACTTATGTTTGTGAATTACATATCCCTTTTTAATTTCATTTTTCTTTATTCTGTTATTTATTTTTGTCACTTCTTCAATCATAAACGTCTCCACCAGAATCCAGGCAGAAGAAATAAAAAGTTGCAACCCAGCAATTTAATTCTGTCTTACCATAGCAATAATGAAAATCAATGTTTATGTTTGACTTTTAGTTTACTAAATGCTTTCACGTTTATCTTTTTATTTGATTCTGCCAACATTCCAAAGTAGATATTAATATTATTACTAGTATTATGTCCCCATTTTATGGATGAGGAAATTAACTGTGGAGTGATTTGCTCGAGGGTTTCATGTCCAGCAGGTATAAGAGCTAGGACTTGAAATCTCACGACTGTTTTTTTTTCCCAAATAATATTCTATGTTATCTTTGTGTATCCCATTGTACAATGCATTACAATGCAGCTCTAGCAGGGAGTATAGGGGAAAAAGAGGTTAGAACTTTCAAAATCCTTTAAATATGAGACATGCCAAATTAACAAAAAATAATGTACAGAAAATAATAGGTATGTATATATCAACCATCAATTTAAATAAATTAGTATTTTGCAAAATTCATTTCACATTTCCATCTTTAAATACATCATTTAATACTATGGAATATTTATGACTAAGGATTTCAGTTTCATTCCTTTTTTCTTTTTATTCCAGAATTATTCTGAAGTATAATACATTATTCCCAAATGTTTTATACCTTTTAATGTCTTCCATAATAAATATATTATTTGGGTTTAAAAACTTATGTATATAAATCTGTATGTTGTGGGGGGAGCGTTATGCCCTATGTTTTAATTGGCAACTTGTTTTTTCTTCATTTCAACATCAGAATGTGAGGATTTAATTCATTCATTTACACTCTTGTTCAATATTTCATTGCATAAATAAGCCACATTACATTTCCTAATTGAGACAACTTGGCTGTTTATGCTTTTTTCTGTTACAAACATTGCTACAATAAACACCCTTTATATGTCTCCTTTTCCAAACATTTGAGAGATTTTAAGGTGGGTATGTAAGAAGAGTAATTTCTGGGTTTTAAGGTATGTGCACCAATACCCTTTTAAGGGAATTCCAAATTGCTTACCAACATGGTGGTACCAATTTGCACTCTCACCAAAATTTCCATATTCCAATGTGCTTATTTTCATAGTCTTACTAGACTATTCATTTTGTCAACCTAATGAGTATCAAATAGTATTTTATTGTTGAAAGTTTATGTCCTTGATTTTTTAGTGAAGTTGAAAAATTTTAAATATTTTATCAACAAGTCATGCTTTTTTGCATGTGTTTCCTAATACCTTTGCCCATTTTTTTTCCTATTGGATTACTTGTCTTTTCCTTATTGATTCATGGAAGTTTTATATATTCTGAGTTATAATCTGTTTTTAGATGTTAGGATTATAAATACCTTCTAATTTGTGATTTGTCTTTTTATATCATTTATTTTTGTCATATATTTTTATTCTTTGTTTAGAAAATTATTCTGCTCTCCCTAAGTTTTTGCATAGAAATCTTTAAATCCTATCATCTCATTTGAAATGCCCTCTACATTCTTCATTATGATGAGATTCTACTTATAACCAAAGATTTAAAATTTTAAAAACAAATGATTGGAAAGAAGCCAATTTGAAAAGGCTACATACTATATGATTCCAACTATATGACATTCTGGAAAAAGCAAAACTATGGAGACGGTAAAAACATTAGGGGTTGCCAAGGGCTTAGAGGGGAGGGAGGGAGAATGAATAGATGGAATACAGGGGATTTTTAGGTCAGTGAAACTATTCTGTATGGTACTGTAATGCTTGATGAATGACGTTATACATTTATCAAAACTCATACAATGTACAAACACAAGCAATAAATTATAATGTCAACTATGGACTTCAGTTAAAAATGTATCCTTATTGGTTCAACAATGACAACAAATGCACCATGCCGATGCATGATGTTAATAATAGGGGAAAACAAATTGGAGGATCAGGGAGTATATGGGAACTATGTGTACTCTCTGCTCATGTTTTTCTGTAACATTAAACTTCTCTAAAAAATAGTCTGTTAATTTAAAGGAATGCATTCTCTGACAATGAATATTTCTTTTCCACATATGAAAGTGATTAGAACCCTGAAGGAAGTATTAGAAAATAACTGATTTTGGGGTGCCTGGGTGGCTCAGTGGGTTAAGCATCCAACTCTTGATTTCGGCTCAGGTCATGATCTCAGGGTCATGAGACCGAGCCCCGTATTGGACTCCATGCTCAGTGGGGAATCTGCTTGAGATTCTCTATCTCCATCTCCCTGTGCCCCACCCCTCCGCCCAACTTTCTCTTGCTCTTCCTCTCTAAAATAAATAAACAAACACAATCTTAAAAAAGAAGAAAAGAAAAAAAAAAGAACAGGTTTTGCAAGTCAGAGATAAATTATCTGGTGACTAGGGTGCCCGGGTCTGTATAGGTGTATGCCTGTTATCTTGGTATAATTATTAATAGCATCGTCTATCTCTCTCAAAAAATGTCCCATTTAGACAATAAATTATATGACCATCCTGCTGGTAGCCCTACAGCCTTGGCTATCAAATATGAGAGATACAGCTTTCTTTGACTAAAATAGGTTGGAAGGTGGTTTATGGATATCTTCCCAGGTTCCCTTATTCTTGGTGTAAGAAGCAGCTTAGTTTTCAGCATGATGATTACCTCTGGCTTTGTGCTCAGGAATGACAGTTATAATTAATAACTGTGGAAAATCATAGTTTATGCTAGAAGACAAGTGTGGTGTCAGTAGAGGTGTGTGTTAGAAAGCAACAGATCTGACTCACTGGGGAAACGGAATTGAAATATTTCTTCTTGATGTGAAGCATGAAGATAAGCTTGCCATTCTCAATTCTGCTTTGCTCTTTACCTTGCTCTGCTAGCTCCTGTACTGGGACAAGGGTACTCGGGCTTGAGTTCCAGTTGTGCTATGTGGTCTATGTTGAAGAAGGGCCCTAATCCCAGGCTTTCAGTCAGGATCTCTCGGAGGCTGTACTTCGGACAGTGGGGGCAGAGGGAAGAGAGGTAAACTGAAGCTTACTAAAGCTGAAATCCCACCTCAACTCAGCTCAGTCTCGGATAAGATGAAGGCATTTTGTTTTTTTCTCTAGCTGAGTGGGGAGGGCGACAAACTATATTATCTTAAGACTGTACACATTTTCATGCAGGATATATAATATTCAGTAAAAACATGCATGCACACATACACACAAAAAACAGGTCCAGGATTTTTAAAAAGCATAATACAAAGTAGCCTATAGGACACAAGCCTTCATTTAGAGCCCCTGAGTTTAACTGATAATAGGAGCATATAAACAGGACCAAGAGAAGGTGGGAATTGCTGTGAGGACAATTTACCCACATCCCTACAAGGAACAATTACATCAGTTTGGACACTTTACTTTGTAATGGCAGAAACCCTCTTTCTAAAAGACTAAAATAGTCAAAATAATTTATTGACTTATTAGCTGAAAAGTCCAGAGATGATGGGCTAGGTTTCTGGATTTGATTTTGGGGTTAAACTCTGTCATCAAAGACAGCTTTGCTTTTAGAGTGTCAGCTATAAATCTTCCCTCATAGTGGCAAAATGGCTGCAGTAATTCCAGACTTCACATACACACAATTCTTTACAAGGAAGGATATGGCTGTGGACCAGCAGTTTTCTAAGAAACATTCTAGATGTGAAACCTCCAGGAAGCATTTTTCTCAGAACTAATTGGCACAAATTGGGTTCAGTGTCAATTACCGGACATATGCCTGTGACCAATAACTCTGACAGATGACATAGGAAGGTTCTAATTGGTTTAAAATAATCATAGCCCCCTCCTGGAGCAGGGCGCTACACATTTCAAAAGCAGGGTAAGAGGTGTTAGGGAAGCACAATCAACAGTTACTATGAAAGTTTTGAATAAATATATGCATGGTGAAAGAAACATGCAACTATTAAAAAAAAAAAAAAAAGCCTGGTCACCTGGGTGGCTCAGTTGTTTAAGTGTCTGCCTGTCGCTCAGGGCTGGGGTCATGTGTCCTGGGATCAGTCCCATGCTGGGCTCCCCACTCAGCAGGGAGACTGCTTCTTCTGTTTCTCCCTCTGCCCCTCCTTTCCTCCCCCCACCTTGTGCACTCTCTCTCTCTCTTTCTCTCTCTCAAATAAATAAATAAGGTCTTTAAAAAAGAAAAAGCCTAGAGGGGCACCTGGGTGGCTCAGTGAGTTAAGCCTCTGCCTTTGGCTCAGGTCATGATCTCAGGGTCAGGTCATGATCTCAGGGTTCTGGGATGGAGTCCCACATCGGGCTCCCTGCTCAACAGGGAGCCTGCTTCCTCCTCTCTCTGCCTGCCTCTCTGTCTACTTGTGATCTCTCTCTGTCTGTCAAATAAATAAATAAAATCTTAAAAAAATAAAAAGCCTAGAGAAAGAGAAAATATATAATTATTTCAGGTAAAGTGACCATCCCAGAAGAACACGTGTTACAAAAAAGAAGAAAATTTTTTACCGCAAATGCTGGAAGCTGTCAGATTTAAGGTGATTAAATACACTAGGGAAAAGAGTAAAAAGATTAACAATTTGGAAGATAGTGTAAATTAAAAGAGGATATTGCTACGCCAATTAAAAAAAGACTGGGTTAAAATAGCTACATTACTGCATTAATTTATAAATAAGAAATAGAGCAGTATAGAATCAACAGGGGTACCAATCAAATCAGTAACATGGGAAAATTCCTAGGAAAATGAGACAAAATAGAGCAGAGAAGATGAAGAAATGATGTCAAAAGAGGCTGTAATACATTTGGAACCAGAAATTGGAGATTATATGTGTCAATAATTGGTGTCCCCTGAAGTAGAGAATAATGTAGGAAGAAAATGGTCTATTTTCAAAGATGTGATAGAAAACTCCCTTGAAATGAAAGAAAATATGATCCTGTACATCAAAAATGTGTCACTGTATACCAGGAAAAACTGTTGTCAAAAAACACATAAACACACATCCTGGGAAAGATTATTGAATATCAAGCCCCTTCCCCTAAAAAAAAAAAAAAAAAAAAAAAAAAAAAAAAAAAAAAAAAAAAAAAAAAAAAAAAAGGAAAAAGTAAAATACTTGGTTTTGAATTCAGAAAATGGAAATCTCCCTCAAGGATAAATAATCGATCTGTTCCATAGATATTTAATGTTATCAATTAAATCTGAAGTTTGCCTGAATGGGTTTGTGCACACATATGTGTGTACACACTCATTTATACGTGGAACTTGACAAGGAATTTAAAATTTATACCAAAGCACAAAGGATAAATAATAGCCAAGAAGAAAACAAGATGGAAGAGACTTGCCTTCCAGAGCTACAATTATCTAGAATAATTGTTACCATGTGATACTGGCACAGGAGGAAGAAATATACAAGTATAACATAGTAGATGATTCCCTAAACATATCAACTTATATAATGAAACTTGATTTATGACAGAGTTGGACTGCAGGTCAGTAATGAGGAATGGACTTTTCAGTCTACGGTAGTATGGAATTTTGAATTGTACCAGAATAATTGGTTAGACATGGGTTCCCTCTCTTGCTGTCTCTCTTTCTCTCTCTTTCTGTGTCAAATAAATAAAGTCTTTAAAAAAAGAAAAAAGAAAAAATTACAATATCTTAGGTAAAGGAGTTCTTAAATAAGACATAAAAAGAGGGTACGACATACAGGGAAAAACAGATAAATTTGACTCAAGTAAAACCAGGGACTTCTGTTTATCAAAAGACACCTTAAAGATAGTGTTGACAAAGATTTACAGTAATCAGAACTCTTCAGCATTGCTGGTAGAATTAAAAATTTGTACAGCCATCTTGGAAAACAGTTTGTATTATCTCGTAAATAATCCCAGCTACCCTGCTTCCTTGATACACCCTAGAGAAAATGATGTGCCTGAACCCCAGGACATGATATAAGAATGTTTGTAGCAGCACATTTTCTAGAAGTAAAAGCAAATGGACACACAAACATTGGAAATACCCAAATACCACTCAGGTATACAATGGATGAATTTTTTGTGGATGCATTCCATGAATGCTAGAAACCTGCGTAAAGGAAGAAACTGCCTCTACTATGAGAACATGGAAAAATCTCAGGAACATAATTTTGGGGGGAATGAAGCAAATCATGGCAGGATACATAGGATATGATTCTATTTGTATGCAAAGCAAAGGTTGAAACAATTTCTCAGAAATTATTGAGCTGGAAAAAATAGTGGCAGAATCAATGAATAAATATAAGAGTTGCATCTTTGAAAAATCAAAACCAAACCATAAACTAGATAAAGCTGTCTAAAGTAATCAAGAAACAAAATAGAAGAAACACAAATGTATACACAATTAAAAATTCCAATTTGATTGCTGCTTCTCCAAATTACCACAGTTTTTGTTTTGTTTTTAGATTTATTTCTTTATTTGGCACACAGAGAGAAGCAGCAGAGGGAGAGGGAGAAGCAGACTCCCCACTGAGCAAGGAACCTGATGCAGGACTCCATACCACGACCTTAGGATCATGACCTGAGCTGAAAGCAGCTGTTTAATTGACTGAGCCACCCAGGTGTCCCAAATCACCACAAAGTGGTTTGAAACAACACAAACTTATTATCCCACAATTTTGTAGGTTAGAAGTATACGTGGACTTCGATGATCATCTGGTTCCTCTGGCCCGGAGCTCCAAAGGATGAAATGAAGGTGTCAGTCAACCAGGGCTCTCATTCTGGGGCTCTGGGGAAAAGTCGGCTTCCAAGCTCATTTAAGCATTGGCAAAGTTCACTTCCTTGTGGTTGTAGGGCTGAGGTTACTGTTTCCTTGCTGGCTTTCAGTGGGGGAGCCTCTCTCAGCTCCTTCAAACCAGCAGCTGTGCGTCAAATCCTTCTCACACTTCTAATCTCGCCCATGTTCTTCCTGCCACATTCCTTCTGCCATATTTTCCGACTCCAGTCAGAGAAGTTCTGTGCTTTTCAGGGTTTCTGTGATTTGATTGTGTCCACCAGGATAATCCGAGAAATTCTCCCCTTCTCAAGGTCTATAGCCTTACCCTATGGGCAAGTACCATAACATATTCAAAAATTCTGGGGGCGAGGGTGTGGGCCCTGGGCAAGGCAGGAGAGAGACGAGCATTCATCTACCTACTGTAAAAAAATAAGGAAAGAGAAATGACCCCTGATGCAGAAACACACAACATAAATTATAAGGCACAAATCTATGCAAATAAGGGTGAAAACCTACTGAAATGGATGATTTTGTAAGAAAACATAACTTCCTAAATTTATCACGAAAAGAGGCAGGGAAAAATCTCTCCATGGGAGAGAATTAAGACTATCAAATTTCCTACAAAAGCGCCAGTCCAAATGGTTTCACAGTTGATTTTTTCAAACCTTCATGAAATTGATAATATCCAGTGTTACCTACATGGTTCCAGAAAATTGAGAAAAGGGTGTGCCAGCTATTAGTTATTGGTATCCAGCCTCTTATCGGACCATCTGTATTCCCTTCTGTATTTCGAGGATCTGGAACCAGGGCTCTTGCTAGCAGGGCTCTGGTTAATTCTGCCAATTGGAGGCACTAAGGAAAGATTAGGAAGGGAGAGGATTGGAGAAGCCAAGTTCTCCTTCTGGCAGTGGTGGCCGGTCCAGCGCAGGTGTGAGCAGGCTCCTGAGCAGCTGTGATGGGGTGGGGGTGGGGGTGGGGTCCAAAGGCAGCAGTGGCCACAACGACTCCATGGATACTTCTTCCAGGACTGCAGCTGCTTCCTGTAGGTCCTGATCTCAGGGTGAGATCTTGCTCTTCCAGCCCTACCAAACATCTTGAGACCAAACTTCCTATTTCAACTCCCTCTCTGCTGGAAATATCCTGAATGCTTCCTGTGCTTTTTATTGGAATCTGACAGATACAGAAGGTAAGCATTTGAGTTGTTTTTATGAAGCCTGCTCAAATTGATCCTATAATTTGACAAACACAGCATAAAAAGGAAATGTCAAACTGGTTTTATTAATGAATGTCAGTGCAAAACTTCTAAATAAAATGTTATATAAAATATTAAAATAAAAACAGAGTTTAATGAATACTTTTATAAGTAATAAATCATGAGTAACTGGGGCTCATCTCAAAGTCATTTATCATATCAATATGTCGAAGGAGGACAAGAGAATGAAATAACAGGTGTAAATTTTCCAAAGAGGGAGACAAATTTGTTTCTTATGGTAATGTACTTATATAGCCCCAAAGAATCGGCTGAAAAGCTATTAGACACAATATGAATATTTAATAAAGTGCCTGGTTACAAAATTAATCTATAAAATAATTAGCTTTTTGTTTTAAAAACAATAACTGATATGAAAGAAAATAGCTTCGTCACAAAAGGAAAGAGAAAAATAAAGCCAGAGAAAAGCTTTTGAAAATGTGCAAACCTGCATGAAGAGAACTTTGGTTTTTTTTAAAAAGATTTTATTTATTTATTTGATAGAGAGAGCACAAGCAGGAGGAGCGGCAGGCAGAGGGAGAGAGAGAGGGAGAAGCAGGCTCTCCAAAGAGCAGGGAGTCCGATCCTGGACTCAATCCTGGCACCCCTGGATCGTGACCTGACCCGAAGGCAAATGCTTAACCAACTGAGCCACCCAGGCGCCACTGAAGAGAACTTTAGAACACTGACCAGGGCATAGAAAGCCGACTGAAGGGGCGGTGCCTGGGAGGCTCAGCTCTTAAGCGTCTGCCTTCAGGTCTGTGATCCCAGGGTCCTGGGACTGAGCCCCGCCTGGGGCTCCTTGCTCAGTGGGGAGCCTGCTTCTCCCTCTCCCTCTGCTGCTCTGCCTGCTTGGGTTCCTTCTCTTTTTTTTTTTTTTTTAAAGATTTTATTTATTCATTTGACACAGAGAGAGAGATTACAAGTAGGCAGAGAGGCAGGCAGAGATGGAGGAGAGAGGAGGAAGCAGGCTCCCTGCTGAGCAGAGAGCCCGACGTGGGCCTCGATCCCAGAACCCCGGGATCATGACCTGAGCCGAAGGCAGCGGCTTTAACCCACTGAGCCACCCAGGCGCCCGGGTTCCTTCTCTTGATGTCTCTCTCTCTCTCTCATAAATAAAGAAAATCTTTTTTTTTAAGATTTTATTTATTTATTTGACACAGAGATAGAGATCACGAGTAGGCAGAGAGGCAGCCAGAGAGAGAGAGGGGAAAGCAGGCTTTCCACTGAGCAGAGAGCCTGATGCGGGTCTCGATTCCAGGACCCTGAGATCATGACCTGAGCTGAAGGCAGAGGCTTTAAACCCACTAAGCCACCCAGGTGCCCAAATAAAGAAAATCTTAAAAAAAAAAAAAAGAAAGAAAGACTGAAGACGTGAAAAGATGCATCTTACATTTTGGTTAACAAGCTTCATGCTGCAAAGATAGCAATCCTTTGTAAATTAATCTGCTAAAACCATACGTACATTCTCATCAAAATACCAAAATGTTGATTTTAGCCATTCTGACTGGTGTAAGGTGGTATCTCGCTGTGGTTTTGATTTGTATTTCTCTGATGCCGAGTGATGTTGAGCACTTTCTCATGTGTCTGTTGGCCATTTGGATGTCTTCTTTGGAGAAATGTCTGTTCATGTCTTCTGCCCATTTCTTGACTGGGTTATTTGTTTTATGGGTGTTGAGTTTGAGAAGCTCTTTATAGATTTTGGATACTAGCCCTTTATCTGATATGTCATTTGCAAATATCTTCTCCCATTCTGTCAGTTGTCTTTTGGTTTTGTTGACTGTTTCCTTTGCTGTGCAAAAGCTTTTAATCTTGATGAAGTCCCAATAGTTCATTTTTGCCCTTGCTTCCCTTGCCTTTGGTGATGTTCCTAGGAAGAAGTTGCTGCGGTTGAGGTCGAAGAGGTTGCTGCCTGTGTTCTCCTCGAGGATTTTGATGGATTCCTTTCTCACATTGAGGTCTTTTATCCATTTTGAGTCTATTTTTGTGTGTGGTGT
>LNAC01000254.1:2371698-2451787 GCA_002007465.1 Ailurus styani | reverse complement strand
AGAGACTCCTGATCTCACAAAACAAACTGAGGGTTACTGGGGGTTGGGAGGGTAGGGATAGGGTGGATGGGTTATGGACATTGGGAAGGGTTTGTGCTTTGGTGAGTGCTGTGAAAGATGTAAGCCTGATGATTCACAGACTTGTACCCCTTGGGCAAAGAATAAAAATAAAATTTAAAAAAATACCAAAATGTTTTTCCTTTTTTGATTTTGACAAAATAATTCTAAAATATAAATTTGGGTGAATACTGAGAACAAAAAAGAAATGTGGAACTCTAACTGTACCCAAGAATAATATGTACCATGAATGCAACAGTAATTAAAACAGTATGGCACTGGTGAGGGAATAAAGAGGCTGACCATGAACCAGAGAAGGAAGTCCAAAATAAACTCATGTACCTAGGAGGATATGCCTATGATGCAGGTGAATTTTCAAATCTTTGAAAATTATGCACTTCTTAATATATAGTAATAAGATAATTAGCTAACTTGTATGATACAAATTTAAATGAATCCTGATCCCTCCTTCTCTCATTATATCAAAATAAATTCCAGATTAGTAAAAAAAAAGGAGTAATGTATAAGTGAAAATTATAAATATTAGAAGGGGTCATGAGTAAGTTCACTTTTATACTTTGAATGAAGAAAGCTCTTGTAAGAATAAATCCAGCAACTATGAAGGAAAATAACTGAGGTTTTGAGCATAAGTATTAAAAATTTTCTGTTAGTTAAGATGAATGGATGGATGGATGGATGAATAGAGTCAAATGACAAATTTTTTTCACAGAATAAAAAATATTTATGACATGTATCAAGCAAAAGGATTGAATCTTTCAACAGACAGATAAGCACATTAAAACCAATGTGAAAAAGGTTAACCAACGATCTAATAGAAGAATGGCCAAAGGATATGAACAAATAGTCAAAGGGAAAAATATAAATGGTTAATAACCTTAGGAATAGTCCTAACATTCTTCAAAATTAATGAAATGGAATTGAAAATAATGAAATACACTTTCTTATTAATCATATTAGGTAAAATGAGACAAGTCTACAATCTCATTGTTGGTAAAATAGAATACACTTGGTGTAAGTATAAAATGGTATAACCGTTTTGGAGGCAGTTTCAATACAAACTTTAAATTCATGTATCCCATAAAGGAACAGTGGATATTTCCCTGCATATTTCATTTATATATTAAACACATAATTTACTGAACACTTACTATGTGTTGTTCTCTGTGTTCACTACCAGGGATATAGCAGTGACCAAGATAGTCTTTGCCCATGAAGTATCTGCTATCTAAAATGTGACATTGCTTGTAGTGATTTAAAAAAACAAACTTGATGTTAGGAACATCTTTGTGTGTTGGTAATCCATACAACACGATACCATGAAATTATTAAAGAGAATGGATAAGCATGAATGTACTTTTCAGGAAAGTTCGTGAACTATTGTGAAGCATAAAAACAAGTCACATTAAGTATGCATAAAACAGTGTTATTCCAAAGTTTGTCAAGATACGCACACACACACACACAAAGACAGACATACACACAAACACATTCATGTGCCTACAAAATAAAACATCTAGAAGAATACATAATTCATTCAAGAGATCGTCACTGGAAAGTTGCATGGGAAAAACGGGAGATATTAGACTGTTTCTTTTAATTTCATAGAATTCTAAGTGGCTTATTTTTTTCTTATAATCATTTTTAATTTTAATTTTTTTATTTTTTAAAGATTTTATTTATTTATTTGACAGAGAGAGAGAGAGAGAGATCACAAGTAGGCAGAGAGGCAGGCAGAGAGAGAGGAGCAAGCAGGCTCCCCGCCGAGCAGGGAGCCCGATGCGGGGGCTTGATCCCAGGACCCTGAGATCATGACCTGAGCTGAAGGCAGAGGCTTAACCTACTGAGCCACCCAGGTGCCCCCATTTCTAATTTTTAATAATTAAAAAACTCCATTTCAGATGTTTTTAGAAAGATGTCTCTCAAAAGATCTTTCACATTGGTTCCCACAGCACATGGGTATCTGTTGGCGAACTTCACGTTCCCACTTCCTCCCATGGGATGGGTTCCCACTTAATTAAGTGACCCAGACTGCAGGGAAGGTACTGGCAACCCCATTTGGAACACCTAGATGTACCCTGGGAGTTGTATTCCTTATCTGGGAGGCAGTCCATCTAATAGAGAATTGACTTCATTCTTGAAGTGCAGCCCCTTCACCCTCTAGCATCTTTGACTAAGTTTCTCCTCCCCATTGGGGAGTCTTCATGTTAGAAGTCATCACTGCTGTTGGTGAGTGTTTGAAGCTACCAAGGGGAAGAGCTATCGTTTATTTTGTAATCCAAAAGTAATCATAAGGTGTTTATTTTAATAGTCTTCCCTTTATATTCAGCGCCTGGGCCAAATAGGAAAAAAATCTGTGGGCTTGACACTTCCTTTTGCAAATACACCTTTTCTGGCAACAATGATGGTCCCAAGGCAGCAGTGCCATGGGCATCTTAAAATAAAACATCTTTCTTACACAGAAGAGGTTTACAATTCTGTAAAGGTTTTGTCATGGCATTTAAGTAGCCTGGTATTCTACAATGCAGTCATACCTACAAATTTGATGGATTATATTTTAGGAACAATGATTGTTTTCAGTTGGGGGGAAAAGCCTCCACAGACAGATTGATACTGGGCTCCATGCTGGGTCTTATGCATTAATCATGAAGTATCATGCTTATGCAAATGTGTAGACTCCCAATTAGGCAGAGAGCACAGAGCCCTGGGAATAATGTTATGGGCTATTGGGCCTTTGAAATACACTCCTTGGCCAAATTTTCAAAAGCAAAGCAGATTTGAGATGCCTTTTTACTCTTGAAAACAGGTGTACAATTGTCTTCTTAGTGCTTATTTCATGCCTTCGACCTTAAAATAAAGCTTTCTCCCAGTTGGCATGATTTTCCCTCATTGCTCAACAGAAGCAGTGGAAATTCTGAATCACTGACAAGAAAATAAAATGTTCATTCAAAATCTATACGTGCTAAGAATATTGAGGATACATCAATATTTGGGGTTTTGGGCCACACATTTTGAATGTTTCATGTATTCAGTTTTCCTCTGGCAAGCTCTGCCATCTCTTATATTCTCTGTGGTTAATCAAAATATTCAGGTTTCTATGATGTAAATCCTCTGCACACGATGCAAATATTATGAAGAGAAAACACGAAATGCTGGAAGACAGACACGCACTTTTACGTATTACTTCTCATTTTCAAACTTTTCTTTGTTAACGTGAAACTGCTGATGTCTTACCCTGGCTCTTATTATCACAAGACACTTGTTGGATACACTCCAGTATCCGGAGAGGATGTAGTGGTGGGTGGGAATGAGGGAGAATAAGAAGAAAGTTTGGAGAAGTTTTTGCTCTCCCTCATTTAAATATCTCTTTCTAAGGTGGTCATTTTGAGTGTGGTTATGTCAACTCGCTAATTATTCAGATGAGGCAGATAGATTGGCAAATTGAGTGTTGCTACATGAGGAAATTTTGTCCAGTTCGAAAGGATGAGAAGATGTTTTTGCAGGCGTATATATGGTAATCCTTCCCTCTAACTATCTCCTTTAAAAAAGCTTCAGACCCATATTTGAACGTTTTCTTATTCAGCTGGGAACCAGTTTAGTTCTCAAGTCCCTGCTTCCTTCATCAGCAATATCTAGGACACAGCTGATTGATAAGTCATTTACTATAGAAGTTTTGCTTCCCATACAGCACTCACTCACGGCTTGGGTGGGGTGGAGGATGGCAGGGGTGGGGTGGAGGATGGCAGGGGTGGAGAGCAAGAATGGGGGCGAAGATGGGAGGGGGGAGGTTAGAAAGACGGAGGAAGACAATAGGCTCAAGGGAAAAAGAGAGAGATGGAGACCTTTTTAATGTTTGGCAGTTGAAGATAATGTCTGGAAAATCCTCCTTCGTGGGGAGAAAAGACTTGCTGACTTTTAAAAATGGTGTTAATCCACTGCGCTGTTTTTTCAGAATGCCCCTGGCTATGTGAGTAGCACTTCCAATTAGATCTCGTTGAAAAGTTCGTACAGAAGTCTGAGGCCCTCCAAATGCAATTTATTACATTAGGCGATTCAACAAAAGATTGGCTTTTCTTAGCGCAAGCCATATACGGCCTTGGTAAGTTAGTCTAGTCAATCTTTTTCGACATAGCTTCTCAATCCTGGCAACAAAATCATCCTTCTTTCTTCTCTTTCTCTCTCTCTCTTTCTTTTTCACACACCACACACATATACACACACACTCACAATTTTAATGATTAAACATTTTAAGTAACTACCGCTCCTCATTTTATTTTATTTTATTTTTTTTTATAAGTAAATTTTTTTTTAAAGATTTTATTTATTTATTTGACACAGAGAGAGAAATTACAAGTAGGCAGAGAGGCAGGCAGAGAGACAGGGAGAGAGACAGGGAGAGGAGGAAGCAGGCTCCCTGCCGAGCAGAGAGCCCGATGCGGGCCTCGATCCCAGGACGCTGAGATCATGACCTGAGCCGAAAGCAGAGGCTTTAACCCACTGAGCCACCCAGGCGCCCTGCGCTCCTCATTTTATGAGGACTATGGAAAATATGTCTCTGTGTAATCATTATGTCAGTAGAGAAACTCATTTCTAAATACATTATTAAAAAACCAGGCCCAGCCAGGGGACTTTGTAGGGCATGTCCTATGTTTCCTGTGACTTTTGAGTAGCTGTGGAAAGAGAGTTGTATCCATTTACCCCAAGCAGGACCCATTTTACAACTGGGCCCTCCCTTCATCTCCAAATTTGGAAAGTTTCACCCCACGCCGGCCTTGTCCTCCCTGAAATCAGAAACCTGCAAAGAGAAGGATCAAAGTGTGAGAGAAAGGCCATGGCATCTTTGCAGGAAAACATCTGATTTCTGTTGCACTTAGGTTTATTTAGGTGTTTTCTGTTCCCATAGTGAAAAACAAAGCAGCAACTGGAGAAATAAGGCAATAGAAAATTATGATGTCAAGCTGGAATCTGTTGAATGGAAATTAATGAAACTTAATGATGCTCCAGAGTTTTCTCTTCTACAAGAAGGTTATAAAATGGCTTTTTGTGTCAGTGTGTTTCTCTCTTGCTTCGCTTTGTGTTGTTACTTTGATTTTTGTGTTTACTGTGCAAGAGAAGTATTTCTCCCCACCATGGTCTGGAACAAAGGGGCAGAGTAGTGCTTGGTGCTGAGAGACAAGTATAATCATATCCTTAAGAAAAATAATCTAGTACTATGATCTGGTAAAATGGAACTCTTTCAGACAGGGTAGCCGTGGCCAGTAGAAGGTGGTGATCATTCCTCAGAGAAATGCAGAGAAACAAGAAAAGACAGACTTACACTTCCTAGGGCGTTCCAGCACCCCATACCACCCATCCCTTACATCGAATAAGTCTTCCAACCCTGTTTATAACTGAGCCCAAGACAAATATCTCAGCATGACTCTGCCAGTTAATTGCCACCAAATTTGTTCTATCCCTAACTTAACTTCGTCATCTCTCAGTTAGTTACAGTAAGCTGTTCTGTAATGACAGTTTGCACTACTTTCCCCCACTCTATTTAGGCTTTACTTCTAATTAGAACAAATAGCAGTTTTCAAAGTGTCGTGTGGGGGCTCTTCGGAGAGCCCAAGACCCTGTTGGGAGGTCCTCATGGTCAAACCTATGATTTTGTAATGTAATTTGTCTTTTCTACTCTTTTTCTCTCACAAATGTGCAGTAGAGTTTTCCAAAGGCAACATGAAGTGTTTCACAGATTTTTAAAATTGATTTTAATGAGTTAATTAATAATTTTAATTAATTTATTAATTTAACAGATTAGTAGCAGATATTAGATTCCAGCTGTCTTTCATTAATAGGCATTAAAGAAATTAAGAAATTTGCAAAAATGTAAAACAGTGCCCATCTTCTTACTAATGTTTTCTTTTGAAAAATATAGTGATATTTCATAAAATATGTTTTTTTGTGTTAACATGTGATGGGTTTATAATTATTTTAAGCTATTCGTAAATACATGTTCTTAAGTTTTTTGAGTTTTAAGAAAAGGTCTTTGGGATCCTCCATAATTTTTAAGAATTTTAGGGAATCCTGAGACCAAAATATTTGGGAACCCTTAGTTTACAAAGTGAGCAGAGCAGAGTCAAAGTAGAAAGTGATGCCTTTATCTTTAGTGTCACAAAGTACGTATAAATTAAGTACAGGTGGGCCCTGCTTTATAATAATCAAGTATATTAATATTCACAATGAAGATAAATTACGTGGTAAAATTCAAATTATAGGCAGCTTTGATGAGCTTTTTAAGTGCACTGTGACTAGTTTTCAAAACTAAGCTCATTTTCAACTTCTTTTTTTAAAAGATCTTATTTATTTATTTGAGAAAGAGAGAGACACAGAGAGCACACGTGAGAGAGACACAGAGAGGGTGCGTTCATGAGCAGAGGGAGTGGGAGAGGGAGAAGCAGACACCCCTTTGAGCAGGGAGCCTGATGCAGGACTTGATCCCAGGACCCTGGAATCATGACCTGAGCCAAAGGCAGATGCTTAAGTGACTGAACCACTCAGGTGCCCTCATTTTCAGCTTCTAAGAACGTATGCAGTGCAGCCTGATGAACACCTTGGCCTTATTCTAAATGGATTAAATGTAGCACTCTTTGGGTATGAGAAAAACAGCAGTAATTTAATTGGGCTTTAAAGACAATGTAGCTGAGAAGTCTGTATTTGGTCTTTTTTTTTTTTTTTTTTTTTTTACAAAAAACGTAAAACCAAAATAAGATATAGGGAAAGTGAAAATGTGACTGGTTCTAGAAGAAAGAGATTAATATCCTTTTCACAACCAATTTATTTTAACATGAGTTTTGTTTTCTTTTGTTTTAAGGTAGAAATAAGAAAGAGCAAAGAATCATCTAGGACAAACTAGATTACTCTGCCAGATTTGCCAGAGTGTTGCTATTTGAGATATTATTAAAAAAAATTAGAGCAGGGAAACTTGATTAAAATTGGTTTGGGGGAGAATCAAGGGAATCAAGAATTGAGAGAGAGAAAAACAGAGTTGACTTTGGGAACCCGCAGAGAGAGCTCTTCAGCTTGGAATTAACAAATGGGGTTGGGGTCCAGCAAGGAAAGTCTGAACTTGAACTATATAAAAGCCAAAAACACTAACTGTCCTCAGAGAAAAATAAGAAAAACAGTCCATGGACAAGTTAACAAGTTGCATCTCGTTAGTAACAAGAGCATATGCTGGCAGTGGCGTGGGGTTGGGGACCTGTGTGCACGTGTGCGTGTGTGTGCGCGCGTGTGTGTGTGTGCATGTGTGTGTGTGTTTGGTACTGGTGTCAGGTTTCAGAGCACATACTCTTGATGACAGGGAGCCTGCCGTATTGATGGTCCCTGAAGATGGTCCATTCTAAGGAGGAAACCAAGAGGTCCAAAGGTACGAGGTTTTTGAGTAAGTCTGTCCTTTGCAGAAGGAGAAATGCACATCTACTTCTCTGATTTCTGGAGTGCACTTTCCTGTACCCAGAATGTCCACAGTCACTCCTAAGAGTCCTGTTCCTGACAGCCAGTTAAAGTGCCATGTTTTCAGTAAGGGCTACCAATTCCGACACTTGATTTTCAGCTGTTTTCATCAGTTGATATTTGACTGGCTCATGAGTTTATTATCAGAAGATGGGCTTTTGCTTCTCTTCAGTTATAAGACTTGATGAACTAATTTTTATCAAAAGTTTCAAAATTTTTATCAAATTTTTCAAAAACAGTATGGCAGGCCCCTCCCCCAGAAGGCAAGCTGGAAGAACAAGATGACAGCAACCCGAGGGTCCTCATAAAACTGTACAACCCCAACACCAGGGGAAAATAGTATATTAAGCCCCTGATGTTGCCTCATGGCCTGTATATTTCTTAGATATGACTTTTCTTTTCTTTTCTCTTTTCTTTTCTTTTCTCTTCTCTTCTTTTCTTTAATTCTTTCTCAACGTTTCTTCTGTTTTTTCTTTTTACCTACTTATCATTTCAACTAGATGTTTAGTGCAACATATTCCATAGTAACTTTTTAACTTGAAGTTTTTCACACATGTACTTTCTTCTTTTTCTTTATATATAGATATAAGCTTCAATGTAGTCCTTTTTTCCCTATTCAATACTACCTTTATATATATATATACCTATATATGTGTATATATATATATACACACATATGTATGTGTACATATATATGTATGCATATATATATATACACACACACAAGTTTTAATTTCCCTGTATCTCTGGGAAGTAGTGTTCTCTAACAAAGAGAACAAAATGCACCCAGGAAGAACCCAAATGTCATCATCTTTAGCCAAGAAAAGGACAAGGAAGTTCGTTCTCAAGAAGAGCTCTTTATAGAGTTCAACATTAGCTGAACACAAAAGGTTAGAATGAAAAATTTTAGCCATCTTCATAATAGATGTGGCCACAGCCTCTACTTAAATTTTCCTTTTAATATATATCACATTTATGCATGCCTAAATTGGAGCTACTTAGAATCAAAGCTACCTAGTGATACTGAAACTGTTTGTATGATTAAACCACATGATGGAAAAGATAAAGCACTAGTCTTCCTGCTCACATACTATAGGGTGCCAAGAAATGATTTTCTAAGATGTAGCTTCTAAAATGTGTATAATTCCTAGGTTATTCAGAGATCTTAGTCACTTAAAGCTCCTACATACAAATGTACACATGTAAACACACATCCTCCTGAATGCTACTCAAAAAATACGGGAAAGAGTTAACTGTAGAAAATACATGTTACAAGTAGAATTTAAACTGAAAAGATTAGGGGCACTTGGGTGGCCCAGTGCGTTAAGCCTCTGCCTTGGGCTCAGGTCATGATCTTAGGATCCTGGGGTGGAGCTCCACATTGGGCTCTCTGCTCAGCAGGGAGCCTACTTCTCCCTCTGCCTGCCTCTCTGCCTACTTATGATCTCTCTCTCTGCAAATAAATAAATAAAATCTTAAAAAAAGTAAACTGAAGAGATTGAACTGATAGACCACTTAAGCAATTGTAAGAAAGCAGGCGGCAAAAAACATACCATGAAAATTAAAAAGGAGGGCAGGAATGAGAGAAAAAAGCCTCTGGAAAAACAAGCTAGCACTGAAAAAGGTTAACAGATAACACACACACACACACACACACACACACACACACGAAACAAACAGGCCCTGGTTTTAGTAGCCTTACAAAAATTTCTGAAGGAAATTTCAGGCTTCTTTGAATATTGAAAGACCATAGGAAGTTCATGTCTGGAAAGGAATGCTAACAGTGTTCTATGTAGCTACAGAGCTACAGTGAGTGGTCAGACACCCCTTGTAGAAGGTTTTCTCACACATTACATGCACAAAGTAAATCTGGTGCTTGGCACCATGCAAAAGGTATACAAAATCACTTTAATTTTCTTTAATTTTAATCCCTTGCTTGGGATTGTATGTCTACTTCCCTTTTATTTAAGTAGCTGCATTGGATTCAAAGTTTGTTCCAGGTTCTTAGGCATGTTCTGAGATTAGGGTCTTAACTGTATTAAAAATGAATAATACCCTAGAAAAATTCCAGAATGAGAAATGATTTTAAGAATATTTAAGAATGCAGAGCAAAGAAAGAAAGTCTTAGGGAAGTGGGGAAATAGATAATGAGATTGTTTCAATTAAAATCTAAGACTCATATCCTAATAAAACAAGGCCTTCCATCACAGCTGAGGTGGTGATCATTGTTGTCTGAAATTAGCTTTCTGTAGGGTCCAAGATAGAAACTGACTCCAGATCTTCTAAATCAGAGGATCTTAAAATGTTTTGTGCTGTCAATCTCTTGGGCCACCTGGTGAAGGCTGTGGACTATTTCTCAGAATAATGTTTTTACAAAGGCAGCCAATTATATTAAATAGGAATCCAGCTTCAGAATATATCCACATTATATTCATGCGTAGCCATGCATATGTAACCATACATGGGTATAGCACATTTATATCCACAGTATATCCACATTATGGGTATATTCTAAAGATGGAGCCAACAGACTCTCTTGATGAACTAGATCTGGCCTGAGAGAAAAAGTTAAAAAATGACTCTGTGCTATTGGCAGAACAAATGGGACTATGGAATGTCCATACTTAATCTATCTTTGCTGGACACTTAGGCTCAGGGGAAGGAAAAGAGGCTTACTGCTTCTGATAATTTTTTTCTCATTATTAGGCATCTATTAAGGTGGTGATGGTCACTGGGGCTTCTTTTTTTTCCCCTCCAGATTAAATTTATGATAAGCCCTATGTGAAAGAAAACTAATAAGAAATGGTCATTTAAAAGCACATCTTTCAATGCAATATGATTTATTTGTTCTATCTATGGTTTCCTTTATTGGCCATTAACTGAGTTATTAAATATTTTTCATGCTAAAATGATGTGAGTTCCTTACATGGCTGCCACTCAATTCCCTGTAAGGGTCTACTCATGGTTAGCACTGCCTTGATGCTTGATAAAGTGTAAATAATGCAAAGAAGACAATGGAGAAAGTATCACAAGCACTCGCTGTGAGCTCAGCAAATTCAGGGTAACGTTGACATTAATAGTCCAACATTATTTAGGACACATTGTATTTGACTTTTATTTCTGAGTATATCTGATCATTGTTTCGTGCGTTATTCTTTGGAGTAGTTAACGAAATGCATGAGGTGAACTTTCATCAAGGAACAAGGAACTGAGAAGTGTCAGCCTCACAGCGCTCCCCATACATGGTCAGCAGAAGGCGAGTTAATGAGTGGCACTGCTCAGTACACAATAATAGGACATTAGGTTAAGCACGTGGCTGGGGCTTAGATTCCTAGGTCTAACTGTCTTAAATGGCTGGAAAAATAGGAAACAGGGAGCTCAGTATGTTTACCTTGAAATATTCCTTCCTTTACCTTTGAAACTGCTGGTTTTATGTTCCAAATCATTCTAGAAACCTTGTTCTCTGTAACTATTTAGGGCTGTCAATAAGGAGAGAAAGGAGTAGGAACATAAAAGATAAAGTTTAAACTAGAGCGATGCCAATTTATACTGTTCTGGGTCTTCTTTTTTTTTTTTTTTTTTGAGTGTGTTCCTTTTTCTTCAGTGTGGGGACTTGAGCTTCAGGTTTTGAAGTTGGTAGATTTTTGCAGTATCGCCCTATTTTTCTGACAATAAATGTAAATCTCCTAGATTAACGTGTGTCAGGGAAAATAAAGTTATAAAAAACGTGTGTTTGCTAAGGGGAATTGTGGACTTGGAAGTGGAGACAACAGGAAATCATTGGGATGGAGGAAACAGATGAAGAGAGAAATAAATGGGGAAAGCATTGGGCTTTACCTGTACAGTTTTAAAAACCTTGGAACTAAAGTGAAGAAAACCACAGAGAGCAATTAATTTCATCTTCACTGTATATAATGTGTAATCTGCTCTTTTGGTTAAGGATATGTAACACCTATGACCGACTTTAGGCAAA
The DNA here is from genome assembly GCA_002007465.1 of Ailurus styani. Lineage (NCBI taxonomy): Eukaryota > Metazoa > Chordata > Mammalia > Carnivora > Ailuridae > Ailurus > Ailurus styani. The sequence continues at coordinate 2,440,248 of LNAC01000254.1, read as the reverse complement.
AGTATAAAGTAAGTGAGATTATTTCCAAAAACTTTCTATTCCTCTTTCATTGATCTTCAGTCTCCCTTTCGGTGCAGTCTTAGTAGGTACAGTGTATCTAATAGGTGCAGGTACACTCATTCAAGCCTCCTGGAAATTTCCATGTGGGTCCGCTGAATCTTCTTCGACCTCCCTTAAAATATACTTGGTCAGTGTTCCAGACTTTCAGAGCCCAAAATGTGATGAGAGTTAATTAAATATTATTTTTAAAAAATCTCTAAATCATATAAGTCTTTTAACTAATTAACCAAATAGTAGATAATTTCTGGGTAATAGCCGAGCTTTTAATCATTCTAGATAGTATTTTCATTTTAACAAGATACTCTCATGCCTTACCCAAAATAAATAGGATGGCCATTTTAGAATATAAGAGAATGGTAAGAAAAAGTTCTATTTACATGATGGTTCTTCCAGTTCCTTTTAAACCTGACCCTTAGCTGACCACCTGTTCAGGCCAGGAAACCATATAGGTCAACAGCAGAAAGACTATAGCCTATAATCATACAGATATAGACTACAGTGTATCTCCATATTTTCCATCATCAAAATGATAAAATGATTGGTAAATACCCTCAGTGAAGGAAGTGAAAAGAGTTTGAGATTATTGATACTAGGAGCAGTTTGGTTAATATTTTTAGGAACTGAATATGAAATTATAGATTCCTTAGCTATTCCATTTCATAGGATTCAAAGAAATAGCCTGTAACTATAGTAGAAAAAACTTAATTTAAGACCCAAGGAAAACATTATGCCATCTCTAGAACCTACATTTAAAGGATTTTTACCTTCTCTCTCTGCTGAGCTTTATGATCACATTAGGTACTTCTCTTGATTGGCTAGTTTGCTTATCAACCCAATGACATATTTGTTTCCTAATACTAGGACTTGGAATCTGTGGAGTTTCCCAGCATTGTCCCTCTCCTCACACAACCTGAGGCAGCAAAACCTGGTGGTTCCTTCTTGGTTGTCAGCTCCCTCAAGGAATATCAAGAATTTATTGAAATCTCTGCCTAATTGCAGAGAATAAATTCTCATGCTGCTCTTTTGCAAATATTTCAAATTATTTGTCTAACAGTAAATTAGATCTGACATGTTAATTGGTTTAGGGAGCCATGCATGATGTTTGCTCATTTGCGACTAATTTCTAATACATTAGTATTTTTGGGGAAAAAAAAAGATCAACTTGGAGAAAACTGGGTCTAGAGCTCAATCATCCTGCAACTTCTGTTATCAGAGAGACCACAGACACTAAAATTAGTGTGAAAGGTGCATAGGTGGCTCATTCCAGGCCTGGCTGATGACTCACATGACCGTAAATACGTAATTTCACTTCATCTTTCCTGGGGTTTTTCCTTCAGTAAAATAGTACTAAATAATACCACATACCAGCCTCATAAGGAAATTGGCAGAATTAATGAGATAATAAAAATGGTGGGAAATAGTTGTTGAAAGGACCTCAGGGCCTTGTCTTCACATTCTGTCCTGCTGTGTGGGAACATCTGACCCATCCAAATCCCCAAATCCATTTTTTCAATGTTCTTGAGCAAGCTTAATCTCTTAGGCTGGAGAAGCTGCTCCCACCTCCCCCTCAGGTCCTCCTCTGCTTTACCAACTTGATGACTGAATCATTTATCACAAAGTTGAACCTAAATCTCCTTTTTTTGGTGGCAGATAGATAGTTCTGTGACTTTTTCAGAGAACATGGCAAATGGCTGCGTGCTCCAGAAACTCCATGGAATCATTTCGAAATAGTACATCTTGTGGTTATGTGTTCTTGTTTTTGTTTTGTTGTTTGTTTCTTTTTTTCCTCAGACTCCTTTTCCTTAAGATTGGTATCTGGGGAATGATAGAGAAGTTGGATACATCAAAAGACTGTCCGACAATGAACACAATTTATTTTTCATACAAGTCACTATCAGTGATAAACAAAGACATTTGGTAGCTTCATGAGATTTTTGTAGCCAGTTATATATTTTTAAAACATATATTTTTAGCATAGAGCTGTAAATAAACCAGAACTTGTCATGTAGTTAAGCAAACTTTTGGCATTTAGGAACCACTTTAAGAGGTTCATAAACTCTGGCCCTTAAAAAAATATGTGGACATTTTATATATATATATACACACACACACACACACATATATATACACACACACACGTATGTATATATATATAAAATATATATGATATACAGAACAATATATATAATATATAATTACACAATAATATATAATATATATAATAACAATATATAATGTTCTGTATATCATATATAATTATATATAATGCTTTTATATAAAATGATTTTTAAAAGATTTTATTTATTTGATAGAGAGAGAGAGAGCCCAAGCAGGGGGAGCAGCAGGAGAGGGAGAAGCAGACTTTCTGCTGACAGGGAGCCCGACCCCAGGACCCTGGGATCATGACCCAAGCTGAGGGCAGACGCTTAACTGACTGAGCCACCTAGGCGCACCTATGTATAATGATTTTTATCAGCAAAAGATCAAAGGCAAATAGTGTATTAACCTTATCTTTACAATTCCATAGTGTGGGTTCAATGAGGGAGGTAGGGAGAAAGGATTTTCTTAGGATTTCTAAATTATAGCTGGAAAAATTGAAGCATAGACCAGAGCCACAAAAAATGGGCTATAGAACTTGTACAATGAAAGACGTTAGTTGCTTTTGCTGGTTGGATAGATGCATTGTATACAAATTTTTAGGATAATAAGTGAGAATATTTAAAAATTCATCCTCAGTTTATTTGAATTGTTCTTGGTCATTGGTGTTCTATTTTGTGTAGTCTAATTAATTCTTACAGCTTGAGTCTGCACCCTGGGGTGATTTTAAATAAGCAAATACATAAAGAGTTTTCATTTGTACCGTGATGTTGACTCATTGAGTGATTTTGTAGTCTAACCTCCTTATTTTCAGCCAGGATTAATTCCTTCTCTTTCTTTACAAACACCACACACACATATGTACACAAACACACTATTATATACTTATCTTACTAAAATTTTAAGTGCATTTCTGCCAAAAGTGTTATGTTCTCTGAAAGATTATGGTATTTTTTAGAAAACTGCAATTTTAAATTACATAAATAAACAACCATAGGAATATAGGTTTTTTTTCCTGCTCTTTAGCATTTTAGGAAATATAGCCTTGAAAATTCTAATAGCCATTTGAATTTAGTGTGCAATTTTACAAATTCTGCTTCCCTCCAAAATAATATTTTCAGAAAATAACTATCAACCCCCACCCCATGTCTAAATAGATAATTTTAAATATCCACATTTGTCAACTACATGGTAACTCCTGTATCTCTGTCTTCATACACTTTGTTTCAAAAGCTCTCTCTCCTCTTATTTATAGACTGGGATCTCAAGCAGGCAAATCTCTTTTGGGTTTGTCCTGACATGGTGATTTGACCCTTGAACTAGGGAAAACAAAAACAGATGCAATCTGCTTTTGCCTCTTTACCTAAATAATAGGATAAATTTTAACCAGCTTTTATATCCTCAAATTTCCAGGGGAAAAAAAAGAGAATAGAAGTTAAAAAAAAAAAAAAAAGTAAGACAGGAAAATGTGAGCAATGAGTGAGGGAAGTTTGCAGTAAAGTAATGAAATTGGAGTCTTCCAAGTGTCAAGTATATATATATATTTAAGTGTCAAGTATATTTGAGGGTTATTCTGTTTTATTCCAACATCTCTTTAATATCAAATATTCATAATTTCCACAAAGAAAATGTAGACATGGAAGGAATGCTGCCTTCTAACAAGTATGGCAGGGTGAGATGAACCTACAGGAGAGGATAGGGTTGGATTATGAAGTTGGGAGGTTGGACGGGCCATGCTGCAGATGCCCAAGAGCCTGCAGAAATCAAGGATGGAAAAAAGCCAAGTTGGCATGAAGGAGTCGACCAAAGCTCATCAAAGTATTCATTCTCAGGGGTGAGGACAAAGCAAGTATGGTATCTAATGAACAGCAGACCTGGGCCATCCTGCCAGAGGCCAGATGATGCTTTTTATGTACTCTTGGGACCTGTGTGATACTACAGTTTCCCTCCACCCTTGTCTCAGGTCAGTAAGACACAGGCTGACACCATGTATATTCACCTAGCATCTTGGGGAAAGAAGTATGGAATGAGGAGGACATCTGTGAAATTAAGCTTTTTGTTTTTGTTTTTGTTCAAGAAAGACAATACTATCTGACAGGGCTACTTTGATTACTGAATCAAACTAAGCTTGGACTTCTACTAAATACATCCTTTTGCCTGTTAACCAGGGGATGTTGTCCTGAAGGAAGCTATAGACACAATCAAGGCAATATATCTTCTCTGCATATCTAACTTAGTGTAGTAAATTTTATAACACTGCTACATGCAGTGGAGATTAAATGAAAAGGAGAAATTCTCCTACTCTTTACCAGATCTACGACTGCAATCATTTTCTTTCCATGCATTTTGGAAAACGAGTCCTCCTTTGAGAGGGATGTTATTCTGTGTGGTGGGGTGGTCGGAACCTGCATACATTCTATTCTAACTGTCCAAAGTTTGAAATTCTTCTGTACTATTTGCAATCTGTCTGGTTCTTTGTACATGAGAGCTTTAAAAACACACCCCTCTCGAAGTCTCAACGCTTTGAGTTGCAGGGTCCCCAGGCCGCTGTAATGTTTAGCCAGTGTTGGAAACACTGGTCTAGTCCCCTAGGAAGGATCCTGGGAGCCATCTGTGAAGCACTGTTCTAAATCTGGGAGAGTTGCACTATCATTAGCACGCTGAATGGCTGCCAGCTTTGTTCTGCACTCTTAAGAAAGGTAGACTTTCAAAAGGGTAAATGTTTTTCAATTCTTTACCAACTATTTAAAGTTTTCTTTGCTGTGCTGATGATCTGGAGTCTGACAGAAAGCACTTGATTTCCTTACTATGTTCTTGCCTGTGTCTATTAATTCCTACCTCCTGCTCAATAAGGCAAGTGCAATTTAGGTGCACGAAGAAAACTTGGGGAAATGTTTGTCTCTGACCCGTAGTTCTTCCAAGTAGTACAGACAACATCCTCTTGGGTCCACTAGATAAAGGAAAGCTGATAGTTTCTGGTGTTAATCGTATGTGTCTAGCAACTGGTATTTATTTTTATACATGGTGGGCCATTTATAAAATGACCCCGTGTTCAGAGAGTCAGAGGAAAAATTAGGATCCTAACCCGGGATTCAGAAGGATTTATCTAGGCTCTGAAGCAACCCTCCACTCAAGGAAACTTTCCTTCAAATTCATGGGCACTACGACTTACTAATTTGGATTTAACACTATGTTACTAGCACTAAGTTTCTTTTTTGGATGGTGCACTTTGAACTTCCTCTTAAAGTACTGGTTTTGTAATGGAGATTTAGCCACTGATGGAACTCTGCGACTTTGAATTTGTTTAACTTTGACATACCCAGAAGAACACTCTGGCAACCCCCTTGTGCATTCAAATAGCCTTGCCTAAAAAGCTGAACCAACAAATCTTTAACAGTTAGAAGAGTAATGTGTATTGAGAGGCAGTTACTGGATAAAAATTGGGTTCAAGATGATTTTCAATCGAGCTGATTCAAACAAAACCAGAGAAGTGTCATAAAAATATAATTTCACACACAAGGAGCACATTCAGAAGCTGATGTTGCAATATTAATGGATACTCTCCCCCTTCCTATTTCCATCAAAATTCTTAGCCATAGAAACTAAAATGCGAGATTGCTATTGTATTTTAAAGCCTGGATAAGAATTTTAGGAGTAGCAGCTTAGAAAAGACTACAGCTTCACATAGTCAAAATATTAAACCTTGTCTCCTGTCATTGGGCTTCAGAATTATAAATGACTAAATGTCTAGGAAATCTAGTGAAATATATATGAAAAAACTTGGAAGAAAAATTTTTTGAAACAATCTTAATATCAGAGAAAGATCTCAGAGTTGTATATATTTAGCAAAAAAATAAAATCCCAACCCTATAAACTTTTCCATATATATTGGATTTATTATATTTCTCCAAAGCCATTTGAAAAGCACTGAATTATGTTCCCTTTCAGCTTCCAAAAAAATAAAAACACCATAAGTAATAAAAGCAGAAAAGTTGACTCTGAAATTCATTTTCGTATAGATTTATAGGAAAACTGCTTTGATGTCTTTTCCATTCCCTTGCCAGTTAAAAAAAAAAGAAAGAAAGAAAGAAAAGGGAATGTCTATTAAGTTTAACATAAAAAAATCCACTCTTCAAACCTCATTTATCTTTGATGAGCCCTGGGCAGAGTGCCATAATAACACTATGCACATTATAAGAATTCTATAATCGTTCAGTCTTTTCCCTTTCTTTTATAATCAGCTGAGTGTTGTTATTGGCCCTCCCTCTAACTGAGTTAGTGAGGCTGGGCTGACACTTGACGCAGTGCAGGTTGCTGTACACAAAAGGGAGTTGAAAGCGGATTTCAGCACGTCTCAATGAGGAAATCCTCATTTCACTTTCAACACATAGGAATTTAGGAAGCTTTCTTTGGTATGTTAGGACCTAATGTCTTAATTAAGTGGGACTTCTCGGGGGTCCAGGTGGTCCTACTGGTGCTAAGCAGAATCTGCCAATGCCCCTGGCATTGATGGGGAAATAGATCCCCCGGCCTTTTCTGAATGCTTGGTGTATGTGAATTGCTCAGACCTCACAGATGTAAGTCCTGGCTGAATCCTGGCTGTGCTTGCTTCCTCTAGGCATATGAAAGCACATACAGGGAGGGCTTGAGTTAATAAGTTGGAGCGTATCTATGTTTCAAACCAAGTAGGAAACTCAATGTGAATGGAACTGGCACATTCAAACTTGTGTTCTTGCTGTCCTTTATCACTCTTTCTAGCCATTAGAATGAGAATACTTTCATTAACTGAAAATTCTGGTTTTCAAGGGGCTAGTTAAAGTATTTCTGGTTCTGCCTTTTTATGATAATTTTAAAAATGTAAAAAAGAATGAACTAATCCATTTCCCGAGGAGCAAAATGTCAGATCTGTTTGGTGAAGCTGTATTTGATCGAGTCCTAAGTCTAATTTTATATTTAGCCATTGTGTTTACTGGAGGAGGTTTGGGTTAAGATAACATAGGTTGTTATCTCTGTTTAGCCTTTTAAGGTTTTCAGAAAAGAAATTATGAGCTTGTATATCTGGCTTATTGGTGATTGGTGATAATACTAGGGAAAAAAAATTTGGAAGAAGAGAATTGCAAAGTATGAGTGCTACTGGCAAAGGAAGGTGGTCTCCCAGGACGGGCTGTTTCCTTGGTCAGGTTCTGGTCAGGCTCCCTGAGACAAAAGTTTCCAAACGGCCTCTAGTTGTCTGTTCTTTCAACATATAGAGCGGCCAGAAGTCACCTTCTGAGTACAAATCTGACATTATCCATGACTGTTAATGACATTTCTTGCCCAATTATATCATGCCTGTAGTACTGACTATGTAGACTCGTTTTCAATTCACAAGGACAGTGTGATCTATTAGTGTTCCTGGAACTTAGAGGTTAGCTCTATGTGGAACTATTCCAGTGTGTTTTTGTTTTCTGTTTGTTTCCTGGACCTTAGGATTCCATTGGTTTTCCATTTTTTCTTTACATCAGTTTTATCTGGTATATTGGGACGTTCTTTGTAGTTTTGCTTTAAAAAAAGTTCTGAGTTTTTTACACTTTAATTTAGAATGCTAAATAAAGTCCTAGAATAGGGAAACAACTTGACCAAGGGCACACCCTAGTTTCTATTCATTGTTCTTCCTAGTACATTATGGTTCTTTTCAATTAGTATTATTTAGCTTTCAAGTTAAATTTCTTTAATTTGAAGAACCGCCAATCACCTTTAGTTCCGTGATGACTGGTAAAGTCACAAAGAACATTGCCATCTTTCATTGTGTATCTGTTGGAAAGGTGCCAAATTGAGATATATGAAACATCTACTTTGTTACATTTCATGTACACAGACTTGCTCTTTACACATGCTTTGGAGTGCTGCTCCTGTCCCTCATTTCCTTGTAAAACGGCCTCTGAGGAATCTGCTGCATGACTTTTCAGGCTTTCCGCCAGTAAACTCAAACTAGATTGCCCAATCGCAGCTCCCATTTCTTGCAATGGATAGAAACATCAGCATGTGAGTTGCATTACAAGTTAAGAGGGTTGTGAAAACTTTAACAATTTCCTAAATTGAAGCAAAGGTGATCTAATTATTTTCCGTGACATGTGTGTTGTGTGACTTATGCTATCAAAATGTCTATTGTAATTCTCTCTGCATGGTTCTGGGGATCACTTAAATTGTTAGCACTTACTTATGAAAGTGATTGATCTTGGTATTCTTCTCAGGACACATTTTTCCATTCTGTCTTTTATAGTTAATGAGTTTTTATTTATTTATTTATTTATTTATTTATTTAAAGATTTTATTTATTTATTTCACAGAGGGAGAGAGATCACAAGAAGGCAGAGAGGCAGGCAGAGAGAAGGGGGGGGAAGCAGGCTCCCTGCTGAGCAGGGAGCCCGATGTGGGGCTCGATCCCAGGACCCTGAGATCATGACCTGAGCCGAAGGCAGAGGCTTTAACCCACTGAGCCACCCAGGCGCCCAGTTAATGAGTTTTTAAAAGATAAGTTTAATGAGTCTAAAACAATCTAGCAAGAGCCCTAGATCCAAAATATGTTGGCTCAAGAGTGGGATCTACCACTTAATAAACCTGATTTGGGGCAAGTTGCCTATGTTCCTGATTTTCAGTTTCTCTAATTTTTAATGGAAATAAAAGTCCTTGTCCTTTCTCAGGTGATTTTGTGAAAGCAAGATAACATGTGTGATTTTTTTTTTTTTAATTGGAAAGCGGTCACCATATACATTTAGGATTCAGTGTCAATTAATCTCCTAAACAATAACATGAGGAGATGACTATCAAGGATGGACAAGACAAGGCCAAGCATGGATATAAGAAAGGCTGGTATAAAAAAATATGGTTAATGTAAGTCTATGCTGCATTAATACTACATAATACCAAGAAGGTAATAGTCCCAGTGGATTCTGCAATGGGCACAGCTTATATATTGGATTTATTTCTTGGCATCATGTTTTTAAGACAGGCATTTTCAAATTGCCATATGCCCGGAGGAAAACACCCAGATGGTAAGGTTCTATAAAAATGGAACTTGCATAAAGAATGGCTAAAGAAACTAGAGCATAGATAGCTCAGAAAAAAGAAGATTTGGGGACATAGTATATAGTTGTGTTCAAACATTGATGAACTCTCAAGTAGAAAAGGCTTTACCTAATCTCAGAATTTTCTTGAGACCAAACTATGATAGCAGTTTCTCAGGAAATATTAGGGGACTCTAACTATTATCTCTTACCACCCCTTTGACTAATAGGGTACAGGAATTTGATCTGTGGGCAGGGCAGGTGTCCTCTTCCTTCTTCTTCTTCTTCTTCTTCTTCTTCTTCTTCTTCTTCTTCTTCTTCTTCTTCTTCTTCTTTTAAAGATTTTATGTATTTATTTGACAGAGAGAGAGAGATCACAAGTAGGCAGAGAGGCAGGCAGAGAGAGAGGAGGAAGCAGGCTTCCTGCTAAACAGGAGGCCGGACGCGGGGCTCGATCCCAGGACCCTGAGATCATGACCTGAGCCAAAGGCACAGGCTTTAACCCACNAAACAGGCGGCCGGACACGGGGCTCGATCCCAGGACCCTGAGATCATGACCTGAGCCAAAGGCACAGGCTTTAACCCACTGAGCCACCCAGGCACCCCCTCTTCCTTCTTTATTTATAAAATTTCTTGCCTAGTTGAAAATGAAAATTTTCCGAAAAATAGATGATTTCAGCAGAAACATGCTCACCTTGCTTAACATTCTTCATGATATTTTTATATACATTTGCATACATACAAGAGAATATTCGAGATTGGTTATTCGGGGAGGAATTTAAAGGTAATGAGAAGGGATGGCTTTTGGTTTGTGGTAATAATGTTCTATTTCTTAACCCGAGTGATAGTTACATGGATGTGATCAATTTGTGATAAATCATTGACCTATATACTTAATGATTTATGCATTTTTCTGTGTATATATTATAATTCAAAAATATAGTTGATTTTAAGAAGGATATAAGTAATATATATTTAAGATCTAAAGCACACAAAAAAATCTTTAAGGATGTCTTTAAACTCTTAGAAGTACCAGGAAGCATCATCCAAATAAAGAACTTGAAAATGATCAATACCACTGAATTTACTTATCTATATTCTACCACTTTTATCCATTTCTATCTCCTCTTAGAGGTAACTGCTATACTGATTTGCATTTTTTATTGATTTTCCCTTTCTTGACAAAAAAAAATGTATCCCAAACCTATGTAACCCTAAACAGGATTTGTTTTCTTTTGCTTGTTTTAGAGCTTTACTAAAAATGCTTGTATACTGTGTGTAGTCTTCTGTGATTTGCTTTTTCCAAGTACTTAAATGGATTGTTCTTTCTATTGATATATTGGGAAAAAACCCTTATTGGCTAATGCGTTACAATACCTTCTGTTTTGTGGCTTGTTCTACTCTTTGCATGATGTCATTTGATGAATGGAGGCTTTAAAATTTTAATGTGGTTGTATTTATTATCTTTTCTTTTATAGTAAATAGTTTTGGTGTTTTATTTAGGACATCATTCCTTATTCGAAAGTCATATAGATAAACTTCTGTATTATCTTCTGAGTTTTGAAAGAGGTGTACTTTCACATGTAAGTCTTAATCTGTCTGGAATTGAAGCAGGAGTACAATAGACTTGTTTCCCATATGGACAATCAATTACATCAGCACCGTTCCTTAAACAGTCCCTCCTTTTCCCACTGCTTTGCAATGCAACCTCTGTCATATAACAAATTTATATACATAGGCATGTTTCCAGACTCTGTTGGATATTTGTCTATCCCTATGCCAATATCACACTCTACTGTTACTGTAAATTCATAATGTCTTGATAATTTGTAGGGCAAGGCTCTTCCCCTTTTCTTCTTCTTTAGGACTCCATGTGCATTTTAGTATTAATTAATCGAGCTCCTTATAAGATTCAGCCATACCTATGATTTTAATATTATTAAATCTTTGGCTCGGGCGCCTGGGTGGCTCAGTGGGTTAAAGCCTCTGCTTTCGGCTCAGGTCATGATCTCAGGGTCCTGGGATCGAGGCCTGCATCGGGCTCTCTGCTCAGCGGGGAGCCTGTTTCCTCCTCTCTCTCTGCCTGCCTCTCTGCCTCCTTGTGATCTCTCTCCCTCTGTGAAATAAATAAATAAAATCTTAAAAAAAAAAAATCTTTGGCTCAATGTGGGCAGGTTTGAGCTCTTTATACTGAGTAGTAACTATTAAGATCATATGACCCTCTTTTACTTAGGTTTCTTTACTGTTGTTCTAGTTCTGGAGAGTTTCATGATTTTCTCCATATATGCCTTTGGCTTCTTTATATTTTTTAAGACTTGTTTGTAGGTATCTTATATACTTTGTTGCTATTGTAAATTTTTTGAATTGCATTTTTGCACTGTGTGTTTTTGTGGTACAGACATGAAATTGAATATTAATTTGTATTTTATCTAGCTTCTTTTAAATTTTTATTAATTTTAATAATTTATAAGCAAAATAGTTTGGGTTTTCTATGTAGAAAGTCATACGTTTGTGAGTAATGACCATTTATTTTTTTCCTTTTCAATCTTTGTGACATTTTTTCTCATTCTTTACTCTGTACCGAGATCTGCAGTAAAACTTTAAATAGCAGTGGTTATAGATTGTTACTGATTTTAATTTAAATACTTAGAGGGCCTTCTTATATAAATGTGGTTTCATAAGACACCATCTCTCTTTGGAAATTCCTCAAAATTAACAGCAATTTTTTTTGAAATGAGAAAAAGAGCCACATTCTCTATCTTCATTAAAATTAGGGGACACATATAATTCATAAACATGAAATACATATAAAAGATTCCCAAAATAACTGAGCAAAGAGGAACAAAATCATGCAAAATTAAAGAAAGAATTTTAAAGGGTTAGGGAGAAAAAGACATTGTAGAAGACAAGGAAATAGATATCTAAACCTGCAGTATCTGAAAAATAAAATCAAAACAAAGGAACAGAAGATAAGCTCAAGATACAATTCAAAAAAGCTTTCTTGAGATTTAAGAAACAAAATAAAACAACACTGGAATCTATACATTGCAAGGGTACATTTCTTGTAGGAGGAAAAAAAAAAAAAAACAACCCTGACCAGAATACTCAATATTAGGACATGGCCAAGTAAATTACTTGGACTCTGAAGATAAAGAAGGAATCTTTTGGGCAGTGGTATAAAAAGAACAAGACACTTGTAAGGGGGGAAAAAGTCTGGCCATCCATAGATTTCTCCACAGCAACAGAGAGAGGGGAAGAGCTACAAAATACTCAAGGGAAGAAATTGTGAGCCAAGGATTTTTTTATTCAACCAAGATGTTCTTCAAGTATAAAGACCTCAGATAAACAAGTTTGAATATGTAGGAAACCAAGGAATATTTTCCCATGAGCCTTTCTTGAGAATAACCACTGGAAAATTAATTTAAACCAAGAGACAAGCTGGGGAAATTGTGGCAAAAGAATTCATGACATTATTTTGTTGAGTATTGAACATATGTAACTATAAAACCAGGACTCAAACAAATGTGGGGCTTATGGTGACAGAACAGAATGTGAAAGTTATATGCCTATATATGTAGAAATGAGACAGCTAACTAAAATTGGAAAGAAGGAGGAAACAACATGAAGGATAAGATCACTGATTACAAAGGTGCTCTATTAGCTAGGAGTTAAATCCTTCAAAGCCGAAAAGCCGGTAATGTAATTACAGACATATTTAGAAATATAAACATAAATATTGATACAGCTAATATTGTCAACAAAATTAGGAAGTAGAGAAGAAGAAATAAAATGGAACACTATTTTATCATTATTCAAAGTAGGGATAATTATGTCAAAAGACATAGGTAAGTAGGGACATCATGTAAAGTCATAATTATGAAATAATGATTAGAACTAAAGGGCAAACCTTCATCACTACCAGAACTACACATAAAAAATAAAGAAGGAAGGAGACGAGCATTTTAAGTGTCTTTAAAAATCTATAAAAGATCAACAACATAAAATTATATAATAGAAATAAGATCAGAAATATCAATAAATATAAATGAACATAACTCACATAGGTTCAGAAAAATTTTTCAAGAAAGAAAAATACTTCATACAAATATATATAAATACACACTCTATATTTATACATTAAAGGTTCTGGTTACCAATTCCGACATGTGCGTGTGTGTGTGTGTTTGTGTGTGTGTGTACTTTCCCCACACCAACAAGCAATTTTCCAACACCAGCTGAGTGTCCTACAATTTAACTCAATTCCAATACTATCTACCCAGAGAAAGCATTAGATATCAAAGGTTAAGGGGTCATCCTACAAGACTGGCCCCTCGACCCCTGCCAGATGCCAATTGCAAGTCCAGGTTGCCACCAGTATTTCTGACCAATCAGCTATAGATTGAAGATTCCAAAGACTACCTCCTCGGGTTTGATTACCTTGCTGGAGCAACTCACAAAACAAGAGAAACATTTTGCTTACTAGATCACCGGTTTATTATAAAAGGATATAACTCAGGAAGAGGCAGATGGAAGAGTTGCAAAGACAAGATATGGGGAAAGGATTCAGAGCTTGTATGCCCTCTCCAGGTGTGCCACTCTTCCCAGATCTCTACGTGTTCACCAACCTGGAAGCGCTCTGAATGCTCTCCTTTTGGGTTTTTATGGAGGCTTCATTATATAGGCATGATTGATTAAGTCATCAGCCATTGGTGAATGAACTCAATCTCCAGCCCCTCTCTCCTCCCCAGAGATGGTTGGGGGGGGGGTACTGAAAGTTCCAACCCTCTAATCATATGAATGGTTCTCCTGGCAACCAGCCCCCCATCCTTAAGTTACCTAAGGGCTTTCCAAAAGTCACCTCATTAACAAAACAAAAGACACCTTTATTGCTCTTATCACGGGAACTTCTAAGTGTTTTAGGAGCTTTGAGTCGGAAACCATAGACAAAGACCAAATATATATTTCTTATAAATCACAATATCACAGTATACATGATAAATAACTAAAACAAAATAATTTAGAAGGATTGAAAATAAAAGGAAAGCAAATTATACAAGACAAAGGCAAAGTTGGAGTCATAAGATATTAGTCAAGGCAGAATTCTGGCCAAAAAGCATTAACTGAGACAAAGAACACCCTGTAATGTTAAAAAGAGCCATTCACAATAAAAATATAATAGTGTTGAATATCTATGAGCCAAATGTCTCAACTTCATAAAACAAAAACTACAAAATAGAGAAATATACATGTAATAGAAGACTTATCTTGCTTCTCAGCCCATGCTAGTGGTTATAAAAGATGTAAGTGAATGAAATAATAGTTTTGTAAGAAAGTATAATACGCAAAAAGTAGCCAGTAAAGAGGTAAAAAAAAATTAGATTAATTTTCATGGAGGATATAGAGAAGGTTGTCAGTTTATTACCTTGTGTAGCTTTTCTTTCTACTATACCTTTGAAGAATAGATTATGAACACTATTTCAACAGCTCCAAAGAATACATAGGTCCATAATTGCATTTTAAAAGTTAGTCAGAGGGGCACCTGGGTGGCTCTGATGGTTAAGCGCCAGACTCAGGTCATGATCTCAGGGTGCTGGGCTCTAACCCCACATCAGGCTCTGAGTTTAGCGCAGAGTCTGTTTGTCCTTCTCCCTCTCCCTTTGCTCACCTCCACCTCGCTCCTGCAGGCACACACGCTCTCTCTCAAATAAATTAATAAAATCTTTAAAAAAATTAAAAAATAAAAGTTAGTTAAATATTATTTAGTTCACTAACATTATATCTGTGGGATGTCAAGGTGATCAAGGTCTTTGAAGACTAGATTACAAAAAACAAGAGGGTTGATATAACCCAAAAATGAACGCATGTTGCTGACCCTTCCTGGGAAAAGAAAACTGCTCTAGTGGTTCTTTATAGTTGGTATAGAGGAAATAGCATAATTAATTTCTGAATTGATTTGCTTCACAGCTAGATCATATCTGAAGATCCCACATATAGAACAGCAGATGCATTTAGAACCAGCACATTATTAAATTTATCATAATCTATAGTATTCTTCAACATCCACCTGTCCTTTGTACAGATGTGAATATTGGGAGGTATCATCACTGTTATATTTTTAAAGTTTTTTTTTGTTTTTTTTTTTTGTTTTTTTTTTTTAAGAACTGGGAGTTCTCACATTTTTTCCCAAACCAACTTACTGTTGCAGAGGCATAGTAACAGAAACAACATTTCCCTGATAAAACATGTCTATTGGCCAGGTAGGAAAGGTGTTTACAGAGCGATAGGATAGAACACATGATCTTCACTAGCTTAATTAAATACAGGGTGTCAATTAGGTGTGTCATCATTAGGTGATGCCTATAGACCCAGCTTGGTTCTTCTCCAGTGCCTCCTCTTGGAGTTTTACCTGATTTTATTACCAGTTTTCATCTGAATCTACTGGGGAATGGGACAATTCTACTTTTATTTCTTGGCCAGGAATCACTTGATTCTGAAAGTCTTGTGAGAAGACATGATTAGAAACAGTCAGCCACACACAGCAGGATGGCAGTGAAAAAGAGAAAAATATTTTTAAGGTTTTAATGATAACAATAATTTTGTCAATTTCCATGCCAATGGAGGTGTTGCTTTTGTTTTAATATTCTGGGGTATCTCACTCCAAGGGTCAGGGAGTCAATGTGAAAATTCTACCAGTCTATTTCAATTATATATTCTAGAGCTGAAGAAATAACCATGATTATCTGAACATATTATAAGGCAAATCTAGGTTTAAACTCTATATACCGTCTAGCATCATAAATTCCTGCTTTGACAAATGGTACCACAGTGGCATTTTAGATTCCCAGAGGGTTTTTTTTTTTAGATATATAGATTAATTTCTAAATCTGCTTATTTCATTCCTAAGAACACCATAGTTCTTTAACTACCACCAAATATTTCCATCCAAACAGGGATTCCTGTCTGATTATCATTGTTTCCTTCTGCCTGTTACATTAAAGTATATTCATCTTTTTTCTCTGTTGTGTGGCCTCTGCCACTTTAGATCTTGTTTCCCATTGAAATCAGGGAACTTGGGTCAGTGGGGTATCTCTTAACATTATCATCTTTAGTCTTCAGAGGACAGACACCATAAAGCTTTTCGATGATGTTGGTTCTCTCCACAATAATGCATTTTTTTTAATGCTTAAGAAAATGAATGTCTTCTGGGACCCCTTGAGAAACAGTGGGAAATGTGATGGATCATATATAGTAAATCCATGCTAACATTTCCATCTGCCTTGGTTTATGGATTCTTTTCTCTATATTATGCTAGGGAAGTTTTTACATCTAAATACTGAATACATGTTACCGTGGAGTCCTGGTTTAGTCAATTAACAAAGCCAACTATCAGAACCATTTCTAGTTGTTCAAGTTAACACATTAATTTCTGTGTCTCAGATAAGTGTATCCAGAGTAAAAACTTTGGGTCAATTCATTATTATATTCTATTCTCCTTGGCTTACCACCCTTGGAATTTATTCCATCCATATTCTTCAGGTATCTCCTGAAAGAAATTAGAGAACTGTTATAAATATTTTGGTGTTTCTTTTTTCCTGGGTCAGATTTTGTATTTGTTCCCTTTGGGTAATATGCAAATAGATTCCAGTTATGGATATAGAGGTAATGATGGGTGGTGAAGTTATCTTAAGGAGAATAGTTATCCTCTTATAAGACAACTGCCTGGGTAAGCTTGTTACCCTATCTTCAAGCAAGAGAAGATTTGTGTTTTTAGTCAAGGAGGTAGGCATTTCTTCTGCTTGGCCAGGGATGCTCATATATCTCAGATTCTTCCTCATCCACCCAAGGGTTTTAAGTCTCTAGTCTTTTCCCCTCAATGCCTTTCCTTTCAAATAACAAACCCTCCAAGGGTCTGAGTTCAAGTTACGTTGCAATACAACATCCTGCATAACTATATTTTTAAAATCTAATTTTCAGCCCTAATAATATAATGTCTAATAATAATAATGAATAATAAATAACCTAATATCTGCCTGGCACTAAAATAAATAAATAAGTGATTTTTTTCAGGGAGACTTTTTGATGATGTCTTGTTCTAGGAATTTAAAGTCCTGTGTTTATGATTTTATTTCTTTCTTTTTTTTTTTTAAAGATTTTATTTATTCATTTGACAGAGACAGAGAGATTACAAGTAGGCAGAGAGGCAGGCAGAGAGAGAGGAGAGAGGAGGAAGCAGGCTCCCTGCTGAGCAGAGAGCCCGACGTGGGCCTCGATCCCAGGACCCTGGGATCATGACCTGAGCCGAAGGCAGTGGCTTTAACCCACTGAGCCACCCAGGCGCCCTATGATTTTATTTCTGTAAACTCTCTAAAAGCAGACATCTCACCCCATAGCACATAAAATCACCATTACTACCATAAGAATTCAATGTAACATCCAAGTGTTCTCTCAAATTATTGCCTTCTATAGGCAATTTACCTAAAATAATCTCAGTCGGTAATTTAAGAAATCATGAGTCCAAAGCATGCCGTAGGTTACAAGTATCCTGTTTTCTTGTGGGATTGATGACATCTCTGCATTTAAAGTCACATAGCTCAGTAACTCACTCTAAGAATTTAATCTTGGTGAATCTGTTTTGTTGGCCAACTGTTGGTAACAAGGATTAGATAATTTAGGACCTAGTCAGTAAAGTGCTTTGTTTTTCAAACAGAGGTGACTTAACATAGGTGACTGGTTACAAATGTGTTGAGGAGTTAAGAGAACAAAAAAGGGAAGACGATATAATCCAGAGATGAATGCGGAATGCAGCTTATGTCCTTAAGTCTGGGAAACAAAGGAGAAGAGGTGGTGTGTTCTTAGAGGTCAGGAACACTTCTCTGCTGTGTGACTTGGTGTGCGAAACAGGCTTGACACCCAAGGAAGGACTGCCTAGTCAGTGCTTGAACCATGCAGCAATTGTTGAGAAGCCAGGACGGGGGATGCCAAGGGTGCTCTGGGCAGCCAGATTTTAGGACTGCTGAGAGGATGTGAACGCTGGAACCAAGACGGAGGAAGAGACTCTGCCCTGCCGGTGCCGGAAGTGCTGGAAGGTGCTCTTGTAAGGAAGCCTTGAAAGAAAAAAAGAGTCATTTTCCCTCTTTTTCAACTTCCAATGTCCACCAGTACCTCAGAGTGGCGGAATCTAATGAGAAGCCAGCCAGCAAGAGAGGTTGTCATGTGCCAACAGAGTCGAACACAGAAGGGTGGCAAAGAGGTGAAGACTCTTCATGCAGATGACTTAGTTTGCCCAGTGGCAGGGGGGAGTTCCGTTTTCCCAGAATTTGTAGTGTAGAGCATCTACTTCTCTTTATACTAATTTTGATTCTTACTCCAAAGCACCACTCTGATTTGTCTCTTTTTCTCCATTTACACTATTGCTATCTTTATTTTTTTTTAAAGATTTATTTATTTATTTATTTGAGAGAGAAAGACAGTGAGTGAGCAGGGAGAGGGGCAGAGGGAGAGAGAGCAGAGCATGAAGCCAGGTGTGGGGCTCCATCCCAGGACCCGGAGATCCTGACCTGATCTGAAATCAAGAGTCAGCAGCTTAACCAACTCAGCCACACAGGCACCCTCACTGCTTTCTTACTCTAAGTCCCTTCCACCTAATACTTGCCTTGTTTTAACCTTCCAGATGGCAATACACCAGGGTCTGTGAAATTTTATCTTCAAATTCTTACTATTTTTTTTTAACATATACTTACTGGACTCTGTGTTAAAGAATTATTGATACATTAGTCAGGTTGGGTAGCTACGAATTTATCCTCTATGGTTTGTTTTATTATGAAATGGAAATAAACATGGAGGCATTCAGGAAAACAAAGACTCTAAATAAAACAAAAAGCTGTGTCATTGTCAAATCTAAAAACATAAAGTTCAGAAGATAGATTTATTACATCACTGAAACCTATTAGGTCAAAGATTATTTAGCTACTTTATGCTCTGATTCCGATCCTTATTTACTTCCCACTCCCCCATCCCTATTATATATCCCCAGCCGTTGTTCACAACGGGCTATCTTTCTTCAGATGTGACATACTCTCAAATCTCCATAGATCACGCTGTCCCAGTTTCCCCTTTCCTTCTTTGCTTCTTAGCCGGGTAAATGCTCTTCACTGAACCGGGCCCTGCTCAGTTGTTCTGACCTTGGTGAAACGTTTCCTTGTCATCTGGAACATTTCCAGGGTATTTGGTTCATACTATTTGTTTATAACTTATCACATGATGTTTTTAACACTTTAGTACAAAAGTGGCCTGAAAAGAAGATGGGTTTTCCATAGTATGGTTTACCAAGTGAGCCCAAACAAACAGGAATTTCAACTTTGTATTCAATCTTCAATGCGTTCTATTTCCTCCATTAAATTATGAGCTTCACTTTGAAAGCAAGAAATAAATGTCACTTGTATTTCTATTTCTAGCATCTAGTTCAATGCTGGGTACATAGTGGGCTTCAATAAATGCCTAATGTAATTTAATTATATATCAGCGGAAGAATGCCAGAGTCACATAATACAGTGCTTTTGGATGGTGCGCATATTTCTGATTTTCCTACCTGTTCTGGTCTGACAAGTACCAATTTTCTAACCTTTAAAAACATCTGACATATATTATTTTTAAAAGTTAATATTCCTTCCTGAGATCATTTAACCATTTCTTGCAGACATTTGAAACCCTAAAGAAGTATATGTATTTTTCCAATTTTTATGAACATGTATTAGTTTTACCTGATTAGTATCTATTAGATTTGACCCAATTTTAATCTTATATTCATCGTATCAGTAATTTATGCAGAAAATATTGCAAAGCCTCCTTTAGAAAACTGGCCTTTTGAGATGGGGGACTTACGTAGTAGTCCTTATCACGTTCTTGGTTGCATTATAGTATCATTCTGGATGGTGGTTAATAATGCTTTATATTTAATTCTTTGAGGAAAGGCTTTGAGATGACTCTCAGTTTCGGAGGTGCAGTCAAGAACTGTACCAAGGTTTTCAAATAGCAGCTATGATCACGAGACCAAAGGTAATCTTTGTCCAAATGCTGTGGAATCATGATGCAGGGCATTTTTCTCCAAGCCCTGCTTGCTCATGCGGATCTCTGTTGTTGTCTGTGGCCTCACCTTAGGGTATGGATAACTGTATAAGCTCCATGTTGGTTAGGCTATTTTGTTGCCCTTGATTTGTGAGTATTTCTGTTCTTAAGATCAAAAGCCCACAAAGAAAAAAAGTACTAATAAAAGAGAATTGTACTCTATACTTAAACATGGATGGGGCTTACAGCATTAGGATATCTCGTCTTCAGATGCTAGTATGTTATCATAGTGAACAAATGGACTTTCTGTCTGGGCAAAGGCCTGTTTGCCCTTCCAGCTGACTCCACCCTGCACTCTAATGGATACGCAGCTAATAGAGACCAGTTTTTTCTTTCTTAAACTCATTTCTTTTCTCTGCATCTTGACACCATATCAGTTTGAGGCAAGCTGTGGCAGGCACATTTACTAAAAGGATACCCATGTTGGGAAGCAGCAGCCGAAGGCTCAGTGCCAGGATTAGCCATTAGCAGTAGGGGGAAAACATTCTTGTTGTAGTCTTGTTTGCTGGAAGGCTACCCACTGGCATTTGAAATAGTTCTTTCCTGTCAATCAAACAAATTGTTTTGCAGATCTACTAGGTGTTTAGAGGATACAGAGATAGAATTTTCAGATCTTAGGTGCTTTTTCAGAAGGTGATCTGCATTCTGTAGCAATACCTGAAGTTTTTTTAAGGACGATTCTTCCTTCAACAGTGTTGTTGATGTACCCCTCGTGCCTAGAGATTACAGGAAATAATAGTTTTTAGACATATCATTAAAATTGTCCCCCTTTTGGAGAGTATTAATGAAAATCTGGATATGGAAATATCTTTACCTTGATCTCCCAGGATATCAAGGTAGTCTGAGTTATCAGAACAAAGGATAATATTAGGATTGAGAATAATTATGGGGACACCTGGCTGGCTCAGTTGGAAGAGCGTGTAGCTCCTGATCTCGGGGTCATGAGTTTGACCCCCACCTTGGGTGTAGACATTACAGAAATAAGTAAAACTTAAAAAAAAAAAAGAAAGAAAGAAAAGCTGACAGCTTTCACCTTTAGTCTTTAAATTACCTTTGCCCTGACCCCAGGCTTCCCATTTTCTCTTACCTATTTTTTCTTACTTGCTCTCATTGGAAAAAAAACAGATGCCAGTATATAGGAGAGGATATATGCATATCATGATAACACATAGATGTACCTTAATGTATTAAAATTTTAATTATATAAAAAAGAAAAATGGTAAGAAGCCCTGTAGTGAATAGCTGCCTTTGTAATGCAAATACTCCCCCATCTCTAGTATGGTTTCAACTGGTGGTGTTCAACTGTAATCTCTTTATTTCTTTACACTTCCACATAGAAGCTCCCCTTTATGTTTTATTAATTCCCACTTCTGATTAAGATTTCATCTGAAGAAAGTGTGCTGCTAAAAAATTATTTTTTAAAAACACGGAACTGTACACATTATGTGAGACAGAATGAGGTAAAATATCATTCTCCAAAAAATCTTTGAATTAAGGATTCCCATTTGAATTGTTTATCCCAGTGGGAATTATCCTGTGAAAGGCAGAGTCCTTTGAAGAGTTCATCACTCTTGTGACATTCCTTACGAAAAGTTCCTCGATGCTGCCAGGCACATGTCCTCTCTTTTGCATTTATCAAACCCCCCGGGCCATAAAGGCATAGGTAGTGTCTATCTATACACCACAGGTGTATTTTTATAGTGTTGATGAGTTATTGGGTTTTTTTTTCCCTCCTTACTATAGGAGTAACTCAAGATAATTGAAGACAATTTGAGAACATGGCTTGGTGATTTTGTACTGTCAACATACCTAATGTGGACCTCTATTTCCCAGACATCTTTTCTCTGTATGTTTCAAGTTTAGCATTGACCACTAAACAAATCTGTGTGGGGTTTGGAATATGAATGTAAAACAGTTGTCATTATACTCTAAAGCACGGTTGGCATACTGCAGGCCACAGCCCAGATTCAGTACACCGACTGTTTTTGTCAATAAAGTTGTATTAGAACCCAGACACACTTGTTCATATATTGTCTTCTGCTATTTTCATGCTACAGTGACGGAGCTGAGTGACCACAAACCACATGACCTGCAAAGTCTAAAAGATTTTACCTTATGACCTATCAATTCTGTATCTATTAATACATATTTTATGAATAAAAAAAAATTGGCTGACCACAGCTCTCCAGGGTGGTGCAAGGCTCCGTGCTATTGAAGCTCACAAAGGTGGTTCATCTCTTTGATGTGGACGAGCTGGAACTCCTCCTTCAGCTTCTCTGAGTTCAGAGCCAGGTATGTGGGTATCTCTCTCTGACTGCCATCTGCATCACTGGGGTTAGATATGGCGAGAGATAGATACGATTTATAGTTTGTCTTTGTGAGTTCTAATTGTCTTCATGTGTTTCAGGATGTCCTACATTTTCCAAGCTATGTGTCCAGTTTTCTTTCTGGCTGCTGTCCTTGTTGAACTGTAGTGACTTCGGGCCCACCACCAGATGCCCTCAACCTTCCTTTTTTTCAACCAGGAAACGGGTCTACTAGCATGGTTAAAATGATCTCAGGGTGGGATATCTCAAAGTAGTTTGGAAAATATTGCTATTTTTATAAGAAATATGTTATCTGTTAATATATAATGGATTTATTATGGTTATGATATGTAAAGTAATAAACACATTTTAAAAGAAAGTTAAACAAAGTTGAAAATTCAGTTACTTAGTCAACAGTCACATTTCAAGTGCTCCATAGCCACAAGTGCCCACTGGCTCCCATATTATACACTGTAAGTAGAGCATACAGTAGGCTCTCAAAAGTGTTTTGCATTGATATTGAGGACTCCATCTATGCTGTTGATTACATTTCTCATGACATACTCTCTCACAACCATGTGCACAAACCCAAACTGTTCTTCTTATCTAAAAGTAATCTTCTTCTTCCCCTCAGTTCTCCCACATCCAACCTGAGAAATAATTATTTATTTTTAAGTATCATCTATCAAATGAAATATTTTGACTCTTTTTCTTAAAAGGATCAATTATTTCATTCTTTTTGTTCCACTGTACATCTATGGATTTCCCTTCTAGGATAATTTTTCATACTTTATTGAATTTCTTTAGCTGGCGTGAAGGCCCCTGGATGGCAGGAACTGGGTCTTATTTGTCTTTGTGTTTTCCATATCTGGCACAATTCTGGCATGTAGAAGTCACTCAGCAGATGATGGTTAAAGGGAAAGAAGCAGAGGATCTCTCTATTTAAATTGTTCATTTTCTTATGACATCTATTACTTCTACCCCTTGTATTTTGAATCTCAGTTTCTCTTCTTTTGCATACAAACCGCTAAAGTCTTTCCTGTTTGTTAAAAAATCACATTTATGAAGCTTTCTCGAGGTCATATTTAGAGGTTACGTGATTGGGTAGACCAATTTTCAGACATGCAGATATTTTATTTGACGCTGGTCATAAACACAATTCTTTATTTATAATTCCAAAACCTTACATGTTCTAAAAATCAAAAGGTTCCTTATAACTCATCTGGTACTAAATGGTAATGAACCCCGATTTGGTATGCATAGACATAAGACTATTTGTAGTCTATTGATATTAGTTAATGTGAATATTCAAATGATGCTTGAGTATCTGTGCCATACTACTTTTTTAAAATTGGGAAACTTTTGAATTCTGAAACACATATAGCCTCAAAGGTTTGGGATTGTCTGTGAACTCATCCATCACTCTGGCTATTTATGTACAGCAAATACATAATATGTAGATTTTTACATTTAACAGTAATATAAAAACAATTCATTAAAAACAGTTTACTTTTTATATGTAAAAGGAATTCTGAGGCTAGTTACTGAAGTTGCAAAAGTACAACAAAATTCTGTTCGATAATAAACTTTCCTCAAGATTTTGAGGACATGTCTTATTTTTTAGTCGGATAATGACCAGATGGCTATAAGCTTTAGTTTCCTCATTTTTAAAAAAGACAACACACTATTATAGAGCCAAAGGTGGGTACATAGCCAACAATTACAGAATAGTTCTGGAATTTTCTGTACTTACACTGTCTATATTCAAAGTTGCAGGATACTCTGTCTTTTTGATAGACATAATTCTACCAGGCAGAATAAAATCATCTTGAAATGATATGGCAGATACTTGACAATTCAGTCACACACAGAAGTTTGCACTCCAAAAGCAATCATGGAAACTTTAAGCATGATTCATGCTCAAAGATTGTGAATCTTCCCTGAATTTGTGACTGCATTTCCAGTAAATAACTCTGCATTTCTTCAGTAACCATGGTTCCATTGACTACAGGAAAATTTAGCAGTGGAAGTGAATGGAGTCTCCAGTGGGCGTTGGCCAATCCACAGGAACAGTTTGAGCGTGAATGCACTCACTTCCTGGAACAAATCAGCAATGTTCTTACATTTCCCCCTGTAATTTCAAGTTCATTGTGTTGAATTACTCTATCATATCAGTAAAAAATACAATCTGTGAACCACTGGCAGACTAACAAGTTGGAGATCTAAGACACATCTATTTTGAAAAAGTACCTGATTTGGGGAATCAGTTCAGTGAATCTCTATCAAGTTTCAGGGACTGGGTCAGTTATTAAACTATAGTCTCGCGGATTAAACCCTCATGACCATTGATGGCTTTCGGTAGCTGGGGTTGGTGCTCTGTAAACTGCGTTCTTGTAATGTAAATGTAAACTGCATTTGACTCCCTGCTGCACTTGGCCTTGAGGAGGCACCAGAGAGAGACCAGGAGCCTGGAGGAAGCAGAAGGGACAAGCTCTTTCCCATATATTTTCTATTCCTGATTTTATTTCTTGCACCTGTCATTGTTATCCTAGCAGTGCTTCCTCACTCTGGAAGCAATGTTTTTTCCTTAATAGCAACAGGTATTTTAGTCTGCTATTCTTTTGACGCTCCCCGATAAGAGCCTCACTGAACACTGTTAGAGATACCAGCACTAGCCGGCAGGTTCCTCCTTCCCAAATCTGGGTTCCAGCTGCAGTCTCTTCTATGACACTGATACCAGCTGGCCAGAGACCCAGCATCCGCAGAGACTCAGCATCCCCACCCTCTGGTGTTTTTCATTCTCCAAGCTTTTAACTTTTAATACAAATTTTAACCCCATTTCTTCCTCCCCTAGCCTAGGGGTTGTAGCTGTTTCCTGCTGTTACTATCTCCTTGATGTCTTCGTATTCTCTTTTTTGACTTTAGAGTTTTCCAATACCTGAGCTAAACATTCTTTACGGTAAATCTCACAGTTCAATAATGGGTCTAACTTTTGTCTTCTGAGTGGATGTTGGCTGATAAAGTGGCACAGCCATTGGATGGCAGTAAAATAAACTTGAACATAAGATTTCAATCCAGCTTCTCCTAAATACTCTTTACTCCTTAAGGCTTCAAACGGAAGGCACCTCCCTGACTACTTTTCCATCACAGCAAGTAGTGAACCTCATGTGCTGGCCCAGAATGCTAATTCTTGTGGTGATGTTCTTCTTGTAAATGTTAATTATCTGTTAAGTCAGTCGTTTCGACCCTTCATTTGTAAATGCCTGGTGTGGCAAGTAAACTCATTTTTCTCATATTTAGACTAAACTCTAATTCGTTACTGAAAAACATTATTCCGTATTAACTAATGTATGTTGATATAATTAAGAACACTTTTTCCCTAAAACCCTGGGTGATCTCCACTTGACTGTGAGGTCATATGCTGGGTACTCCTTACATAGGAAAATATCCAAAACAAAAGTTTGCGTTGTGATGTTTTTGTTTGTTGTTTTGTTTTACTATTTCAAAATCAGATTGCACCCCAACCTTTGCTCTCAAATAGGTTAACTGGGAGTTTGCTTAGCGTTTCCAGTTTTCCTGAGGCCTAAGCTCAAATTAAGAGCAATATCTGTTTCTATATACCACAATTACACTTTTTAATCAGTTCTTAGAATTGCTTAGTGAAGATTTAGGTGTGTGGAGAAGAGCAGAGATAGCATAGAGAACAACTCCAAAGGCCTTTGGCTTTGTGGAAATCAGGTTTTGTAAGCTTTTTATTATTTATTTATTTGTTTGTTTGTTATTTATTTATTTATTATTCATTTTTAATTTAATTTAATTTTATATAAACCATTCCTAAATGCCTGAAGAGAGAAGTAAATCAAAACAAATCTCTTGGATAACTCTTACTGTTATCACATTGTATATGTAAACACTGTTTTCCAGTTGGTAAGCATAAGTAAGATCCTGCCCAGAGAGTTTACCAGCTTACAGGGATGCTACATAGGAGGAAAACAGAGAAGAGGCTATTTTGCTTTTGTTTGAGATTCACAACAGCTGTTGTATTCTTCTTGACTGCTTCCAAATTTAATAAGGCCCAATAAATCTCTAAGAAAATAGCCCTGAGACACTGCTATTGTTTTTATTTTGCTGTTGAGCTCATAGTACAAGTCTCTCTCTTTGTAGCACTCTTTCTGGCTCATTTCAGAGTGGCTCATGCCAGATATAAACCCCAAAACACTAGCCCGGAAAAGCACACAGGAAAATCGCATCTCTGGCAATGGATGTCCACCAACAGAAAGCTTCCCATAAAACCTAATTCGGTCTACTAGCTTGTGCAAATCAGGTGTCTGAGATGGCTAGTCTGGCTATCCTCAGAGCCTTAAATGCCCTTTTCAAACCATTGCTTCAAATTCGTGGCTATTGTTCTCTTATAAATAATTTGGAGGAAAATATCATCAGAAGCTCATGTAATTTCCCTGGTCTTCAAAATGCACCCTAGCCTGCTTCATTGGGATCACTGTCGTAGAGATTACACACCCAGTGTAAGCGGCCAAAAGGAGCATACTACTGATGCGAGTAATATATTTTCAATTTTTAATGAAGTGTTACTTGTCCACAACATTATCTGTTTTAGGTTCCAGGCTGTGTGCCAGTGATAAACTGCATAGCTCAACATCTTATCTATTTTTAAGTAACCAGTCTTTAGAGGTAAATTCCCTGTTTTCCTCAGTGAATCGATCCAGTTTTTGACTACCATTAAATGCTTTAAAAGTGTAAGAGATGTCATTTTTGGGTATGTGTGAAGGTGGGGGACTTAAATATACTTCTGTTCCATCTTTCTTGAAAAAATCGAAGTGATATGCACAACTGATTATGCACAACTGAGGCCAATCTTCCAATGAGCTAGAGGCTCGTGGGATTTCTGCTTCAGGTGGGCAACAATTAAACACGTTATAAATGTAAGTCTGGCTGCTGGGTAAGCAGGTAGAAGAAAGGAGAGCTGTCTTCTGTGCTGCAAGTTATTTGTAAGTAAGCACAAGCTACCTTCAGATAGGTTGGAGTAAGTTATCCAACAAAGCTAGGCCAAAAGAAAACCACATCCTCTGCAAGGATGGTAGAGAATGAAGACCAGGGTCAAGTGGCTTTTGGATGGAAGGACAGGCTGAGGGGAAGGAAGGAAGACTCTGAGCCAGTCTGTTCTTCAGAAGTCAGACTAATAAGGAATTTTCCCAGGAGCCTGCAAATGTAATGAATAGGGACCGACATCAGCAGACCTCTTTCCTGTGGAGGCACACAAGGCTGCTGCACCCAGTTTTGAAACGACTTGTTGAAAGGTGAGTGGGGTATTCTGTGAGCATATATCTGAGATTTGCTGGGGAGCCCAGTGAAATTTATAAATCTCATGGGCTACTGGCCAGTTTGACTGATTAAATGATACTGTGAGAACTTTTCTCATGGATTCCTTTGGCAAATCAGAAGTCCTGTTAGAAAGCTAAAGGTTAGGAAGAGGCAGGCTGTACCGTAATTTTTCTCTTTGTTGATTTTTATGCTGTGACTTTGGAAAATAAGAGTGTTTAGGATGTGAGAATGTGGGAAATCTGCACCGTCATGTAGGGTACCCAAACAATGGAATTAGAAATAGATTTTGTTTATTCTGATCAAATTAATTTTAAACTGGAATTTGAGGGGGAGGCATTAATGAAGGAGAAGTAGTTGAATTTGTAAAACTTTGTGGTTGACATTGGTTATATCATGAATTAATAATGAAAGGGCTGAGCATGTTTCACGGAAGAATAAAAAAAGGAAAAAGCTACACGAAGAGCTTCAGGTAGGTGTAATGTCAATATGCAATAGAAGTTACAAAGTGTGCTTTAAGTTTGACAGATAAATATTTTCATAAAGGAGATACCAATTCTTGAAGTTGGGACAGTTAACTCATAAACATTTAAATAAGACATTTTGCTTAAAAAGTAGATTAAACTAACAGGAAAAGGGAATGTAAAAAAAAAAAAATTTCCTAGAATAAATCTGAAGATAGAGACCTCATAGACATATTTGATAATATTTAATAATAAAAATAGAGAAAGCCATAAGGCTGAAAAAACCCTATACACTTTAGGTGTAACGTGATTCTGTTCTAATGTAAAAATCTCAGCTGTATTATTAGTGGAAAGATGTCAACATTCAGACCTGAGCTGAAGCCTCATTCAGCCTCAAACAAAATATCTGATAAATGATTGCCTTGCTTAGTTGATAATTTGTTTTTTACTCAGAGGGTGGTGAAAACAACCAGTACAATTGATGTCCTAGATCACTGGTGGGAGAGGATTTGCCTTTGCAAAATCTCCCCCTCCCCCTTGCGGCAGGGGAGGATTCAGATAAATTTTTCACATCTGCCTTAGATTTGCTTCTAATTGGTATGGAGCCATAGATCATTAAAGGATTGCTAACAGTTGTTAAAGAACATGGAGTTACAGAATTTAACCTCATCTTAGGTGAAGTAGTTCTAGATATTAGGAAAATAGATTTTGAAAAGTTAAGAAGGGTGGATACTCAACAGTTGTTGAGCAATTGTTCTGGTCCTGGCACTGAGCTAAACACTTACATGATTAAACAAAAATTATTTACTATTAACTCACAAGGATTACATTGCAACATATTAGTATCAAATTACAAAGGGGGGAAATGAAAATTCAGAGATTAAATCACTTGCTCCAGCTTCTACAGGCAGCCAAAGCAGAGCTATACTCTGAACTCATCAGTCCAGCTCCAAAGCCCAGGCTTTATGGGTGTGACCGGTGACATGAAAACCTTGCAAGTCTAACCACCTTTTAAAAAGCTCCTACAATAAATAAATCCTTGTAACGGTACAGGAACTCTCAGACGAGTTCAGATTTAAAAGGCCCACCTGCAAAAGATGCGGGGTGGGCATTCCAAAGGGTGGAATAATCCAAAGATTTTCAAAAATAAAGAGGACTTTATTGACCATGTTTTAAACATGAGAGATGGAGAGAATGAAAGAGCAATTCACTACTGCTTAGGAAAGATAATATCAAATCACAAGGTGGCAACAGCTTTCTCCTCTGCCTTCTGTATTCTTCCCCATATTTCCAAGTATAACAATATCCAAGAACTGTAAAAAGTTTGCATTCCATTACCCCCTCCTACTGCTAAATCTTTAATAGCGTTTGTAATCTCTTCTGTCATCTGAGGTTTTTCCAATCTTAATTTACCTTTTCACGTTTCCATTGTGCTCAGTCAGACACCGTCTCTAATTAACTACCTAAGGAAAGTCACTGTGCATCCACAAAGAGATCCACAATTGGCTTAATTAGAACCAAAAAAAAGCACTATTAAAATTAAAGTTTCATCCTGCGCCTCTGTGCATATATAAGCCTTTTATGTATGAAAAATGCTTGCATTTAGTCATTTTACACACACTGGCTATAAATTACGAGTTTTATCTTTCTCAGCATGTGGTCAGTTGAAATGTTCAGTGTATTATTTCTGCTAATTACCATGGCTATTCTTTATTTCTGCCAGTCTTAGCACCCAGTAACCACAGAGGTTGTTGACAAGAAAAACTAAAAGTTCTAGTTAGCAGCATGAGAATAATAGCTGAGATCAGTATTGCTACTATCGAGGGAGAATGTCGCTTCTTGGTATAGCCCTTTCTACTTGTTTGTTTAAATCATTTCCTATTTCCAACGTCTGGAATTAGAAAATGATGGAAAAGCTGTAAGATTACCCCTCAGCTTGAGCCTAGACCTGTTCTTCATCCAACCGTGAGGGTGCCAGAATCCAGTCTGTTGCCAAGCCAAGCCCGAGCCTTGTGTGTTTCCCTGGATGACTCAGTGGGCTTCCAAGAGTCTCATTTCACCTGATACATGATAGAGCTGAGTCTCTCCACTGGCGATCTGTACCCTTTCTCGTGGAGCTTTTCTCCTCTAGGCATCTTTCTGGACCAAGTCTGTGCTGACTGGTGAGAGCTGAGTGTCAAATTTTCAGGAATTTTGTGAGTTGTTGATGTCATGTGCGAGCTTGAAATGGACCATGGTTAGAGTATTTACACTGCTGAAATCAGCGAATGCTAGAAATCAGGGCTCCAAGAGCCAGTTGTGAAAACATTGACCAGCACACCAGTGGTGGTAGGCAATAGTTCCTTATTATTGCACTCAGGGCTAATTGGAGGGATCATTTGACAACCCAGAGAACAAATTTTCTTGTTCCTTATTTCTGAAAATAGCAAGTAGCTGCACAAACGCAACCGAAAATCTTTTAGGAGAAAATTTCCTTCCCCACTCCCCCATCAGTCTCTCTCCACTCCCAACCCTTATTTCCAATCTCTTTTTGTATTTGCACTGGGTCGAGAAATGCTCCAAGGTTTGTTTCTTTTAGTGATATCTTACTAAATGGTCTTTATGCTCTTTATGTGGTTCCTTCATGTGCCAAATGTGGAGCTTTCTATATAATATGGCTTTTATGTTAGGGCAGCAGCAAAGTTTTTAAAGACTAACAGCCACCATTCAAATGTAGAGAGACATCTGAACTGGGGTCGACTCTTTTTATTCTCAAATCTGTGGAATCATTGTTAAGAAGGAAAATATAGTAAGGGAAATCTTGGTGTCAGAAGAGGAGTCTGAGTACTGGACATCGCATGCTACTTGGGAAGAAGGGGGCTGCGCAACACCTGCTCCTGGCATTTCCTTCCTTGTAGAGGGCGCTCCACTAGAGGAACTCTCCTGATTTTTTCCTTAACTCCCAGACATACTACTGTCTAGGAGAAAGTAGTGGCTTATTTTGTTCTTGAGCGTCAAAATGCCTTATTTCTTCCTCTCTACAGGATCCAGCTGCCAAGGAATAAGTCATTTTGGTTTCTCTTCCATGCTCTATATTTTACATGATGTGCATTCCGATCCCGTTGTCTGAGAATGATAGGAAAATCTAATTTTAGAGTTCTGTATTAGGAAGCCCTTTGTTCTTACACACCTAGACCATGTTCTTTAATTCAATCTTAATAATAAAGATAACATTCTGGCCCCTATTATTAGACTCCTATGTCTCCATTAATGGTTCAGAACTAAGGAAATGGGGAGTGTGATTTGTTGGGTCCCTTCAAACACCAAAACTGATGTGATCTTGGAAAAGTCACTTAAGCTTTGTTTCTGCATTAGTAAAATAAATAAAGAGGAAAGTTAATGATGTGGTAGGGTTCCCTGATTCACCAAACATTGAGTACCTTTTGTATTTATTAAATTCTGGTGTGTGTCAAGCACTGCCTAAGGTACTAGGAATATCCTGTCCCAGGCACTAGAAGGGCAGCTATAGATGTGTAAACAAACAAAGAAACAAAAAAACTACTTGCAGAGAGTTCATAATCTAGGAATGAGCTGTAATATAATCTAAGTGCCATAGTAAGAGCATGGAGAGAGAGAACTTAACTCTAAATGGAATTCAAGAAGAGGAAAGAGATGTTTTTTCTTTTTATTTTTTTAAAGATTTTATTTATTTGACAGAGAGAGCACAAGTAGGCAGAGTGACAGGCAGAGGGAGAGGGAGAAGCAGGCTCCCTGCTAAGCAGGGAGCCCGACCTGGGACTCGATCCCAGGACCGTGGGATCATGACCTGAGCCGAAGACAGCGAGCGGTTTAACTGACTGAGCCATCCAGGTGCCTGAGATGTTTTTCCTTAAGTAAATTCCCCCCAACAAATGTTTTACCAAATTCGTTTTTCTTTTAATTCCTATTCAGTTTCTGGGAACTATGTTAATGAACTAGAAAGGGGGAAAAATTAGCTGGAGAACCTGTGTACTGATTACTGGGGGAAAAAAAAATCAAGAATTGACCTTAGTAACATTTGGCAAACTGTATTAGTTTGGAAGGCCTGCTATTTAGCAGAGTACCTCAGTCTTATGAGTAGCTGAAACAACAGAAATTTGTTTCTCGTGATTTTGTAGGCTGGAAGTTCAAGATCAAGGTATTGGCAGGTGGCTTTCTTCTGAAGTGTCTCTCCTTGGTTTGTAGATGGTCATCTTCTCCCTGTATCTTCACATGGTCTCCCCTCTGCATGCTTGTGTCCTAATCTCCTCTTATCTTCTTATAAGGACACTGGTTATATGGAATTAGAGGTTTCCCTAATGATATTATTTACTTGTTTCATTCTTCAGAGACCCTATCTCCAAATGTAGTCACGTTCTAAGTCACTGGGTATAAGGACTTCAACGTAAGAATATCAGGGAGAGACAATTCAGTCCGTAACAGCAACCTTGCATGAAAACTTCTCTAGCAGTAGCAAGGAACTTAATGATATTGAGAATCAAACATTCTTTTTTTTTTAAAGATTTTATTTATTTATTTCACAGCGGGAGAGAGATCACAAGGAGGCAGAGAGGCAGGCAGAGAGAGAGGGGGAAGCAGGCTCCCTGCTGAGCAGAGAGCCCGATGTGGGCCTCGATCCCAGGACCCTGAGATCATGACCTGAGCCGAAAGCAGAGGCTTTAACCCACTGAGCCACCCAGGCGCCCGAGAATCAAACATTCTTGAGCACCCCTTTCCAGATGTTAGTGATTTGCCAAATTTTCCTTAGCAAGTACATCTTTTTCCTCATCTAAAATTCTGTCTTTTCGTTATTGACCTGCTGGCAATTCTGGCCTCTTTCAGATGGTTATTATTTGTGGAACTGTGTATTATGAAATGGTTAAAATCTGCTGACTTACTAATATTCTCCTCTATTACTTTTTATTGGAAGAATTATGCCTAAGAGACCTTAGTATTGCACATATTTCTTTATCTCTTGTTTACTTTTTCTTTTTTTAAATTCCTGTAATACTTAGAATTGCCTTGGGGGCAAAATGAGGGAATAGGAGATCAATCAAGAAGAGCTGAATTTATGCAGCTGTTTGCATCCAGCTGAGTTCTGTTTATGTATTTTTTAGGAAATTATAGAAGCTGTTAAAAGAGAGTGCTGCAAAAATGGAAAGTTCTTAGAAGATAATTTGCTTTGGGTAAGAGACCTTGTTGGAAAGATCTCTTGAATCTGAAATTACCTTAACTTGAGCAGAGAGTTGAAAGCATGTTAGAATTCCATTGATGAGAAATCTGCCATATCCTTGGCCATATCTGTGCTATGCCTACAGATGAGGTTGGAATTTTACCATCAGCCTATGCAGTATGTATTGAGTCTAGAACAAAGTCCTACTGCCCACCCTGGGCCTTGTGCTTTGTCATCCTGACTCTTTTATCACATTTTATTTTTCTGTCTTTATTCTCAAATGTATTTTATCTTTGTTATTCTTTCTCTCTGAATTTTATTTTCATATTTTGTATTTCAATAGATTTCCTTTTAAAGTTCTGGAGAGTTTTAAGGAAAGTAGTTGTGACAGAAACCCTAAGGAAAGAAATTTCCAAATTAAATATACTCTATTTCATGGGCAAATGAGACCAAAGCAGCAATTCATTTGGAGACCTACCTAGTAAATAGTGCATACTTGACCAGGTGAAAAATCTCTAATAGAGAATATCTTAGATCTAATAAAAAATAATGAAGATTTTGTTTTTCCTTTAATTATTAAAGTGTTGAGTTCTTTGAACTTAGAGATCAATCATCGTATGTTAGTCTCATGAGACCCAGTTTTTCAAAAGAACTTAAATGTTACTACCACATTAATTTTATTTTTCTTTTATTTTTATTATGTTCAGTTAGCCAGCATATAGTACATCATTAGTTTTTTGATGCAGTGTTCAGTGATTCATTAGCTACGTATAACACCCAGTGCTCATCACAACACATGTTCTCCTTAATACCTATAACCTTCAGTTTATCTCCTGAAGTCCAGAGTCTCTCATGGTTGGTCTCCCTCTCTGATTGCTTCCCACTCAGTTTTCCCTTCCTTCCCCTGTGGTCCTCTGTACTATTCCTTATATTCCACCTATGAGTGAAACCGTATGATAATTGTCTTTCTCTGCTTGACTTATTTCACTTAGCGTAATCCCTTCCGGTTCCATCCATGTTGATGCAAATGGTGGGTATTCATCCTTTCTAATGGCTGAGTAATACACCATTGTATATTTAATTTTTTTTAGAAAAGATTTTATTTATATATTTCTCAGAGAAAGAACACAAGAGCAGGGGGAGTGAGCAGGGAGAGTGGCAGGCAGAGGGAGAAGCAGGCTCCCATAAACCCGATATGGGACTTGATCCCAGGACTCTGGGATCATGACCTGAGCCAAAGCAGACACTTAACTAACTGAGCCACCCAGGTGCCCCTGATTTGATTTTTCTTTTTTTTAATTAAATGGCCTTACTGAATTTCAACAGCTTTACTCTACCTATGTAATGTAACTAATTTTGGAACTAGTGAGTTAGTAAAAGTGGTTGATAGACAAGTTTATTTTTCTATTTCCCATTTCAGGTAATTTTCTTTTTCACCCTAACCTCTGAAGTGGAGAGTCGATGGTAAATTGGCAAAAAAAAAATAGAAGGATGATTCTATACTTTTTACTCCCTTTATTTAGAAAAACCTCTTTTAAATCATATCCATAATACTGACAATAAAAATAATAGTAATATTTATGTTGGCATATAGCATTTATTGTGAATTTATTACCTGCCCAGGTATCATGCATGACAACTCATTTAAACTTGAAATTGGAAATACACTATTATTATACTAATTTTATAAAAAAATCAAACTAAAACATTATAAAGACCTGGGAATTATTGGCAATACTAAATGCTCTTTCTATGAGCAGTCTCTCACAGATTTTCACCCTTCTAATAGCCAATAGACATATCTAAGTTGGATTATCTATTCATTTGAAAAGGAAATTTTTGATTGAATATAAAAACAAATTACTGTCTCAAAAACTACTTCTCTGAAACTTTTTTCCAATAAATATTTAAGGAAAGATATTTTATACCATTTTATAAAAATGTAAATTGACTTAGAAAAAATTAATGTATTTCTCAAATGCAGGTAATAAGGGAAATGGGAATTAGGTATTCTGGAAGAAGATAGAAATTGTGTTAGAATATTAAAATTTTAATAATGTTCTGCTCCCTGCCACAGATGTAGTACTTATGTTTGAATCTTGGAATAAGCCTGGGGAGGTTTATTTCAAATTGGCAGAGATTTTCTTTTAGCTTGAGCTTTCTTGTTTTCTAGACTTCACCTGTTTTGTTTATCTGATTCTGTTTTTATTCTTTCATGTCTTTTCTTTGATTCTTGCTTTCTCTTTCATTTTCTTAGCTCTCATCTCAGAAGATTTCCTTTCAGAATATAGGCATATTTCATATTTCTAAGAAAATGTCTCAGGGAATGGGCTCCCCAGAGCTCAGGTCTCAAGAAATGAAAGGGCTCAATATAAATAAAACAAGGAATTGGTTCCAGACCTGGCTGAAAATCCTGA
Organism: Ailurus styani; assembly: GCA_002007465.1. Taxonomy (NCBI): domain Eukaryota; kingdom Metazoa; phylum Chordata; class Mammalia; order Carnivora; family Ailuridae; genus Ailurus; species Ailurus styani. The sequence continues at coordinate 2,404,227 of LNAC01000254.1, read as the reverse complement.
AAGAGATACTAGATTGTTGGCTTGCTATTTTCTAATTTCTTCATACCAATTAACACTTGATTTGTGTGAAAGTATCAGCAGTCTATGGGAGTGTGAGGTTAATTAAGATTTTAAGACAATTGAGTGTTAACATTTGCTGTTTGGTTTGAATAGCCCAACTTGAGAAACTTTCCTTAAAATGCTTTAGGTCCTGAAATAGAGCAGTCTCTCCACATTATTGAGCTATATCATGGAGAAACCTGGGCCAGCACATTGGTCCTATACAAAAGTGAGAGTAGCTGTCAAGATTGATTATTGGAGATCTCCCCAAGGGGAAAATGTTCAAATTAAATAACACCTCAACTTCAGCATTATTCAGATGTTTTCCAATAACTACATAACTAATAGGTATTTTCTAAGGGATCATTTATTGTGATTTCAGACCTGCAACAAACTTGAAAAATGAGATGATCAACCTATTTATACTCAACAACCTATTTATACATGGTGCTGTGACCACAAGGAGATGCTTCTAATTGTAAAATTTTCTCAAAGTAGCACAGTTTCAGTATTAACGGGAGAGGTGAATTAGCTAAGTTAAAGCCTCTGACTTTGGACCCCTGACCTTCAAGTTTGAATATGATTTCTTGAGTTACTGCAACAACTGCTGCCACCTGAGGAGAGGTCCACAAGGCGGGGATGGTCTCTTTCTCAGACTTCTGGCAAATTGTCCCTCACTAATCCAAAATGGCCTCTAACATAGGCGGTTACACTGGTGCTCCTTTATTGTAAACATTAGGAAAGTTCCAGAATTTGATATATAGGCAAGATTTAATGTAAAATATTTTCCATTTTTGAAGAGATGATAGTTGTTGATTACTGAGGATCATCTCCTTGCAAGTCTTTGGACTTTGTGACCTAGGGTCAACTTTATTTCTGTTTGTCGTGGTTTACGTTCTTCTTTTTGAAACAGAAATATAATCTCTGTGTGTCTGATTTAATCCTTGGGTAACTGATATATTATTTTTGTATTTTTTAAAAAGATTTTATTTGCTTGAGCACAAGCAGGCAGAGAGAGAGGGAGAAGCAGACTCCCAGCTGAGCGGGGAGCCTGATGCAATGCTCCATCCCAGGACCCTAGGATTGTGATCTGAGCGAAAGGCAGATGCTTAACCAACAGAGCCACTCAGGCACCCTGGGTAATTGATGTATTTTTGCTTAACCCATCAGTCTTGGCCAGGCAGTTGTCTTCTTCTATCCACAAATGTATTTGTGTTTTTGTTTTTTGTTTTTAAAGATTTTATTTATTTGACAGAGAGATCACAAGTAGGCAGAGAGGCAGGCAGAGAGAGAGAAGAGGAAGCAGGCTCCCTGCCGAGCAGAGAGCCCAATGCGGGACTCCATCCCAGGACCCTGAGATCGTGACCTGAGCCGAAGGCAGAGGCTTAACCCACTGAGCCACCCAGGCGCCCTGTATTTGTGTTGTTTTGTTGGCTTCTTTTCCAGTCTCCTTTAATGGTTTCTTCAAACCTAAAACATCATTGGCCCCAAAGGCTCTACTACTTTACTGTTCCATTTCAGAACCTGAGATTTCTACTTGTTTGTCCTCCATGTTCTGTTCACAAGCTTGTGGTATTTGTGACCTCTTATGGAAAGATGAGGTGTTTTTTGTTTTTGTTTTTAACTGCATCATAATCCTTTTTTTCAGGGATGGTTGTAGTGTCTCAATTCTGCCTATACAATCTAGATTTAAATATTTAGTGAAAAATATTTTGTAAAAAATCTTTCAGTAGTTATAACCAAAGCCACCTGAATTTAAAGAAGTAGATGCTGTCTCAGAAATGGTAAAATACACTTATATTTGTATCTGTGTCTATACATACAAATGTAAATAAGTAAATGTAATAAATATGTGCTTATTCATATTTCCTTTAAGCCTGAAAAATTCCAAGATAAAGCTGTCTTTCTGGGAGTTAGTGTTACCTGGTTGATCTTCTTCGCTTACTTCTGTAAATTTTTAGGACCAATACTTGTCTGGATGCCTCTACTGAGATTGTTTCTCTACTATAGTGAATACTCTAAGAAGATGTTACTCTATATAAATGGTTATAGATAGGGTTGTTTATCAGTGAAAATATTTATCCAAGAAGTTGGTTCTAAATCATTGTTATGGGAGAATATTATGGTCACTCCCTCCCTCCCTCCATCCCTGTTGCCACCTAGAATCTCTTTCTGATCTATTCCCGCATCTTTATCCTTGGATTGTTCATAGCACAAAGAAAATTATGTGGTTTTTAATTTGCCAAATACTTATTCAACCTAAATAAGTAGTCTGGAATGTTGAATAGCCTATTTAAAATGCTTCTGCAAATTTGTCTTATTTTTTCTACCTACAGTCAAACATAGATTATGAGACTAACAAATCAGTTTGGGGGAACAAATTAGTTTGGGGGAATTCTCATTAATGGATTATCAAGAGTATTGGATAAAATGATGCAAGCACTGACACAAATATATATATATATGTGTGTGTGTATATATATATGATGTGTGGTTTTTAAAATATTGGATAAAACATGTTGAAATATAATTGGCACAATAGAATGGATTGGAATTTTTTTAATTGTTACTTAGGATCATTTTGAATGATAGCTCATTGTGTAAAAGTCTTGTGATTCAAAAATATAATAATGACTGAGTATAATTTGAGATATATTAATGATTGAGAATCATTTGCCTTTTGCAAAATGTTAGGAATAGAAATGTTAAGTGGGGTTGGACAGAGTAAGTTAGACTATGAAAAGGAAAGTGACACATACAAACTCAGAAGTGCTATAATTTAAAAAGAATTGGAATAGGCAACTCAAAATACTCTGCAAATTCATTCTTTAATGAAGCGTAAAAACAAGCAAATTCATCTCCCCATTTTAAATATTTTGAGTTTCTCAAGCTAAACGGACACTTGAGTGGCTATTGTTGTTATGACATTCTTTTCCTTAAATTGGGGGGTTTATCCATTAAAAAAGTCATTTTTGAACATTTTATTGAGCACTTATCATGTTGATGGGAGCTCTTCAAATGCTGAGGTTTTTACAAAGTAGAAACCTAGATAGTAGTAGAGCTTGAAAGAATCTTAGGAGATTGCATTTAAGTAAAACCTTTTCAATAAATGAGGAAATAAAACTAATGCCCAAACATTGCTTTGAAAGAGCTTACAAGCTACATGGGTTAAAAAAAAAAAAAAAAGACTTGTTCTTACGAAAAATTATATAAAAATGTTAAGCTAGTCTACCACAGTGGTGAAAATAGAAACTTTTATTTGTTTATTTATTTACTTATTTAGAGAGCACATATATATGCAGGGGCTAGAGGCAGAGAGAGAGAGTCCAAAGCAGGCTCCATACTCAGCATGGATATTATGGGGCTCGATCTCACAACCCTGGGATCATGACCTGAAACAAAATTGAGAGTCCCAGCTAACTGATTAACCCAGTTTTCCCAAAAGTAGGGACTTTTGAATTGAACTCTGCTACTTACTAGCTGTGTGACCTTTGGCAGTATACTTAACTGCCTCAAGGCTTCAGTTTCCTTATCTGTAAAGACCATATCTTGCAGAGTTGTTTTGAGAATTAGATGTGATCATGTTCTTAGAATGTTTAGACACATCTCCCCTGTGGTAGGTGTTGTCATTACTACTGAGCTAATGTTATCTTGGAATGCCGTACTAGTATCATAGATATCAGTACCCATACGCGATTGGAGTCCAGGAAGCCAGTGTCCAACAGAACTCAATTTTTTTCCCCTTGTTCTCTCTTCCTTTTTTTTTCCTTCTTACCCCTTTCTTAAGTAAAATGACTCCACATGATTACTTAAAAAACACACTTTTCTGGGCACCTGGGTGGCTCAGTTGGTTTGAGTGTCTGCCTTCAGCACAGGTCATGATCACAGGGTCCTGGGGTCGAGCCCTGCTTTGGGCTCCCTTCTCGGGAGTCTGCTTTTCTCTCTCCCTCTGTTGATCCCCCTGCTTGTGCTCGCTCGCTCTCTCTCTGGCAAATAAAATCTTAAAACAAACAAGCCCACACTTATGTCTTCTATCCCATCAGTGTCCTCTGTATTGCCACCATAAACACATATCCACTAAATGTTTACTACCATAGAGGCACAAACTCTCAGGGTATGGCAACAATTTCTTTATAGAATATAATGGGTTAGCCACGTTGGTTTAGTCTTTCTGAACAATAACATGACTCAGATCTTCAATTACCAGTAGCTGTCACTTCCCTTTCGGATAAGCTTGAGTTTCTTCGACATTAGTGTTTTTACAAAACATCTTTTTGAAATAAGTAGTTGTAAGATTAACTTCCCAGCAAGTTTATTTTCTGAGGACAAGTGAGGGCCACTGCACTGTAGAGATGGAAATAAGATCAGTGCTCAGAAACTCTATCCCTGCTGCAGGGTCACAAGGCACGTTGTGCTCATTTCTGATAGTGGCATAGAAATTCTTTTAACACCTTTCTTATCATATTTCATTTTTCTATCTGTAGGGCCTATCCCTTGCCACTCTTCTTGCTTGAGGTTTTGATTGCCTTACTATATTACTTTTCAATCTTTTTACATATTTATTGTTCCCTAAACCTAGATGTTGATTTTCTTTCATACTTGATTTAATTTATTCTGTGAGTTTGTGTTCAATTTATGGATTTTGAGATAAATCTCTCTCATTGGTTCTTTACATTATAGATTGCATAAAATCTGATTTATAAAAGTTTACTTTGTTTTTGATGTAAAAGCAAGTATCACATTTTGATTTGTCCTCAGTCACATAGGGTTATTAAGAAGGGGAAATGTTTTTGATACTAGTAAAATTAGCCCTTTTGATTTTTAGTTGAAGCAAAAAAGAGGGAAATTGACATTTGCCTGAGTTTGATATTTGAGCTGACTCTGATCTTTGATTATTTTGAATGTTTATGTAAATCTGAGTCCTGTCTAAGCAATCTACCATTAGCAGGATTTTAGCAAATCAGCAGTCATAGCAGAGCCAGATGCTTTTAAAATTAAAGCCACCTCTATACTTTTCAATAATTTTATTTTATTAAGGTAAGAATAGTTGTAATCAAACAATTTCACTTTGGAGTCTGTAAGATTTTCATAAATGAATTAGGACCTATTCTTGTACTGGCAGGGCACCCATCTTTTGCCTGTGAGGGCCTTCCAAAAATTAATGTTGTGCAATATATGTGGGTATTGCTTAGCATCAGACCTAATGCATATTTACAGGAACTGCCCAGAAAACAGCAGTTGGTCTTTAAGAGATCTGTGGATATATCTTATTGTAATTATTGCAATATCATAATTGAGTTTATTTTTCACCTGATCTTTGCAGTGCTTAGCAAAATTTGTTTTATCAGTTTCAAACATTTTTGTTAATAATTTTTGTGTAGTCAAGAGAGGTTCCCCCCGCTCAGTGTTTTATCTGGTTTATTTCTTGAGGTCTTCATGATGCAGAGACTTTCTGCCTTCTTTCTGGACGATTTTTAAAAATGTGACTTGCATTATCTTAATAATAAAAGGAAAAAGATCTCTTTTTAGAACAATGGAGGAATAACTGGTATCAAATGAATCCTTCTACCTAAACAACTAAAAAAAGATAAAATACAAAGAAAAATAATCACCCAGTATAAAATAATCTGAGTGGAGCTATAATTATTAAAGAAATTGAGTTCATAGGTGTAAAACTCTAGAAAAACTCCAGTTTATCTGAGTTTGTTTGGCAACATTGTTTGCAAACCCAGCCAGAAGCTATGCTTCTGACTTGTCCAGCCCCCTCGTTATTCTCTGGGATGGGGCAGTTGGTGGCAGAGCGCCAGGGCTTAGCTTTTTATTTCCTGAGTTAGTGGATTAGGTCATTAAATGCTGAATTGATCATTCAGTAAAAATACCAAAAACTGGATGAAACAGTAAAAAGTAAATAAACAAAAAAACAACCAAAACACTACAGGTGAAGATTTCTAATGAACATAGTTCAGAAATGTTCAAGATATTAGCAAATCAAATCCAGCAATATGTGAAAAATTATATACCACAACCAAATGCAAAGCTAGTTCAATAATAAAAAAAATCAGTCATTGTAATCCATCACATCAATAGGCTAGAGTTAAATGATCTTATCAATACAAGAAAAACTTCTACACTCATTGGTGATGGAATCTCTCAGTGAACTAGGGATAGAAAAGATCCTGCTAAATTTGATGAAAAGCATCTTTAAAACACCTTCAGCTAACATACCTAATGGTGAAAAGCTGAATGCTACACCCCTAAAATCTGGAACAAGGCAGGATTTCTACCCCTAGTACTCTGATTCAACATAGTATTGGATATTTTAGCTAGCAAAATAAAGCAAGAAAAGGAAGTAAGACCTACAAATTGGAAAGTAAAAAACAACGCTATCTCTATGTGCAGATGACATGACGGTCTATGTAGAAAATTGTGAAAAACTTAGTCCCCCAAAACTCCTAGAACTAAGTGAGTTCAAATCAATTGTATTTCTACATATTAGCAATAAGCACATGAAAATTGAAATTAAAATACCGTTTACAATTGAATGATGAAATATTTGATATAAATATGATAAGCCAGGTACAGGAATTATATGCTGAGAACTATAAAATGCTTATTGAAGAAGTTCTCTAAAGATTGAAATAAATGGAGAAACATACAGTGGTTGTGGATTGGAAGAATCAACACAATAAATATGTTAGTTCTCCTCAAGTTGATCTATAAGTTTCATGCAATTTTTATTAAGTTTCCAGTGGATTTTTGTAGATACTGACAAGCTTATTCTAAAATTTATTTGGAAAGGCAAAAAGAGTCATAATAGTTAAAAATAATCATGGGGGAAAATAGTGGGAGAAAGTGCTTTGTCTACTAAAGGAAACTGTAATCAAGACAGGAAGTTCTGAAAGTCTGTTTTATAGCATGGTAACTATAGTTAATAATACTGTGTTGTGTATATACTATACTGAAATTTGCTAAGTAGGGCACCTGGGTGACCCAGTGGGTTAAGCCTCTGCCTTCGGCTCAGGTCATGATCTCAGGGTCCTGGGATCGAGCCCCACATTGGACTCTCTGCTCAGGAGGGAGCCTGCTTCCTCCTCTCTGCCTACTTGTGATCTCTCTCTCTGTGTCAAATAAATAAATAAAATCTTAAAAAAAAATTTGCTAAGTAGATCTTAGAGGTGTGTGCGTGTGATTTTTAGTGAGAACACACGTGAAGTGACAGATGCGTGATAATTAATTTGCTTGTGGCAATCATTTTACAATGTATATGAAATTGCCAAGTTATATACTTAAAATATATGCAATTTTATTTATCAAAAATAAAAATTNTTTTTTTTATAAGATTTTTTTTTTTTATTTATTCATTTGACACAGAGAGAGATTACAAGTAGGCAGAGAGNATTTGCTAAGTAGATCTTAGAGGTGTGTGCGTGTGATTTTTAGTGAGAACACACGTGAAGTGACAGATGCGTGATAATTAATTTGCTTGTGGCAATCATTTTACAATGTATATGAAATTGCCAAGTTATATACTTAAAATATATGCAATTTTATTTATCAAAAATAAAAATTAAGAAATGTAAACCTTAAAAAAAAGGACTATAGAATTGGTTGAGTGGCAGACAAACCATTCAAAGAATAGAATAGGGAATCCAGAAATAAACCCACAAAAGTATAGGACAACTGTTTTTTGTTTGTTTGCTTGTCTTTTTACAAAGTTACAAAAGCAGTTAAATGGAGGGAAAATTATCTTCAAGTGGTACTGGAGCAATTGAATGTCCATTGCTGCGGGGGAGTGAAGGGAAGCAACACCAATAATAAAAAACTTGACCTAAACTTCACTCACCTCAAAATTAAACCAAAAATTAAACATACGTTTAAATATAAAATATACAGGTATAAAAATTTTAGAAGAAAACAGGTCCAGATCTGCAGAACCTAAGACTAGGTGAAAAGTTTAAGAACGTTAACTATATTCTCCAAAACCGGAAAAAAATATCAATAAATTGGACTTAATCTAAGTCAAATTTTTGTTCTCTAAAACACCTTAAGAAGATAAAAAGGCAAAGCACACACTTAGAGGAAATATCTGACAAAGAAATCATGTCTATGATAAAGAATGACAAAACTTGATAGTAAACAACAGAACCAGAAAAGGGAACCACCAGGAACGTACATGTTATCAAAGACCAATGGATAACAAGCACATGAAAATATATTCAGAATTATTAGTTCTTAAGAAATGCAAATGAAGACCACAATGGGATATCACTATGTGACTATTAGGACGGCTAAAATTAGGTCAGGACCATCCAAATGCTGACAAGGGATGCAGAGAAACTGGATCATTCGGATCTTGCTAGTGGTAATGTAAAATGGGATAGTCTCTGGAAAATAGTGCGGTGATTTCTTTAAAAACTGAATAAATTCTTACCATAGAACCTACTAATCACACCCTTGGGCATTTATTGCAGTGAGATGAAAAATTCTACCCAGATGAAAATCTGTACTTGAATGTTTATAGTAATGGTATTTGTAATGATCCCAAACTGGAAACAACCTTATTGTTGTCCTTCAATGGGTGAAGGGTTGAACAAACTTTGTGGTAGTTCCAGGTCCTAGAACAACACTCAGCACTGAAAAAGAACCCAATATTGAAACACGTAACAAATTGGGTGGATATCAAGGGTATTACGCTTTGGGGAAAGAGCCAGTATCAAAAAGTTGCATACTACAAGGTAATAAAAATCAAATTGTAGAGGAATGAAGGAAGTGTGGTAGGTTAATATGACTTTGAGAATCTGACCAATAAGAAGAAAAATACCAATTTGAATGACTTCTTGAAATTGTCATCTCTCATTGTATTTACACCATTGTTATAACTAATAATTGTATCCATGTTATACCTAATAATTGTATCCATGTATACCATATATTCTTATTTTTAAGATGTGTCCTTTTTTTTTTAAGCCTGAAGCACATGACTGAGCTAACATCCTTCATATTTAAAATGTTTTTGTGATTCACAATTTCTATGCCATAGTGAAGAAACCAGTCTGCTATTTTGTTTACAATATTCTCTTATTTAGAAGACTCAGTAAAATGGGAGAAATTTTATTTAATATCCCAGGCTCAAGAAGAAAGGGAAAGAAAAAAAAAGTTTGTTAAAGGCCTGGGAGTAATTTCTTCTATTATTCTCTATCAAATCACCCATTTATTTTCATATAATGCCAGTTGTACTCTGCAATTTTTATTTTAGATCTGTTTGCTTACTTATTCATTGCCTGCTGGTCCATCAGAATGGAAATTCCATGAACATTCAACTATCACTAGGGCCTATGCCCTTACATTACCCCTGTGTAGATGTGGGAAAAATATTTTCCCTTTACCCTCCTAGGTTATGGCTGAGACCCTCCTGTAGTAAAAAGACAAATATAGTTTTTTTTCCTCTTGTTAATCTAAAAATTTGTGTGTCCTGTATACATGGGAGAGGCCCATGAAAACTGAGTAACTCCCCAGAATGGCCCAAGCCAGGACCTTAAATACCATCCTCAGCTATAGACAAAAAAAGATGTTGGGTGGAGGGAGAGGCCAGTTATGAGAGGTTACTGGGAAAACCACTGTAAATAAGGGTACGGTTGTTACATATATTTAAGTCACTGATTTTTCCACTGAGGAGATTCTAGAGACACAGTCTTCCTGCTCTTGAGAGATACCCTTACAAGGAGAGAGTTCCCTTATAAACCCAAAGGTCTCTTACAAAAGGGTAACTTCTATTTGGTTTTCAGAGCTTCTCCTGTGTCTGCTGTTTCTTAAAAAAATAAAAATAAAAATAAAATGACCAGCATAAAATAATCCTTATGCCAAAAAGGCATATTCTGGGGTGGAAAATTCTGTTCCCTTTCACCTGCTACGTATCAGACTCTCTATGTATGAGTACATATTTATGTATGCAGAAATGAATGCATAAAATATTTGAAACTACCTTTTAAAAAGCTAGCTTAAGTGAAAACAATGCACTAATATTTATAAAGGAAGAAGTTATTTATGTAATACTGAGTATCTGTATGTACCAGGAATGACTCTAATTGTTTATGGTATACATCATTGGGGGGAAATTGCAATCCACCTGAATTTGTCAGCCCTCATGGAGCTTACGTTCTAGTGAGGGAAAACCAGATGGAATGGATAAAGGGTTCTGGAAATGGACCATCACATGTAGTACTCTGCGACCGGAAGAGGAATAAAACAAATGGTTTACTCTCTGATGAAAGGAGATAGGCCAGTGTCCTCTATCTTTTTTCTCTAATCTACAGGAGGAAAATTTGGAAAGATGGCTAATTAAGAGAAAGCTGTAGCCCTAACCTCTCTTTTCCAAGTTTTTGTTTTGAACTGTAAGCTGATGTAAATTTGGCACACTTGGAAACCTTTGCAATGGGGCCATGGAAATGAATTTTAGGGGCTAAAATAACAGAACTACTTGATATTCAGAGTGTTAGTAGATGTAGAGAGCTCAACTGCAAAGGGACATAGGATAGACCAGGAGGAAAAGGCAGTAAATCCAGCAAGGTACTGTTTCAAAGCTACTGATTTTTGAAAAGACCCATTTTTTCCCCCACCCTAAGCATTATATATGTTAAATATAATATCTTGAGATTGTCTTTCCTCTTAATACAGTAGGTCGAGTGTTAATAACTTTAATAACCTAACATTTGGAGAAAAACTAGTAAGAATATTTTGTTCTAAGACACGATATCTGAAATAACAATGGTCATAATAGCATCGGCACCCTAACAACTGTAACAGTCATCCAAATTGCAGGCATTTTGGGGCATAGTTTATAGCAAAGGCATAATTTAGAAGTAGTATCATTTACTGACCATTTATCAGAGATTAACACCAAACCTTTGAAGCCACTCAGATCTCCACGATATCAAGAAACACTATCTTCAAAAAAGCTTTCCTCCATGTGCTTTGTTCAGCGGGGGAAACTGAGTCACTTGAGCTCGTAAGAAGTTCCCAGAAGTGGATGGGAAAGCAGTAGCCTCGCTCAGGGAGACAAGAAAATCAAATGCAAATCTCTAAACACCAATGCTTTGCTGTTTTTAAGATCTCATATAATTCTACAGTAAACACACAGATTACTAGAAGACGTATGGATACTCTGGTNCCCCCACCCTAAGCATTATATATGTTAAATATAATATCTTGAGATTGTCTTTCCTCTTAATACAGTAGGTCGAGTGTTAATAACTTTAATAACCTAACATTTGGAGAAAAACTAGTAAGAATATTTTGTTCTAAGACACGATATCTGAAATAACAATGGTCATAATAGCATCGGCACCCTAACAACTGTAACAGTCATCCAAATTGCAGGCATTTTGGGGCATAGTTTATAGCAAAGGCATAATTTAGAAGTAGTATCATTTACTGACCATTTATCAGAGATTAACACCAAACCTTTGAAGCCACTCAGATCTCCACGATATCAAGAAACACTGTCTTCAAAAAAGCTTTCCTCCATGTGCTTTGTTCAGCGGGGGAAACTGAGTCACTTGAGCTCGTAAGAAGTTCCCAGAAGTGGATGGGAAAGCAGTAGCCTCGCTCAGGGAGACAAGAAAATCAAATGCAAATCTCTAAACACCAATGCTTTGCTGTTTTTAAGATCTCATATAATTCTACAGTAAACACACAGATTACTAGAAGACGTATGGATACTCTGGTTTCTCTCCAGATGGCGTAAATCTTTTGCCTGAAAAGAAAAATGTATGGAGTCCTTTCCATAACTAGGGTTGTACAGGGATGTTAATGAGCAAGACATTCTTGAGGAGAACCTCAGGGAAAATGACATTATGCTGAACACTATTTGTTAAAGCAATGCATTACGGTCATTTTTAATATATGAGTAGGTAAAAGGAATATGGTCGTGATTCTGTTTCTGAGACATCCCCTGCTCTGGAATCTGGTGAACTGCTAAATTATTCTCAGCAGGTACCCTTCTGGAGCAGCAGCTTCTTCAATTAGGCATTTGCATGTAGATATGTGGGTGTGTTTGTTCACGGGTGTGCGTGTGTGGATGCATCTATGTACCTTCGCCAAGGCTGCACAAAGTTTCTATTTGTCATATCACCTCTCCCTTCTAGAAACAAATGTAGTTCTCTCAACCTAACTCTCTACTTGATAGATCAGACTCTTAATGCTTACTGTCTGATTTGTCACATCCAAAAGAGGCCTTATAAATCCAAACTCTGTTTATATTTTTACACCCAGATTTCTCAATCGGTACTCCATTGTATTTATGGTGTCTAAATTGCTCCACCAGATGAAATTTTATTCAGGGGTCATTGATGTTGGCTCCACAAGGTCACTTTAAAAAGTTTATTTCCCAGATCCTATTGCTGCAAAGGGGGGTTTCCTAGGAAATAGGTAATGCGCTTTGGCGCGTGGCTCTCTGGCCCTGCAGAACACAGTGCTGTTTGCCTCCAAGCTTGCTGTTCTGAAGTAAACGTTGTTAGAAGATAGGATGCTGCTTCAACCTTGAAGGGGGAGGGAAGGAAGAAATAGCATTTTCCCAATAGAAGCCTCTGTGATAACACCAAAATGTGAAACTTTATGAATGCTGTTTGAGAGATTCTATTTTTTGATAACTCAGAAATTGCATTTTTGGCAGGGTGGTTTCAAAAAGGGAACACTAGGGCTTTGATTTGGTCCTCTGTTTTTATCTGCAACTTTAATCTATATACGGGGAAGGTTTTCTTTGACATTTGTAGCAGCATTTCTGAGATTGATGCTGCTGCCTATTATTATACAGGAGAACGTTTGATACTAAAGGTTCCCGCAGCTCCCGTCAGCTTTCTATAGCAGCTCTGCTCTCCTGACATTTAATGTCCCTTAAGCCTGATATGGTCTGATAACTTCAACACAGCTGCTTTGGGGAGAAATAAAGAACTGCGGTATCCTTGATTCTTCCTAGGGACTGTCACTACCTACATCACCAGTCACCCATCACCCTGTCCCCTTAATATGTGTGAGTTAAGGTCTTGGGAAAGTACATGCATTGTGTCCATGTGTATGTGTACCAAACACACTGAGATTAAACCAGATGAAAGAAAATGTAGTCTTCTTATAAACACAGCCAAAGGGCCCAGCATCTGTGCCCTTGGTGAGATGTTTAGATTATCTTGCTGAAGTGGACCTTTGAACGAGCCCAGTTGAAAGGAAAAGTTTCCTGTGCCTTAAATATCAGTTTATCACCATCACTCTTTTAGTTTGTATACCTAGAAAGAAGCATCTTTGCTGGGAAGGCCTTAGCTAACAAGAGTTAGAATTACCTCTCCACACAATGAATGAAGCACCGGTGAAATAATATGTAGCTATAAAAAGAATGAAACATTTCTCTATACCCTGGTATGAAACTTCTCCGGGATATGTTATCAGTGGAAAAAGCACAAAGTGCAAAAAATTGTCCACAATAAGGTATTTTTGTGTAAGAAAAGGTAAAAGATTCAAATTTGCTTGTTTTTGCATAAGAAAATACTGGAAAGATATTTGAGGAACTATCTGAAGTCCTCATCAATAGGGAGTAGGCAGGGGGAAAGGAGTGAATGGGAATCAGAACTCTTGATTCATATCTTGTTACTTCAATTTTTTAACCACATGAATGGAGTACCTATTCAAAAACTTATAATTTAATTTTTTACAAACATTAAGGCCTTCATTTTCATGTGAGTTTTACTTGAGAATATTAACTGGGCTTGCATTTGGGCTTTGCATTTGGCTCCAAGTTGTACCACAGAATTTACACGATGCTAACAGAATTTTGGATTTTGTGCTTTGTCATTTGTGTGCCTGTTTTCTTTAACTCATCATAAGCTCACAGAGGGTAGGACCGTGTCTCTGATGATGGTACACTGCCAAATAACATTTCCACAGATGTGTATGCTCTGTTTGAAATAAGAGAAAGGATGATGACCCACTTTTTCAGCAGTAAAGACTGATTATTTCTAAAACTCCTGGTAGTCTATATCCAAGATAATAGTTTATAAGAATGCTGTTTTTCAGTCCATTGCCCATGAAGAAAATGAACCTTTCTCATTTTAGTCATCTTGAGAAGTACTCCATTTCAATACAAATGAAAGAACAGAATATAAACTTTCCAAAGTTATCTTACTGTAACCCAAAAAAGAATAAAAAGGCATTGTTATATTGGAGTCAACTGCAATGAATGCCAAACATAAATTTAAAAGTCTAAGCTTGGTAGGAGCATGTCACCATAGCTTTATTAAAGAAGGGATAGAAAATGAGGTTAGCCCTTTGATAGTTCTCCAAACAAACTCACATACCTAAACAAAGCTATACTGTGATATAATTTAACAAAATATTCTGGAACACAATTAACAAGATCATGGCTATTATTCAGGAAGAATACTCACTCCAAGATAATTTGGTACAAAGGATATTGTAAATGCTAAGGAGAGATTCGAGTCAGGAAGTAGTCCAGAAAGATGACTGGGTTGATGCTTTCCCATGAAATCTACGTAATCCATGTCATGACTAGAGAACGTAACTGGAAATGTTCAATCACTAGAAATTTGGAAAACCTGTCTGGATTAAGGAAGGCACTGGGGAAGAAGGAGAGAACATCTGCAGATCAGCAGTTCATTGAGAAGTGGACAATTGCTTTATAACCTGAACTATTTAGCTCTAAGTGTTTATTTTTTTCTGTGTAAATTTTGGGAAATTTTAGGTAAAGGGCAAAGCTTCACAATAATTTGCTTTTTATTCTAAATGTTAATGGTGACACGTTGACAGGTTATTAACATATCAGCCTTAACGATGAGAAAGAGGGAAAGTAGGAGAGAGAAATAATGTTGTGAGGGGAGTCTGGTGAAGGAAGAGAATAGACAGTTTCTCTAACTCTCGTCCCTAACCTTGAGGTCAGAGGAGTTCAGACCTAACAAACACGTGTTGGTGGAATAGCAATTTCATGGCCTTCGCTCTGCAGAGGAGAGTCCTGCTTGGACAAGTTATCCGTTCTCTCCTCTGTTCTGAAGACAGGGGTCTGACGTCTCCAGCTCAGTCCTGGAGGCCTGGCCTCCTTACTGTGCTCGGAACTACGGAACATTTCAAAGAGCAGGCACACAAGAGGTAGGATGAGGCTCATAATCTTTCGGGTTTTTGGTGTCACCTCATCAGGATGTGTCTTTGTTCTTTGTTAAATTATGGCTGAGTAATTGGTAGCCAGTTAATGGACTGGAGCTCTGATTGAATTCTCTTCACTCGTTACCTCTCTGATTTTCAGGGAATCCTAATGAAGAAAGGCTTTTGGGAGGATAGGAAAGTTTGCAAGTTCCACAACTGTGTAAATAATTTAGCAACCTCTAAAATGAATTTGCATTAATATAGTCAGGGCTCCCAGAGTGTGTATAACAGATTTTACTTTTTTCTACTTTCTACTGGCTCCAAAGCTCCCCATTCATTACTGTATAGGGATTGTCTTATAAACTTAGTAGAAACCATAACAATTTGCTAAAATCTTCTGCTTGGGTGTACCCAAAACTGCTTTTGTCGTCCAGTCTATGTATTTCTTTAGCTGGATAAAAGGGGGCCGCGGGGGAGGGGATTTCTGCAAGGTGCATGGCTTTGTCATTCTGATTGGCCCTTAGGGATTGACCAGAAGAGCAATAGCGCCTGCCAAGGGCTTTAGCCATGACCTGCACTTTCTTTTTTAGCACTTTTTAAGAGCTTCAGCAGATGGGGTAATTGTCCCTTGAAAGCCTTACCTAGTGGCCTGGCATCCCAGGAATTTGCACAAGTTGCTTTGTGATGGTTGTCTGACTCTGCCCCTCACTGTGGGGTTTCACAGGTATAATCGGATTTTACTTTTAAGGTAGCAGGCAGACTGCCTGGCAAAGAATCTACTTACAGAGAGGATGTACTACCCTTCCCATTCCCTCGCTGGCGCTAGGAATCTTTGATTTAGAGCACTACGGCTGCTGCAGTTCATTACTGTACATTTTAGAGTCAAGTTCAACTGTATCAGTGGGTTACCCCCTAAAGTGCTATACTCATTGTGATAATAGCTAAGGATATTACAGACAGGAGGAGCATGTACTGCCTTCGGAGCACCACTACTCTCAGCCTTAAGTGAGCTTCCAAAGAAAAGGCAGAGTGCTACCTTGCAAGATAGCTGTCCCCTCACAATGACCCTGTGAATTATGGCTACCCCATCCAGTTTAGGCTTTTAGGAGTCCAGGTAAGGGGTAAGGGATTGTGACCATGGTTAGTTCATCCAGAAGTGACGATGGGGCTCCATGAGCCATAGTAGGGAGAGCCAGGACTGAGGAATATGTGACTTGGCACATCAGTAATCCCCTTGGAGTGTTACCTGTCTCTCAAGTCACGGTCTAGCCACCACTTTGTTCAGTGGAAAACATGGTGGGTTTTTAAGAAAGAACGTCATGGTATGCAGTGTTTATTAGATCTCTGAACCCAGGAATGTTTACTTGAATTACATAGATAAGGATAAACACAGACCCTATATCTAAGGATTAAGGAATTCTAAGACAGACAGTATGGTCCAGCAGACATAGCAAAAAAGTGAGAGTCACACACCCCGGGTCTCTGTTCTTGACTTTGCTGTTGAGTTCTTCTGTGACATTGTGCAAAGTCCCTTCATACTTTAGTGTCTTTGGCTAGGAAATTATGATATTTGCTTGTTGATAAGCTTCCTAGGACTGTACCTTTCAAAGGGGCACTGTCAAAGAAGGAATCAAGAGCCCTCCTCCTCTTACCCCCGTTGTAGTATCAGCTCTGCTTCTGTAACTAACTATGTCTTTAAAACTTACTAATTGCCTGCTACACATCTTCCTAATGCTGCTTCCTTTCTTCGTGTACACATAAATGTAGTAACACCATATTTATTAGACTGCTGACTAAGGTAGAAGTCTTTTTCAAATAGTCATATATCTGGCAACTCTTGGTAATAATATTAATTTGACAATTTATATAACTATCTTTTGTTTTCTACAATATGCTGGCTATCCTCATAATGGCTATTCAGGATAAGGGCTATTATTCTCATTTTATATGTGGTAAAACCAAGATTCAGAGTTTATTCAATTTATACAATTAGTCCAAATCATATCCCTTTACCCTTTTACAAAATACTTCCTTTAGTGTCTTCTTTTTGCTGTGATTTTACACTAATCCAAATTTATTGGGGACTTTGGCATTTGGATTATGATATTATTTCTAACAGTTTAGCCAAGCCATTAGCAAACCTCCATCCATTTGATGACTTCATTCACACAGCCCACTTGTATGGACACATCTTGATTTTGTGGAGATCTTTCACTGCCATACTTCTGAAGGAGACTCTCCCACTCTCTAACTATGACCTCTCTCACTTGCTTATTCTCCATATGCCCTCTCCTTAAACTGGCAGCCTCCCTATCCCCCACACTCATTGGTTTTCTCTTGATAGTTCAGCTCTCACCTTGGTTCTGTCACTTTGGTCTGTCTCAAAATTTCCCTTTATTCTTCTGATCTTTTGTTTTACTCTCATACCCACCCTAAAAACCTCCAACTTTGTGTTGTTACCTTTCTTCTCAACCATCCTCTGTCTCATCCCAGCTCCTATTCATCCTTCTGATCTCTGCTTAAAGATTCTGTCCTCTAGGCTTACTCTTACTCTACAGATCAATTGGGCCACTGTATTTCATACTCTCACAGTGGCCTGCATTGCTTGTCACAGCATTTGTCAGAGTTGGTAATGATATTTATTTATTTATTTATTTATTTATTTGAACTTACAGCTTTCTCTCTTGCTAATCTGTAAGCTCTATAAAGGCAGAATCCAGATCTGTTTTATTTACTTGTTGATGTTTTTAAATTTCAGACTCTCTTTCTAGCATAACAGGATAAAACAAAACAAAATAAATCTGGTTCTTTGATGTATATGCCATATGGCTATATTCTTGTCCCCCTTTTCCTCTTGTGCTGTCATACTCAGGATACTTCCTCATTCACTTGAAACTTTTGATCCTGACTCAGTCATTCTCTTATTTCCAACTCTTGGCATCAGCCTCGTAATTCCAACATGGAAGTGGATGATCTTTTCCACACCTTTCCCTCTGCACATTTTCATCTACTTCTCATCCATTGCATCTTAGCTACCCACTCCTTTTTCATATTTTGTGTCTTGTTATCCTGAGAGATCAAACCACCTCTACATTTCTGAATCAAGATGAGCACTACCGAATCCAAGATGGGCACTACCACCTCAAGAGCTTTCCACCTCACGTGTTCAAGTTCTCTTCCTGCAACAATTCTTTGATCTCATTCAAACTTCCAAGACAATGACCCTATTGACATCGTTCTGCTTTCATTTCCTTTCTACTACCATTATTATAAAGATTTTCTGTGGATAATACCCTCAGCTCTGTCATCTTGCCTCCCTATTACATTTACCTTCTACCTGCAGCCCCAAATGTACTTACCTACTTTCTTCTCTATATGTATATCTGATCAGCAAAGTCTTTCTGGGGAAAAAAAAAGTAATGTGATAAGTGTCGTCTAAATTCCTGTCCATAATCCTCACAGTCATTCAACACTGTTTTTCTAGTAAGTTTATTGTCCTACTCTTTTTTTTTAAGATTTTNCTGATAAGTGTCGTCTAAATTCCTGTCCATAATCCTCAAACAGTCATTCAACACTGTTTTTCTAGTAAGTTTATTGTCCTACTCTTTTTTTTTAAGATTTTTATTTATTTGACACAGAGCAAGAGAGAGATTACAGGTAAGAAGAGAGGCAGGCAGAGAGAGAGGAGGAAGCAGGCTCCTGCTGAGCAGAGAGCCCCATGCGGGCCTGGATCCCAGGATGCTGAGATCATGACCTGAGCCGAAGGCAGAGGCTTTAACCCACTGAGCCACCAGGCACCCTTATTGTCCTACTCTTAAAAATAACTATTTCATAGCTTTTCTCCTCCAAGCTCCCATAACCTATGCCTTCTCATTCTCACTTGGTGACTTCACATTATATTTAATTGAGAAATAGAAGCCATGAAATGCAAATGTCTACATTTATCTAGGACAAGATTTATCTTTCTTTTGCAATTAATTTCTCCTTCCCTCCAGTTACAGAGATGTTTGCCTCACACACTCTGTTGAGGACTCTTCCACCCGTACTCTAAGTCCCATCCTGTCTCACCTGCTTAAGGAACTTGCTTTTTAAGTTATCCTCTTTGACTCCTACTTCATCAAACTTTCCTTCCCTGAGGATTATATAAATATAAAAACATGATCTAACATATTTCATCTTTATAACTTTCCTTGGTACCATATCCCTTTGAGCTACTTCCTCATTTCTCAACTTCCCTTCATGGACAGATTTTAGTGGGAAAATAAGATTATCATGAAAATTCCTGCATAACCATCCCTTCCACTGCTACCTATACCTTTCTAACACTTCTTCTCTACCCATTTCCACTTCTTCTCTATTTCCTTAATTATCTCCAATTTCCTTATTACCACATTTCCTCTAGCTTACCTGAGAATTGTGTTTTTTATACACATTGGATCGTTTTATTCCCTTGTTAAAAATATTCAATGACTTCCATTTTACTTAAAAGTATTGTCATATATGCAATAGAAACAGTTATTAGAGAAAGAGGGGGGAATGACTGAATAGAGAAGCAAATTAAATAATTTCCTTTCCGCATAGGACTTACAGTGTATTGGGAGACACACTGGTATCCCAACAGATATCCATAAAGGTAATTACCATTTTTAATAGTGTAATAAGAGTACAGAGTGCTATCAGAACATATAAGAACAGTTTCTTCCCTGAAGAAATAGCATTTATCCTAGGATCTTAAGGGAGAATGTGAGTAGTGAAGTTTTAGGGCAGGCAGATGGAGCAGTATGTGCAAATGCCCTGAGGCTGGGAGGAATATGAAGTTTTTGAGCCACTGAATTATGGCCTGCATGACTGAAACATTGGAACTGGGAAGAATTGTTGCAGGAGGTAGGGCAGGAGAGATAGGTGCTAGATCCTACAAGATATTGTACAATACTTAAAAGATTTTGGACCTTATCCCAAGGACAAATGGATGTCATTAAAGGGTTTTGAAAGATGTTTTACATTAGTTTTATTTTTTTAACAAGATTACTCTTGGTACAATGGATGAATATATGCAGATGAAGAGCAGATGTAGGATGCTTTTAGTAGAAATAATGAGGAATAGACAGACTCAAGATGTTTTGGAAGTTGGATTGACAAGCCTTGGTAATAGATTAGATTTGGGAGTTAATGGCAACAGACATAGCAGGGATAATAACATATCATGGATAGATTTTAACTTTTTGGCACGAATAAATGGATCTATAGAGAAGCTAATTCCTAAGAATGAAAATGAAGAGTTGGTTTAGGAAAGAAGATAAAGAATTATTGTTTAAGCATTGAGGTTTATATGAGAGATTCAAGTACAGTTGGAGATGTGAGATAAAAAACTAGGAAATATTTCAGATTTAGCTCCTTCCCTATCTAAATTCTACACAATTTATCAAATGTATCCCTAACTTAAAAAAAATGTATATCCTAAATCCAATCACTTCTCACCACCTCTACTGTTTTGATATTAAGCTGAACGCTCATAATTTGTCTTCTAAGTTATTATTTCCTAATTCAAAGCAGCTAGAACAATCTTTTAAAATGCAAATTGAACCATACCACACCAATGCTATACCCTTACATTGAAATATTACATTTTTATTTTTGGCAAAAGACCCTTATGGAGACAGCCTGTCTTCTTCCTCAAACTTTTATTCTACTCTTCTCTCCAAGATATACTATGTGGTCCCAACTGAACTTCTTCCCGTTTTGAAGAAGATCACCCTTACTTCAGGGCCTTTATTCTTCATCTTCATTCTACTTAGAATTCTTTTCTTTTTCTCACTGTGTGAGTTTTGATTTAAATGTTGCCTGAACATTCTGCATAAGATGGGTTACTCTTCCAGGCCTGTAAAATTTATTGTTGGAGGATGCCACTGTTACTCAGAATAGGAATTATTTCTTGGCATATGTGTATGACATGTAAGAGGAAAACATGCTCAATAATCTTTTCTTCTGTTTACACAAGAGAATATAGTTTTATTTTGTTAAAGATTATTTTATGGTCTGTGATGTAGAAAAGGTACACCAGCAGGAAGGGAGGGTGCTGTTGTATGAATAAAAGTGCTTTATTGCTTTATTCACAGAAAACAGCTGCTGGTTAACATATGCCTCCTGATCTTAATTAATGGAGGAATGAAATAGCGAAAATTGTGACTATGATCATTCCAGAATGCTGTGTGAAGAAATGACTATCAAATAAAAGGTTCTGCTTCACCACACCGAAGTTTTCTAGATCTTAGTGTAAATGGTAGTCATTCAGAATTTTATCATGATGAGATTACCGTGACCATGATAATGTCTGTGGTATATGATTCTGTTAGTCTTCCCATGGGGTTGTGTCTCAACAACATCATCATTTGACTCTGTCACTTTAGAGCCTTTTTTAAAAAAGATTTTATTTTTAAGTAATCTCTACGCCAAACATGGGACTCAAACTCACATCCCCGAGATCAGATTTGGATGTTCTACAGACTAAGCCAGCCAGGCATAGGGCACACTTTTAAATGTTGAAAATAAGTCTCAACTGAAGTAGAGTAGCATAAATTTAAAAAAATAGAGATGCAATAAACAGTTGGGGTTAGAGTTCATGGAGTTAGTTAACTGATTAGAAGTGGTGATTGGAGAGACAGGAAAAATCTAAAATAAATCCAGAGTTTCTGGTTTGTGAATGTTGTGAAATTATCCTAGGGATATCAATAAGAAGATCAAATTTGGACAGAGAGAATATACTTACTTTAGATTAACTGAATGGGTTACTTCCACAAACTCTACATGGAAATGTCTAGTAAAATAGGAAATACGGATCTAAAACTCAAGAAAGAATGGATGATAATGTATTCACTGTTGAAGCCAGGGAAGTGTAGATGATTCCCTTAAAAAATCATGTAAAAAGGGAATGATGAGAAAGAATGGAATCTGGTAAATGTGATTTATAAGCAGAAGGGCATCATGAAAGATTCTGAGATACAGAACCAGGATAAAACAAGATAATAAGTAACAATATTCAAAGTGGGGGAAGTAGACAAGAGAGTATAAGTCATAAAGATGTGAACTTGAATAAGAAATGAAAAAGGTCAGTGGTTTTGTCTGTTAGATTTTGATGACCACAATACAAAAAGTTTAATGCGAGTGAGAGCTGTACGTCTTTGAAGGGTGAAAAAAACATTACGAGAAGCTTTCTATCAGACCTATTAATGCCTTTTGGTGAAAACTTTGATGCATGTCCATTACTAAACCTATTCTTACCAAGAAGAATTTGAATGACCATGGCATATTCTAATTTACTTATTGAGGTTGTAGAATGTGTACCCCTCCTCAGACACAGGACTGCCCAATACCTGAAAAAAAATGTGGGTTCTATAAGCATGAAAAAGGTGGAGGCTGGTGATTGGGTAAGTAAGCCCCTTTCACTATGTGAGTTTACAGTGAGAAGAGAGGAAACCATAAACCAGGAAGAAGGCTCTCACCAGACACTGAATCTGCCAGTGCTTGGGCTTCTCAACCTCCACAACTCTGAGAATAAATACCACATGCTATTCAGACTCTGGTATTTTCTTAGAGCAGCCCAAATAGACTAAGACCATATCCCAGTGGTCTCCTAACAGACACCTCTGCCTTTAATCTCTTTCTTTTTAACACATATTGTAGACTATTGCCAAATTAACCTTCCTCCAGACTCTATTTTCATGTCCATTTCCTGTGTAAAACTTTTAATACCTACCCATCAACTAGATGTTGAAGCACAAACTCTTTAACCCGTTAATCCTTTTATAGTCTGTTCCCAAATTACTTTTGCAAATCCACCTCCAACATGGTAAATGCTTAACCAGTCAGAATGCTCACAGTATTTCCCTTAAGTGGAATGTTCCCTTACCACTTACCTGCTTATCCAATTCCCAGTCAGCCCTAGCGCTTGTCCTCAAATCCAACTTTTTCCATAGAAGATTTCTTGATCTTTCTTGCCTCTGAAATCTTACGCTGTCAACTTCATGCCAGTCATTGACAGTGGCACATTTCCTGGTGGCATATTTTTACTAGCTGCATTGCTAGTTAATTCTTTGTGAGGTTCCTTGAAGTCAGGCTTAATTTCTCACCAACTAGTTGAGCAACCTTGTTCAAGTTTGCTTTGAACTTGTTTGCTTTGAACAAGCCTATTCCAGTTTTACTTTCTCTGAGCTGCAAATTTCTCACATATAAAATAGTGATTATAATAATAGTAATTTCACTGGGTTGTTATGTTAAATAAATGAAAATGTTTAACTGTTAAATATGTCAGCCTGAAAGTAAATGAGTGTTTATTTGGGATCAAAGAATTGCAATTTGGGGAGCACAGACTACAGCAGTAACCAGACAAGTGTTCTGCATGCAGGGTGAAAGCAAGGGCTTTTTATGAGAAACTAGGAAGGCAGAGTGGAGGGGTGACAGTTACATGACTTGGATAAGAGAGAATCAAATGGTCGATTGCCACTAACAGACTTAGCCACTTCTGGATACACATTGATCAACTATTCTGTTGGTGTCAACAAAACTATTCTGGTCTGCGTTAGTTAAATATTCTGCCTTCAGAAAGTCCACAGACACCAGTTTTATGGTCAGGATTCCTGTTGTCCTATTGAATTTATGGAAAATTGCTTATAAAACAATTGCTGCTTCTGGCCCATTCTAAGTATCTTTTTTGCTCAGTTCCAGAGTTCATTAGCCATTTGTTTTAGAAAGGAAAGTAGAGCTTTTCTCAAAATGGAGTCTCTCATGTCCAGAAATTTTATTCAATTTCACAGGTGGGTAAGGCAGTTTCTCTATGGTGGCCTCTGCAACTCTATTTTAAAATAGTTCCAGTCAACAATGAATCTTGCATCACTGAAAAAAAAAATGGCTCCAGTCACATCAGTTTTTCACAAGTACTATATAGACAGTTAAAATAAGTTATACTTTTGTTTGCATTCCTCATATGCTTACAAACAACACTGGGTTTTAACAGGGGCTCAGTAAACATTTTGGTGAAATGAATAATTAATTTGCTCACTTCTGGTAAATGACCCTTCTCTAAAGTTTTTAATTTTCTTTTTGTAAATATTCCAAGATTCTAGATGAAGTTGATTTTGTCCCACATCCCTTGGATGATGGTGAACTGGGCTGAAAAGAATAGCACTTGTAGTTGTTTGACTTTGCTGTTGTATGAGAGCTGATTCATTTCTGACCTCTAGCCTTCAGAGACGGAATATAGAATAGTTTGGCTCACATATCTTCAGGGATATTATTCGCCATTGGCAATCACCCTGGAAGGATTTTGTCAAAGTTGCCCATTCATTTGTTTCAAGAATCTTGTGGGCATGAAGATTTCCAGAGTTTAGTCAAAGAGCAACTTACTATCTTTGTGTGTTTTGGTGGTGGTGATATAACTCAGTGGTGGTAATATAACTGGGCTAAATGCACCATTCTTGGTAATAAACTAAGACATATAGACCTCCAACTACATGTGTTGAATTCATTAGTTTCTTTAAACCTGAATACCTTTTCCCTTTGACTTTGCTGAACTTGATCCAGTACTGTCTGTGTACTCAAGCTTCTACTTATCTTATAAAGGAGATAAATTCTTAGAAAAAATGTTATATATGTATATATACATCTATATATACACATATATGTTTATATATATGTGTGTGTGTACACACACACACTCACACACACACATATATATATTACATATGTCCTTGAAAAATTTACCAGATTAATTTTTCAGGGATAAAATTAAAGTACAGCACAAAAATTGTTTAGTCTTCTGCTGACTGTTGACATTAATAAACCTTGGTGCTGACTAGAGAAATTACCATGTGACCCTGTGCTCACAGGACTCAGACCTGAAATACTGTTCTGAACTGAAAAATTCACCTCTACATTTTCTGGCTATTTTGCCAAATGAAAGAATGGTTGACTATCCAAATGCAAGTTCATTTCACTTCTTTTTTAGTAGCAAATTCAGACCATTATAATTATTATTTTTACTATGGAAGTTTTCTCCCCCCACCATTTTAAGGTGGCTGAGTTTATGGTGTCTGAGAACTGATTAGCCGACTAACCTAAGCTATGCAATTTTAACCATCCAAACCATCCAAAGAGCTCCAATTAACAGACTTTTGGGGGACTTCAAACAGTCAGAGCCTTTGAATCTAAGCCATTCCCCAAGGCAGCATCTACTCGGCTAAAGGAAAAGGGAGATCTGGCAGTTACTTTCTTGATTTGATCAGTCTAGCTAGTCAGGGCTCTATCTCCCTGCTGAATTAGCTGGTTTGGCTGCCTACACTGATCAAATCAGATGGATAATGGTCCAATCTTTCTTGCATTTTGTATCCTATAAACAGAGCTTAGAATAAACCACACCAACTACAGCCAATAACTGATCCGCCTCCTTTTTAAGGATTGCTATTATTCTATTATTAGGCCAATTGTCCAAGGTCAGAATGTTGTTTGTTGGTTTCAAGGTGTTTTTGTTTGGTTTGGTTTCATTTCCACCCATGGTTGCCCAAATCAGCCCATTTAGAGATGTTCAACACTAGTTAAAACCTTAACATCATGTTCTACCCCAAATGTGAATGCCAAAAATACCTTTGAAAGGGAAAATATGACATACAAATAAGGAACTACCTGGTTTTCTGTTATCTAAAACACAGCCACTGTTCTCTCTAGTCCATTGAACAGCTCTGTTTCAAGAGCCAGAACATAGTCCTACTAAAGTAGCATTAATAATTTAGTCTTGGTTTTGCATCATTAGGTACTGAGGCCACTGATGTTGTACCACTTATCTCTCAACCCAGGGGCATCTGCTATGACCATTCTCCCATTTTTAATGATGGCACTAAGCCATAGAAATGACTATCAAATTGTTATTTTCCTTTTTTGAATGGTGACTCAAAGACCATTTAGAAGTTTTATTGCATTCTTTTTGTGGTACCCCTTAGAAGGTAAGTAACTTTAATGAAAGCTGATTTGTGCTCTCTTTGGGGAGCTTAGTCTGAATGGGGGGTTTTTCTTGATATAAACCACTGACAAGAGTATTTTTCTCTTCCCTAAAAAGCAAGAAGAGAAAAGAGAAACAAAATGGCTTGCCTTGAAAAAGTTGATATTTTTAAAGAATGAGAGAAAACTGATGTTGGCTCTCTCAAACAGTGGCTCCCTCTACTGGCAGGGGAGAGAGGTTGGTGCCCTTTGGACTTTGCATACCAACTGTATCTGTGTATAAAATATATAATTATTTACTATAATATATATACTAGATCTACATAAAGTATATATAGCCACACATCAGATAGTCCTAGCATAAAACAGTGCTGGTCATTAAGTCTCACCCAGCGTATCTTTTTCCAAGTCCTGGATTTTATCCTATGGATATGCTGAGTATTCTCTCTCACTATTTTCAACTCTTCTTCCAAACTTCCTTTTTCAAAAATGGGCTCAGTACCTCCCCCCCCTCCCCTCCCCACTCTTTCCTTCTTCTTATCCCCCAGAATGTTGATCAGTCTGTTAATCTCAATATTACTTGATGCTATTATACAAAATTAGCATGATTTTCATGAAAGCTCAAGGAGGTGGTATTCATCCTCAAAGGACTTCAAAGTAAACAAGTTGATTGCAAACTCTCCAGTATCCAAAAAATATATTTTCCATCTTCTTGGCTCCATATCAGTATCTCTTCTTACAGACTGATAAAGGTGGCTATTAAACACTAGCTGACCACATACCAGAAATTAAGTGAAACACAGAAGATTGGGCCCAAAGACCAGCCCAGGATTTCATTTGAAGGATCTCCTTCTAGTGATGGTAAATTCTGAGAGTGTTTGTCGGTGCATGTGAGTGTGTTTGGGTGTACATGTGTCTATGCGTGTGTGCGTGTGCATGTTTCTCTTTGTGGGAAGAGGGTGGTTTGTCAAAGAGGAGCAGAAGGATATAAGAAAAGTTGACTATATGGGGATGGCAAAAATACGACGTCTGTGCTGCCATTCCCTAATTCTGCATTTAAGGTATAGGTTACTGAGTGAGCCTTGCATTCTTCCCCAGTGAGCCAAATATAGCCTATACTTGCTGCTTTCTTCAGACACTACCTATTGGAATTTTTGAGGAAACCTATTTATACTCATGACCTAGACAATTTCTTTTCAATCCCCAAAGTCTAAAGACAAATCTATCATTGTTTTTCTTCTGAGATTAAAAAGTCTCCTTGTAGGTTTTTAATTCAAAATTGGAATGATCTTTATTCAGGGCCTCTTGGGAATTTTACACATCTCATGAAGACTTAGGGAAGGAGTTATACTTTGGCTTCTTTCTAAAACATCTGTTCTCACTGTTAGGAATTTGGGTCACTCTTTTATTCTCTATATTTAACTATCTAGGGAATTTCCAACTTTCATATGCAGGCAAGCGTATATTTCTTAAATTTATTGTGTTTTCTAGAAAGGAAATGGAGGTGGCTCATGAAAAATTATGTCATAGCATGGCACAATATAGGGACAAGCTTTTCTTTCTTTCTTACTTTTTTTTTATTATTTGCTCCAGGGGTACAGGTCTGTGAATCATCATGCTTACACCTTTCATAGCACTCACCACAGCACAAACTCTCCTCAAGGTCCATAACCCATCCACCCTATCCCTACCCTCCCACCCCCCAGTAACGCTCAGTTTGTTTTGTGAGATTAGGAGTCTCTTATGGTTTGTCTCCTTCCCCATCCCATCTTGTTTCACTATTTTTCCCTCCCTACCCCCCACGACCCCCCACCCTACCTCTCAAGTTCCTCATATCAGAGAGATCATATGATAATTGTCTTTCTCTGATTGACTTATTTCGCTCAGCATAATACCCTCCAGTTCCATCCATGTCGTTTCAAACGGCAAGATTTCGTTTCTTTTGATGGCTGCATAGTATTGCATTGTATATATATACCACATCTTCTTTATCCATTCATCTGTTGATGGACATCTAGGTTCTTTCCATAGTTTGGCTATTGTGGACATTGCTGCTATAAACATTCGGGTGCACGTGCCCCTGAGGATCACTACCTTTGTGTCTTTAGGATAAATACCCAGTAGTGCGATTGCTGGGTCGTAGGGTAGCTCCATTTTCAACTTTTTGAGGAATCTCCATACTGTTTTCCAGAGTGGCTGCACCAGTTTGCATTCCCACCAACAGTGTAGGAGGGTTCCCCTTTCTCCGCAACCTCGCCAACATCTGTCATTTCCTGACTTGTTGATTTTAGCCATTCTGACTGGTGTAAGGTGGTATCTCGCTGTGGTTTTAATTTGTATTTCTCTGATGCCGAGTGATGTTGAGCACTTTCTCACATATCTGTTGGCCATTTGGGCGTCATCTTTGGAGAAATGTCTGTTCATGTCTTCTGCCCATTTCTTGACTGGGTTATTTGTTTTATGGGTGTTGAGTTTGAGAAGCTCTTTATAGATTTTGGATACTAGCCCTTTATCTGATATGTCATTTGCAAATATCTTCTCCCATTCTGTCAGTTGTCTTTTGGTTTTGTTGACTGTTTCCTTTGCTGTGCAAAAGCTTTTAATCTTGATGAAGTCCCAATAGTTCATTTTTGCCCTTGCTTCCCTTGCCTTTGGTGAGGTTCCTAGGAAGAAGTTGCTGCGGTTGAGGTCGAAGAGGTTGCTGCCTGTGTTCTCCTCGAGGATTTTGATGGATTCCTTTCTCACATTGAGGTCTTTTATCCATTTTGAGTCTATTTTTGTGTGTGGTGTAAGGAAATGATCCAGTTTCATTTTTCTGCATGTGGCTGACCAGTTTTCCCAACACCATTTGTTGAAGAGACTGTCTTTTTCCCACAGACATTCTTTCCTGGCTTTGTCGAAGATTAGTTGACCATAGAATAGAGGGTTCATTTCTGGGCTCTCTATTCTGTTCCACTGATCTATGTGTCTGTTTTTGTGCCAGTACCATACTGTCTTGATGATGACAGCTTTGTAATAGAGCTTGAAATCTGGAATTGTGATGCCGCCAACTTTGCTTTTTTTTTTTTACATTCCTTTGGCTATTCGGGGTCTTTTCTGGTTCCATATAAATTTTAGGATTATTTGTTCCATTTCTTTGAAATAAATTGCTGGTATTTTGATGGGGATTGCATTAAATGTGTAGATTGCTCTAGGTAGCATAGACATTTTCACAATATTTATTCTACCCATCCATGAGCATGGAATGTTTTTCCACTTCTTTGTGTCTTCCTCAATTTCTTTCATGAGTACTTTATAGTTTTCTGAATACAGATTCTTTGCCTCTTTGGTTAGGTTTATTCCTAGGTATCTTATGGTTTTGGGTGCAATTGTAAATGGGATTGACTCTTTAATTTCTCTTTCTTCTGTTTTGTTGTTGGTATATAGAAATGCAACTGATTTCTGTGCATTGATTTTATATCCTGACACTTGACTGAATTCCTGTATGAGTGCTAGCAGTTTTGGAGTGGAGTCCTTTGGGTTTTCCACATAAAGTATCATATCATCTGCAAAGAGTGAGAGTTTGACCTCTTCCTTGCCGATTTGGATGCCTTTTATTTCTTTTTGTTGTCTGATTGCTGAGGCTAGGACTTCTAGTACTATGTTGAATAGCAGTGGTGATAGTGGACAGCCTTGCCGTGTTCCTGACTTTAGGGGAAAAGCTCTCAGTTTTTCTCCATTGAGAATGATATTTGCTGTGGGTTTTTCATAGATGTCTTTGATGTTATTGAGGTATGTACCATCTATGCCTACACTATGAAGAGTTTTGATTAAGAAAGGGTGCTGTACTTTGTCAAATGCTTTTTCAGCATCTATTGAGAGGATCATATGGTTCTTGTTCTTTCTTTTATTAATGTCTTGTATCACATTGATTGATTTGCGAATGTTAAACCAACCTTGCAGCCCAGGAATAAATCCCACTTGGTTGTGGTGAATGATCCTTTTAATGTGCTGTTGGATCCTATTGGGTATTATTTTGTTGAGGATTATTGCATCCGTGTTCATCAAGGATATTTGTCTGTAATTCTCCTTTTTGATGGGGTGTTTGCCTGGTTTTGGGATCAGGGTAATGCTGGCCTCATAAAATGAGTTTGGAAGTTTTCCTTCCATTTCTATTTTTTGGAACAGTTTCAGGAGAATAGGTATTAATTCTTCTTTAAATGTTTGGTAGAATTCCCCTGGGAAGCCGTCTGGCCNGAATGTTTGGTAGAATTCCTTTGGGAAGTCATCTGGCTCTGGGCTCTTGTTTGTTGGGTGATTTTTGATGAATTCTTCAATCTCCCTACTGGTTATGGGTCTATTCAGGTTTTCAATTTCTTCCTGGTTCAGTTTTGGTAGTTTATATTTCTCTAAGAATGCATCCATTTCTTCCAGATTGTCAAATTTGCTGGTGTAGAGTTGCTCATAATATGTTCTTAGAATTGTTTGTATTTCTTTGGTGTTGGTTGTGATCTCTCCTCTTTAATTCATGACTTTATTAATTTGAGTCCTTTCTCTTTTCTTTTGGTTAAGTCTGGCCAGGGGTTTATCAATCTTATTAATTCTTTCAAAGAACCAGCTCCTAGTTTCATTGATTTGTTCCACTGTTCTTTTGGTTTCTATTTCATTGATTTCTGCTCTGATCTTTATGATTTCTCTTCTCCTGCTGGGTGTAGCCTTTCTTTGCTGTTCTTTCTCTAGCTTTTGTAGGTGTAGAGTTAGGTTGTGTACTTGAGACCTTTCTTGTTTCTTGAGAAAGGCTTGTATTGCTATATACTTTCCTCTTAGGACTGCTTTTGCTGTATCCCAAAGATTTTGAACAGTTGTGTTTTCATTTTCATTTGTTTCCATGAATTTTTTTAATTCTTCTTTAATTTCCTGGTTGACCCATTCATTCTTGAGTAGGGTGTTCTTCAGCCTCCATGTATTTGAGGTCTTTCCAACTTTCCTTTTGTGGTTGAGGTCTAGATTCAGAACATTATGGTCTGAAAATTTGCAGGGAATGATCCCAATCTTTTGGTACCTGTTGAGACCTGATTTGTGACCCAGAATATGGTCTATTCTGGAGAATGTTCCATGTGCACTGGAGAAGAATGTGTATTCTGTTGTTTTGGGATGGAATGTTCTGAATATAAATATATCTGTGAATATATCCAAGGTGTCATTTAAAGCCTTTATTTCCTTGTTGATCTTTTGCTTCGATGATCTGTCCATTTCAGTAAGGGGGGTGTTCAAGTCCCCTACTAATATTGTATTCTTGTCAATGTGTTTCTTTGATTTTGTTATTAATTGGTTTATATAATTGGCTGCTCCCATGTTAGGGGCATAGATATTTATGATTGTTAGATCTTCTTNTTGTTAGATCTTTTGTTGGACAGATCATTTAAGTATGATATAGTGTCCTTCCTAATCTCTTATGATATTATTTGGCTTAAAATCTAATTTATCTGATATAAGGATTGCCAATCCAGCTTTCTTTTGATGTCCATTGGCATGGTAAATTGTTTTCCATCCCCTCACTTTAAATCTGGAGGTGTCTTTGCGTGTAAGATGAGTTTCTTGTAGACAGCATATCGATGGGTCTTGTTTTTTTATCCATTCTGATACCCTGTGTCTTTTAGTTGGGGCATTTAGTCCATTTACATTCAGAGTAACTATTGAGAGATATACATTTAGAGCCATTGTATTGCCTGTAAGGTGACNCTGTTACTGTACATTTTGTCTCTTCCTTTTTGGTCTATGTTTCTTTTAGGCTCCCTTTGCTTAGAGGACTGCTTTCAATATTTCCCGTAGGGCTGGGTTGGTGTTTGCAAATTCATTTAGTTTTCATTTATCTTGGAAGCTTTTTCTCTCTCCTATTTTCAATGACAGCCTAGCTGGATATAGTATTCTTGGCTGCAGATTTTTCTCATTTAGTGCTCTGAATACATCATGCCAGCTCTTTCTGGCCTGCCAGGTCTCTGTGGATAGGTCTGCTGACAATCTAATATTTCTACCATTGTATGTTATAGACCTCTTGTCCCGAGCTGCTTTCAGGATTTTCTCTTTGTCACTAAGACTTGTAAGTTTTACTATTAGATGACGGGGTGTGGACCCTATTTTTATTGATTTTGAGGGGTTTCTCTGTGCCTCCTGGATTTTGATGCTTGCTCCCTTCACCAAATTAGGGAAATTCTGTACTAAGATCTGCTCCAATATACCTTCTGGCCCTCTCTCAATCNCCCTCTCTCTCTCTCTCTCTCTCCCCCTCTCTCTATTCTGGGATCCAAATTATTCTAATATTGTTTTGTCTTATAGTATCACTTATCTCTCATTCTCCCTTCATGGTCCAGTAGTTGTTTGTCT
>LNAC01000254.1:2303092-2371585 GCA_002007465.1 Ailurus styani | reverse complement strand
TTAATAGCTTTTTTGATTTCAGCTTGGTTAGATTTTAGTTCTTTTATTTCTCCAGAAAGGGTTTTTATTTCTCTAGAGAGGGATTCTCTTTTATCTTCCATGCTTTTCTTGAGCCCAGCCAGCACCTTAATAATCGTTATTCTGAACTCTATTTCTGTCATATTACTAATGTCCGCATTGATTAGGTCCCTAGCCATTGTTACTGCCTCTTGTTCTTTTTTTTGTGTTGATTTTTTCTGCCTTGTCATCTTATGTGGATAAGAATAGATGGATGAGAGAACAAAATACTAATGGGTAGCAATGACCCCAGAGAAATATACACTAACCTACTCAGAAGAGACCTGGAACTGGGNTGGAACTGGGAAGAAAGAGGGGGAAAAAAACAAAAAACAAAAAACAAAAATCAAACAAACAAAAACAAGACAAAAAAAAGTCCTATATCTATATTATCTATTTCTGTTTCTATCTCTCTCTCCTCTCTCTCTCTATATATATATCTATCTATTATACTGGTGAATTGAACAGACCCTATATGTATACAAAAAATTNTCCTATATTATCTATTTCTGTTTCTATCTCTCTCTCTCTCTCTATATATATATATCTATCTATTATACTGGTGAATTGAACAGACCCTATATGTATACAAAAAATTAGGTTAAATACAATGAAGGGATAAAATATGACTAACAATGAAAATTAAAAAAGATTAAAATGTGTTGATAAGATATAATAGTTAAAAACGTTAAAATAGGGAAAAGGAAAAAATTTAACAGAAAAGAGTAAGAAAGGGGCGCCTGAGTGGCTCAGTGGGTTAAGCCTCTGCCTTCGGCTCTGGTCATGATCTCAGGGTCCTGGGATTGAGCCCCGCATCAGGCTTTCTGCTCAGCGGGGAGTCTGCTTCTCCCCTCTCTCTCTGCCTGCCTCTCTGCCTACTTGTGAACTTTCTCTCTGTCAAATAAATAAATAAAATCTTTAAAAAAAAAGAGTAAGAAAAAATTCAAAGAATTTAACTTTGAACAACTAAAGAATCATGGAGAAAAAGCCATTAATTCTCTGCGCTGCTTTCCCCTAGCTCTGTAGTTCCACAATTCTCAGTGATCTTGAATTTGACTTTGGCTGGATTTTCTTGCCAGTATTCTGGGGGAGGGGCCTGTTGCTGTGATTCTCAAGTGTCTCTGCCCGAGGCGGATTCCCACCGCCCTCGCCAGGGGCCAGGCTAAGTAATCAGCTCGGGTTCGCTCTCAGGAGCTTTTGTTCCCTGAACGCTTTCCGTACCTCGTTGGAGGACGGGACTGAAAATGGCGGCTCCCAGTCTCCGTCCCGGAGGAGCTGAGAGCTTGGGGCCTCAGTCCCCAGTGCGCCCTCAGAGAGAAGCAGTTAGTTCCTCCCGTCTGCCTGGTCTCTGTCGCACTCCGAGCTCGCCCGGCCTGTGACCAAGTGTTTCTATCTCTGGTGCACGGTCCTGTTTGGAGTCTCCAAACCCAGCAGATTCCTGCAGCCACTTCCATGCCACCTTTCCTGGAGGAAGAAGGAGGGGGTCTCTCTGGGTCTGCCACCCATGGGGTGCCCACTCAAAGAGCAGTGGCCCCACTGTGCTTTGGATCACAGCCCAAGGTAACCCCGAGCTGAGAGACACCTCAGCTCAGCTCCGTCTCTCCCGCCGGCTTCTCTCTGAGATCTGGGAGCTCGGTCGCGCTCAGACACCCCTGGTCTTTTTGTGTCCCCGTGGGTCCTGAGACCACACTGTCCCTGCAGGGGCTTCACCCCCCGCTTGGTCTCTGGGGCGACGTCCCTCAGTGGAGCCGACTTCTCACAGTTCCGAGTCTGTGCTCCGCTGCTCGCTCCCTTGCCGGCAGCCGGCCCCTCCCCCCGGGGTCTATCTTCCCATCGGTTCAGATTCACTTCTCCGCACATCCTACCTTCTGGAAAGTGGTTGATTTTCTGTTCCTAGAATTGCTGCTCTTCTTCTCTTCGATCTCCTGTAGAACTTGTAGGTGTTCAGAATGGTTTGATAACTATCTGGGTGAATTTCTGGGACCAGATGATAATCAGTCTCCTACTGCTCCACCATCTTGCTACCAAGCTTTT
This sequence comes from Ailurus styani, assembly GCA_002007465.1. Taxonomy (NCBI): domain Eukaryota; kingdom Metazoa; phylum Chordata; class Mammalia; order Carnivora; family Ailuridae; genus Ailurus; species Ailurus styani. The sequence goes on along the minus strand of LNAC01000254.1, from coordinate 2,369,494 downwards.
ATTTCTGATCTAATCTTCACTCTGACTTGAATCCACCGAACGTATGATTATTCAATATGTACAGCGTCCAGATGTATATCTGATGTGTGCTGGGAAAAATATAAGGAGAGCCAGTAGGACAGAGTGCTTATGAGACTGGTGCCAACTTGCTGAGTTGGAATCCCCAGCTCAGTTACTCACTAGCTGGATGATTTAAGGCAAGTTACCTAATTTTTTGGTATCTCAGTTTCTTTGTATGTGGAAAAAAAGAACTGCTTAACTCTAGGATTATTTGAGGATTTTTTGATTTAATTTATATCAAGTGTTTAGAAGACTAAGTATGCAATAAGATTAACTACTATAGCATACATTTGATACTGAAATTAACCACCGACACCACTCCTAGCTGTGTAACATCCAATCAGCGGTATGCATCCTAGTCTGTCTTCAGGCCCTATCAACCTATTTAACTTCTAGAATATTTATGACTTTAAGAAGGCACTGTATGATTTTAAGAAGATATATTCAATATAGCCAGATGATTTTAAGTCAAGAGCATTGTATATACCACTTTTCAGTGCACTTGATGCCCAGATGCAGTAGCTAAATATCTGTCCTGTATCATTTACTATCCTACACTACAATAAGAAAACTGAAGCCCAGAGGTAATAGTTATTATCCCAGGTCCCCTAGCAAAAAAAAGCCAGAGCCAGGGTTTAAAGCTGGACAGCTTACTCAGTTCTATTGTATTTAAGCTATGTAGGAAGGCCTGGAGTAAGAATCTAGTAAGTGCACACAAAGTAACACCATCTTGTACAAGTAAATCTTTCTATGCTTGAACTGGGAGAATGTGCCTGAATCAATATTATTTGATACAAAGCCTCAGTCTTCTGAGAAAAAAATTGCCTGGAAAAAATAAGGAAATAAATATTCAGAGAGCTCATTCCATTGCCATTGTTCTGGTCTTAGTTTTGTTTTGTTTTGTTTACATTATTTTCACCCAGTTAAGAAGCAATTTGTCAACTGTGTTAAGAATAACTGGTCAATTGTTAGTGCATTACTGTAGGCTAACTTTTCAGGTGGAAATTAAGCCTGTGATAACCACTGGTTTTCTCCTGCACAACTACTACAGGAATTTCTTCTGCCAGCATATGGCTCCAAACTCAAACTTTGGTAGAAATGACCATAGATTTGTAACCTTGTGTCCCACAGCCCTTTTGGGCTTTCTCCAGGCAGAATACTGTGTGTGTGGGGCGGGGTTAAATTTTGACAGTGTCCATTGTGGTGCCACAGAAAAACTAGATCTACTCCCCAGCTGTGTTCTCCAGGTAAACCCCAGAGCCCCCTCCATTCGTTCCCCTTGCAGTGTCTGACAGTCTTTCCTGAACACCATAAACTAATTGCACCAGTACCTAAACTATCAAATGACCTCCAGAATTTTAAACCTTCAAGAGATTAAAAAAAAAAACAAAACCCAAACTCTTGCAAATGTGATTCTGTTCTGAGCAACTTTGATACAATTCATCAACAGATCATTTTCTTCTCGAGGTTGGATGAAAAAAAATATCACTATAGGCTTCTTCTGGTTCTACAGCAAAATATCCCAGAGGGTATAAACTTACAGTTGCTTCACAAATCCTGCACAATTTTTATGGATGATAAACGACCCTGTGGGAAATAAATTATGATAGTCAGCTAGGAAATGGAAAATGTCTAAAAATTTCTAAAAATAATGATTATACTTCTCCACTGTTTGACACATAGCTGTTTTTACAGAAGCACATAGAGCCAGTGTTACGAAGGGTTGCTTGTTGGTGCTTCCTGTAAAGCTGTTCTTTCTGGTCTTCCTTCACTGGAGACTTTGGGAGGAAGGAGCCTTCAATGTCACATCCTGCAATAGTTCATCTTGCCTCCTCTCCCAAATCCATCTCTCATGTTTTCTCTGTCTCAGCAATAAAAACACTGTTACAAACCATTCTTCTTCTTCCTGTAAAAATTAGAGCATGCCTCTGAATATCTAAATACTTGAGCTTTAGTATGGTCCTTTCCTCAAAAAGAGTGTCTGCTATTATGCTGTATCAAAAATATATCTGAGAAAAATGTTCTGGTTTTTATTGGTTTTGTTTTGCAATGGGTAAGATAAAGTGTATTAAATCATTACTGAAAATTTTTTGAAAATACTGAAAATTAGATATGTTATTATATTTTGAAGTAGAATTTGGGTTTTTCTCGCTTAACTGTTGTTTAATTGATTCTGTTTTTCTATTGTGTTTTCTCTTTTCATCTCTTTTTTCCCCCCTTCATCTCTTTTTTTCCCCTCCCTTCATCTATGTCACCCATCCCCCCTCTGGCAACCACCAGTGTGTTTGTATTTAAGAGTCTATTTATTTTATACTTCTTCTGAAATATCTTGTATCCTAAGGATAACTTCTCATGAAAGATAATTTTGTGTACTGTAGTTAAAGAAATGAGATCTTTCCCCAAACTTCCTTTTTCTAGACTGTTTTGTATCTAAAACATTCTGAGTCTACTTATCTCCTGCTAGTTACATTATATTGTTTGTTTCATTCACATAGCAAGTAACCTTGCTGCATTAAGGTAAGGTATATTAAGGCATTATAATTCTTAATTTTTTAATTTTTAAATTTTTTTCAGTGTTTTGGGGTTCCTTGTTTATGCATCATATCCAGTGCTCCATGCAATACGTGCCCTCCTTAATACCCACCACCAGGCTCACCCATCCCCTCACCCCCACCCCTCCATAACCCTGTTTGTTTCTCAGAATCCACAGTCTCTCGTCTTTCATTTCCCCCTCTGATTTACCCCAATTCACTTTTCCTTTCCTTCTCCTCATGTCCTCCATTTTATTCCTTATGTTCCACAAGTAAGTGAAACCATATGATAATTGACTTTTTCTGCTTGGCTTATTTCACTCAGCATAATCCCTTCCAGTCCTGTCCATGTTGATAAAAAAAGTTGGGTATTCATCCTTTGTGATGGCTGTGTAATATTCCATTGTATATATGGACCACATCTTCTTTATCCATTCGTCTGTTGAAGGGCATCTTGGCTCTTTCCACAGTTTAGCTTTTGTGGACATTGCTGCTATGAACATTGGGGTACAGATGGCCCTTCTTTTCACTACATTTGTATCTTTGGGGTAAATACCCAGAAGTGCAATTGCAGAGTCATAGGGTAGCTCTATTTTTAATTTTTTGAGGAATCTCCACACTGTTTTCCAAAGTAGTTGCACCAACTTTCATTCCCACCAGCAACCTCTCCAACGCTTGTTTCCTCTCCTGTTAATTTTGGCTCTTCTAAATGGTGTAAGGTGGTATCTCATTGTGGTTTTGATTTGAATTTCCCTGATGGATAATGATGATGAACATTTTTTCATGTGTCTGTTTGCCATTTGTATGTCTTCCTTGGAGAAGTGTCTGTTCATGTCTTCTGCCCATTTTTTGACATGATTATCTGTTTTTTGGGTGTTGAGTTTGAGGAGTTCTTATAGATCTCGGATATCAGCCCTTTGTCTCTAGTGTCATTTGCAAATATCTTCTCCCATTCCGTGTGTTGTCTGTTTGTTTTGAAGACTGCTGTGCAGAAGCTTTTATCTTGATGAAGTCCTAAAGGTTCATTTTTGCTTTTGTTTCCTTAAGGCATTATAATTCTTAATTGAAGTAGATCTGACAAGGGGGCAACTCTTTCACCCTGTGACTCAACCTTTCAAAAGCTGAGGAAGAGGCTTAGATAGAATGCTATTGTCTACAATATAAAGAAAAGAAGCAGCAGAGAGACAGAATTAAAATAAAGGAAGCCGGCTCTAGTGTGGAATAAAAGAAAATAATAAATAAATAAATAAAAATAATAATAAATAATAAATAAATAAATNTAAATAAATAAATAATAAAAAATAAAAAATGTGTTTACCAAAACCTAAAGATACACTGTAAAAGTAGACCTAATGTTACAAANATAAATAAATAAATAAATAAATAATAAATAATAAAAAATGTGTTTACCAAAACCTAAAGATACACTGTAAAAGTAGACCTAATGTTACAAAATACAAGAATAGAAATGGCTGAATATTGCTTCATTTTCCTATGAAATATATGTATGCAGTGGCCTCACCTAGGGTATAACTCATAAGGTAAAAATTTGGTGCAAAATTGTCTTCCTTAGGATATTTTTCTTTTAAAAAACTATTCATTTGTAATTCCTTTTAAAAAAGCCCAAAAGAAAAAAATATCAGCTTTTTTTTCTCATTTCACAATTTATATAACCCCACAGTGAGATGATTTTCTCAAAACCTGGAGTTTGGGGCACCTGGGTGGCTCAGTGGGTTAAAGCCTCTGCCTTCGGCTCAGGTCATGATCTCAGCATCCTGGGATCGAGGCCCACATCGGGCTCCCTGCTCAGCGGGGAGCCTGCTTCCTCCTCTCTCTCTCTGCCTGCCTCTCTGCCTACTTGTGATCTGATCTCTCTCTCTGTGTCAAATAAATAAATAAAATCTTTAAAAAAAACCCTGAAGTTTGGTATCTTTTAGAAAATATTAACAAGGAAATTTACTTACTTTTGAAGTTACTGGCATTCCTGGAAAAATATTATGTACTGTTTTTTCTTTAGTTTAATGGGGCTTTCTTTCTGTTGCTTGTTTTCATTTTATTATGTAATATTTGATAATTTTACAATAACTTTATATAGTATCAAAGTGTATGCAAAATAATTGATCACCCTACTTAAGATCAGAATATCACTAATACCATTGAATCAGCTGTGTGTTCCTTCCCTACTTTATACTCCAGATCTTATGTATTCCACTTCATCTTCCCCTAGTCTAAGTCAATTGCTACATCTTATGTCTGTTGTTCCTTTACTTTTTATTTTAAAAAGCTTTCCCACATGTGTAAGTTGTTGCTAAAGAATATATTGTTTAAATAAGCATGCACTCTTCTGGAACTTGTTTTCACTCATTAGTAAATTTGTCTATATTATTATTCATAACTATACCTTTTTTTGACTGATTTATGATATTTCATTAGCTAAATATACCACATATATAAATATAACACATATAGCCATCTGTAGTGCATGACATTTGGATTGCTGTTATTAACAGTAAGGCCATGAACAATTTTTACACATCTCTTGGTGCCTGACAAGTGTCTAAATTATGTACTTAAAAGTGGAATTTATAGGTACTGAAGTATGTACATGATCAAATTTACAAGATAAGACCAAACTGTTTTCCAAAATTGTTAAACCAATGTAGACATTTACTGGTAGTTTATGAGGATTCACATTGCTCCATAGCCTTATCAATGCTTGCTATTATCAGATTTATTTATTTTGTCCATTTAGTGGATGTAAATTTGTTTTTCATTTTAATTCATATTTCTGTCATTACTAAGAAGGTTTAACATCTTTTTGTTTATCTGCCATTAATGTTTCCTCTCCCAAAGTATGGCTGCTAATCCTTTTGTGCTTTTCATTTCTACTAGATTGTCTTTCCTTACTGATTTATAGTTCTTCATCATCCTCCTAATTTGTGGCTTGAATGATCACTCTATTTTGTGGTGTCTTTTGATAGTTAGTGGCCAACTCTTGATTTTGGCTCAGGTTATGATCTCATGGTCAGTAGATCCAGTCCTGAGTCTGGCTCCATGCTTGGAGTGGAGCCTGCTTAAGATTCTCTTTCTCCTTCTCCTTGTGTCCCTCCCTCCACTCACACTCTCACACTTTCTCTCTAAAATAAATAAATACAATCTTAAAAAAAAGAAGAAATTCTATCCCTTATCCTTATATATTATATAATCTCAAATATATTTTCCTATATTTTATTCTAAATCTGTTAAAAATTGCCATTCTCTGTATGTTTGTAATTCTTCTGGAATTAATTTTTGGGTGTAATGAAAACAAAAATATTATTTTATACATATTTTTTAATTTGGGAAAGCAATGCTCCAGGACTTGATTTGTCCCTCTTTTTCATATTTCCACTATAGAATCCAATTTCTTTTTAAAGATTTTCTATATTTACTTGAGAGAGAGAGAGAGAGAAAGCGTACAAGCCTGGGAGAGAGGCAAAGGGAGAGAGAGAGAGAGAGAGAGAGAGGGAGAAGCAGGCTCCTTGCTGAGCAAGAAGTCCAAAATGGGACTTGATCCCAGGACCTGAGCTGAAAGGGAGATGCATAACTGACTGAGCCACCCAGGTATCCCACGTTTGTTAGATATTAAATGTTCATGGATGTGATGGACTGTTTCTGACCCTGTACTCTGTTTTATTAGTCATTTTTCCATACTTCTTGCAAGACTTAATATCTGAAAAGTCAAGCCCCTTCACTTTCTTCTCCTCTATCTTCTCTCACCTCTTCCCTCTCTTTTCCCATTAGAAGGATTCATGTGCCTTTGTTCTTCCACGGAAATGTTAAAATTAGAATAACAGATTCCTTGAAACTTTGTTGGAATTTGTTAAAATTGCTCTCATCTATGAGATCCGTTCGAGGATTAATGATATCATTCAATATTGAGATCGTCTAGGTTTGAAGTTGGTATATTTCACCACTTACAACTTCTGTTACACAGATTCATTGGCACTTTGTATTTTGTTTACATTATATTTTGTACATTTGCATGTATAACACTTTATTGGACAAATTCTTATTGAATCCCTACTATGTGTCAGGTACTGTTCTAGGTGTCCAAGACAGGGCAGTTAAAAAAATCAAGAAGGTGAACGAGAAAAAGTTAACAAAAAATCCTTTCATTATAGACTTTGTATTGATTGGATGGACAACAAACTAAATAGGTAAACTAGTAAGAAGTGTTATAGGAAAAACTAAACATAGTAAAGCTTAAAAGTTAGTGGTGATGCTTTTGGTAGTGGGCTATAATTTTAAATAAGGTATTGAGAAAAGTCTTTATTGACAGTAAGATTTAAGAGTGAATTCTTGAACAATATGGTTTTTTTGTTATTGTTGTTTGCTGGTGCCTAGAAAATGAAATTTATTGTTTATATATTCAATATATATATTCTCTCTATATATATTATATTCAATATTCAATATATATATTGTTTTATATTCAATTATCTTGTTAAAGTTTCCTAAACTCTCCCATTAGTTCTATCAATTTGTAGATTATTTTGGATTTGCTGTGTAGACAATTATAAGCAAATATATTATCTTATGTTTCTCTGTGGTTGAACTTTTGCCTAAAGAATAAATTTTTTAAAAAAAGATTTTATTTATTTGACAGAGAGAGAGAAAGATCACAAGTAGGCAGAGAGGCAGGCAGAGAGAGAGGAGGAAGCAGGATTCCTGCTGAGCAGAGAGCCCAATGTGGGGCTTGATCCCAGGACGCTGAGATCATGACCTGAGCCGAAGGCAGAGGCTTTAACCCACTGAGCCACCCAGGCACCCCAAGATAAAATGTCTCTAATGATGGTATGACTATGCAGACTTTTTTTTTTCTTCAGGAAATTTTAGTAAATTTTAATTCTGTTTCAATTTTAACTTGCCAATTTAAACATCACTAGCATAATAACTCTAAATATTTCTTTAAATCTACCTATTTTTATCTATTTCTTTGCTCAAAATTCCTTCTTTTAAACATTCTTTCCAGCTTTATTAAGATATAATTGACATACAATATTGTGTAAATTTGAGGTGTAAGATGCATTGATTTGATACATCAGGATTACCACAATAACGTTTGATAATACCTCTACCATGTTGCATAATCATCATTTCTTTTTCCTGGTGAAAGCATTTAAGGTGTACTCTCTTAGCAACTTTCAAATATATGATACAGTGTTGTTAATTATGATCCCAATGTTGTGCATTAGATCCCCAGAACTTATTCATCTTCTAACTGGTAGTTTGTACTCCTTGACCAGCATCTCTCCATTTCCCCACGTACCCACCCTTGGTAACCACTATTCTATTGTCTATTTCTTCAAGTTCACCTTTTTTAGATCCCACACATAAGTGTCACCATATAGTATTTGTCTTTGACTTATTTCACTTAGCATTATGCCCTCAAGGCCTATCCATGTTTTCACAAATGGCAGGATTTCTTTCTTGTGGCTGAATAACATTTCATTTTATATATGTGCATGCCAAATCTTCTTTATCCATTAATGGATCCAGGTTGTTTCCATATCTTGGCTCTTATGAATAATCCTGCAATAAACATAAAAGTATGTATATATATTCCATATCCTCTTTCCCTTTCCTTGGGTATACACCCAGAAGCAGGATTGCTGGATCATATGGTTGTTCTATTTTTAATTTTTGAGTAACCTCCATACTGTTTTCTGTACTGGGTACGTCAATATACATTACCACCAACAGTGCATAAGGGTTCCCTTTTCTCCACCTTCTTGCCAATACTGGTGGTTTATTGTCCTTTTGATGGTAGCGATTCTAAAAGATGTGAGATGATAACCTCATTTATGGTTTTGGTTTGCATTTCCCTGATAATTAGTGCTGTTTAACTTCTTTTCATGTACCTGTTGGCTATCTGTAGGTTTTCTTTGGGAAAATGTCTACTCAGTTCATCTGTCTATTTTAAAAATCAGATTGGTATCTTATTGAGTTGTATGAGTTCTTTATATATTTTAATTCCTTATCAGACAGATGGTTTGCAAATATTTTCTTTTGCAGATTGCCTTTTTCATTTTGTTGACTATTCCCTTTCCTGTGCAGAAGATTTTTGGTTTGATGCAGTCCCACTTATTTGTTTTTGCCTTTGCTTTTTGTGGCTTTTGGTGTCAGATCTAAAAATTCTTTGCCAAGATCAATGTTAAGGCGTTTTTTCCCTATGTTTTTTTCTAGGAGATTTATGGTTTCAGGTCTAATGTCTAAGTCTTTAATCCATTTTGAATTAATTTTTGTGAATAGTGTAAGATGGGGATCCAATTTCATTTTTTTTTGCATGTGGTAATCCAGTTTTCCCAAAACCATTTATTGAAGAGACTATCCTTTCCCCATTAACTATTTTTGACTCTCTTGTTAAATGTTAGTTGACCCCATATGTGTGGGTTTATTTCTGGGCTCTTGATTCTCTTCTAGTGTCTGTTTCTAATGCCAGTACTAAACTGTTTTGATTATTAGAGACTGGTAGTAGAGTTTGAAATCAGGAAGTTTGATGCCTCTGGCTTTGTCTTTTTTTCTCAGGATTGCATTGGCTGTTCTGATTCTTTTGTGGTTCTATATAAATTTTAGTATTTTTTTCCATTTCTGTGAGTAATATCATTAGAATTTTGGTGAGGATATTATTGAATCTATAATAGCTTTAGATGGTGTGGACATTTTAACAATAGTATTCTAATTCATGAACATAGGATACCTTTCCATTTGTCTGTGTCATCTTTAATTTTTTAAATCAGAGCCTTATAGTTTTTAACATAGAGATCTTTCACCTCTGGTTAAATTTGTCCCTAAATATTTGATTGTTTTTTATGTTATTGTGAATTATATTTTTACATTTCTTTTTAAATATTTCATTGTAAATTAAAAAATGCAGCTGATTTATTATGTTAATTTTATATCTTACAACTTTACCGAATGTTGATTAGTTCTAACAGGTTTTTGTGGTTGAGCCTTCAGGATTTTCTATATATAGGATTATATTATTTGCAAATGAAGACCATTTGACTTTTTTTTTCCCCCCCAATTTGGATGCCTTTTATTGCTATGTGGAATAAGAGTAGTGACAGGGGGCACTCTTTCTTGTTTCTGATCGGGGAGGAAAATTCTGAATCTTTCACCATTGCATATGTTGTTAACTGTGGACCTGTTATGTATAGCCTTTGTTGTATTGAGATATGTTCCCTCAACACACAATTTGTTGAGAGTTTTTATCATGACAGGATATTTTACTTTGTCAAATGCTTTTTCTGCATCTATTTTGATCATATGAATTTTATCTTTCATTCTATTAGTGTGGCATATCACATTTATTGATTTGGATGTGGTGAATCATAATTGCCTTCCAGGGATAAATCCCAGTCAATAATGGTGCATGATCTTTTTAATGTATTGTTGAATTCAGTTTACTAATATTTTGTTGAGAATTTTTACACTATATTCATTAGGGATATTGGTCTGTATTTTCCTTTTCTAGTAGTGTCCTTGTCTGGCTTTGTTATAGGGTAGTTGTGTCTTCATAAAATGAATTTGGAAATATCCCCTTCTCTTCAACTTTTCGGGTGAATTAAAGAAGAATTGATATTATTTCTTCTTTAAATATTTGGCAGAATTCACCAGTGAAACCATCTGGTCAGGGGCTTTTCTTTGTTGAGAGGTGTTTGATTACAGATTTTAATCTCCTTATCTATTATTGGTCTATTCAGATTTTCTATTTCTTTAAGATTCAGTATTGAGAGATTGTGTGTTTTAAGGAATTTACCCCTTTCTTCTAGGTTATCCAATTTATTGGCATTTAAAATTTCATAGTAGTCTCTTAAGATGCTTTGTATTTTTGTGGTATCAGTTGTAATGTCTCCTCTTTCATTTTTTATTTTATTTAAGTCTTCTCTCTTTCTTCATCTGCTAATGGTTTGTCAATTTTATGTAATTTTTTTAAAAAAACAGCTCTTAGTTTCATTGATCTTTTCTATTTTCTGTTCTCTATTTTATTTACTTTTGCTTTCAGCTTTGTGATTTCCTTCTTTCTGCTAATTTTGTGCTTAGTTTGTTCTTTTTCTACTTCTTTGAAGTATGAAGTTAGGTTTTTTTTGAGATCTTTATTTTTTCTTAATATAGGCATTTATTGCTATAAACTTTCCTCTTAGAACTACCTTTGCATCTCAGATTTTAGCATGTTGTTTCTATTTTCATTTGTTTCAATATAGTTTTTGGTTTTTCTTTTGATTCCTTCTTTGATCCATTGGCTGTTCAGAAGTGTGTTGTTTAATTTACACATATTTTAAGAATTTTCCAGCTTTCCTCTTATTGTTGTTTTCTAATTTCATACCATTGGAATTATTGACAAAAGATACTCAGTATGGTTTCAATCTTCTTAAATTGGCTAAGGCTTGTTTTGTGGCTTATATGGAGAATGTTCCATGCACGCTTGAAAAGAGTGTGTATTCTGTTGCTGTTGAATATAGTATAAAGGTTAAGGGACAAGTGTATCAAAAATATACAGTCACTATAATTTGTTAATAAATACACAATATAGAAAGAGGTAAACAGTGACATTAAAAACATCAAAGGAGTGGAGTAAAAGGGGAAAATTTTTGTATGTGATCAAAGTTGTTACCAGCATAAAATAGAGTGTTAATATCTTTAAGAAGTTTTATGTAAGTCCAATAGTAAGCACAAAACAAAAACCTGTAATAGATTGACAGAAGATAAAAACACAGAAATCAGAACATACCACTATGAAAATTTACCAGTTTACAAAGAAAGTCAACATGAGAAGAAAAAAGGAACTAGGAAACTATAAAACAGCCAGAAAACAATTAATAAGATGGCATTAGTAAATCCTTACATACCAATAATTACTTTAAATATAAATGGATTGAATTCTAATCAAAAAGTACACAACAGCTGGGTGGATAAAAACAAGACCTAAATATATGCTTCCTAGAAGAGACTCACTTGAACTTCAGAGAAACGTATTCTCTAAGTGACAAGATCGAAAAAGATATTCCATGCAAGTGGAGACCAAAAGAGAGCAAGAGTATCTAACTTACATCAGACAAAATAGATCTTAAGCTAAAAATGGTAACAAGAGACAAAAAAGGCTATTATATAATGATAGAAGTTATCTTATTAAGATAAAATGATCATAAATGTGTATGTACCCAACATCAGAGCATCTAACTATATTAAATACTAACAGATGTGAAGGGAGAAACAGACAACAATAGAATAATAATAGAGGACATCCACACCCCATTTTGAGCAATGGATGGGTCATCCAGAGAAAATATCAACCCGTTGGACTTGAACATGTGTAAGACTAAATGGACCTAACAGACATACATAGGACATCACAACTCCTTCTTGCATCTTAGGTATCACTTTCAGTCTTGGTGAAGTACAACCTTTAGAAATTCCCTAGTGAAAATTTGTTGGTGATAAAAGAATCTTTTCATTTTTAAAAATCTGAAAATGTCTGTATTTTAGATTTATAACAAAAAATCTTGTGATCATGCAATTCTAGTTTGACAGTTATTTACTATTAGAATTTTGACAGTTACCACACTCTTTTTAGCATCTATTTTTGCTTTTTGAAATGCCTGTTATTAATCTAATTGTCTTTTTTGGTAGATGATCTGTCATTTATTTCTTGTTTAAGATCTCTGTGTCTTCAGTTTCACTACAATGTGTAGATTTTATTCTAAATTATCCTTCTTGTTACGTTCTGTGCTTTTTGTGTATGTCCTTACAAGTCTCTGAAAATTTCTTGCCATTATTCTATTCTAATGGCTATCTCTAGCCATTCTAGCCAGCAGTCTTACCATAAGCCTAATTTTACAAAGGAGAAAATTGAGAAAAGGAGAGAATAAGTAACTTGCCAAAACTCACATCATCAAAAAATGTCAGTGATTCAAGTCAACTGGGATTTGATTATGTGTAGTTTGGATATTCTTATTCTATACTTTGTGTCTTTTAACTTTTTTCTCATATTTTATCTTTCCCTGTCCTGCTTTCTGTGTTATTGCTATATATATCTCTGCCAGGTTACTAATTACCTCTTTAGCTTTGTCTAATTTGTTATTTAATCCATGCAGGGAATTTTTTACTTATATGTGTTATTTCTAAAAGTTTTATTTTAAAAAATTCATTGACAATTTTTGATAATCTCGCTTTTCTTTCTCTTTTCTCACTTTTTGAAAAATAATTCCTATGTAGTAAACATACAGTGTTAAATTAGTTTCAGGTATACAGTATAGTGATTTATCTAACAGTTCCATATATTATTCCTAATATATACATCCATATATTACTCAGTGCTCATCAAAATAATTGTACTCTTTAATCCCCATCATCTATTTCACCCGTCCTCATTGACCTCCCCTCTGGTAACCATCAGTTTGTTCTCTATAGTTAAGAATCTGTTTCTTGGTTTGTCTCTCTCTCTTTTTTTCCCTTTGTTCATTTGTTTCTTAAATTCCTCATATGAGTGAAATCATATGTGGTATTCTCTGACTGGCTTATTTTGCTTAGCATTATACTCTCTAGATCCTTCCACATTGTTACAAATGGCAAGATTTCATTCTTTTTTATGGCTGGATGATTTTCCATTGTGTGTGTAAGTGTGTATGAGTGTGCGTACACACACACACACATCTTTGTCCATTCATCTGTCAATGGACACTTTAGTTGCTTCCATAGTTTGGCTATTATAAATAATGCTGCAATAAACATAGCAGTGCATATATCCTTTCAAATTAGCACTTTCTGTATGCTTTTGGGTAAATACGCTAGTGCAATTCCAGATTGTAGGATAGTTCTGTTTTTAATTTTTTTGAGGATTTTGTCTTCCAGAGTGGCCATACTAGTTTTCATTCCCACCAACTCTGTGCATGAGGGTTTCTGTTTCTCTACATCCTTGCCAATACTTGTTTCTTGAGTTTTTGGTTGTAGCCATTCTGATAGACATGAGGTGATATCTATCATTATGGTTTTGATTTGTATTTCCCTGATGATGAGTGATGTTGGGCATCTTTTCATGTTTCTTGGGGCCATCTGTATGTCTTTAGTGGAATGTTTGTTCATGTCTTCTGCCCATTGTTTCTCTTTCCTTAGTCTTTAAATATTTCTCTTTCCACATCTTTAAATATTTCACATGTGAATTTATGTTTCATATCTGATAATTCTGATTCTGAATTTAGCTATCATGTTTGTCTTTATATCTATTGTCACTGATGTATGCATATTTTTGATTGCTTATTGAATTTTCATTGTGGACTCCTACCTTAGTGAACCTAATTTGAAGGAATTCTGAGTATGTAAATGGGAAACATTTTGCTCTCTCAAAGTTTTATATTTTGCAAGATTCAGGGTCAGTACTGACATGGGAATACTTGGTTCCTTTTAATGATTTTATCATTAATGCAAGAATTTCAAGTTTTGCCCCATTATTGCCAAGGCCTAGCGGCATATTCACTGAATGTCAGTGCTGATGAAGGCAGCTAGCTCTGGGTAAATTTCCCTGAAAATTCCCTGCTCCGTTTACCTCTACTCCTTACTACTTTCTGCTCTAGTTTGAGCTTGGCACTTTTTTTCTTTTTAGAAATTTCTCTTATATTTAGGAAACTCAGTAATTTAGTAAAACTAGATTTGTTGTACTTTATCCAAGTTGCGGTTCTATTTTTAGCGGGAGGAGTTCAGTGTGGCTAATTCACCTTCTGACCATTCTTTTGTTTTACTTCTATTCTAGTTCTTTAAGACTGTGCTATTTTCAAACTTCAAGATAGGTAATAGTCCTTGTAAATTAAGAGTTTAAAAGTCTATATGTGATGCACAACAAAATTATACCATAATTAGCCAGTGGATGTTACACTAAGCACTTAAAAAAAAAAAAACAACCCAATGTATTTTTAAAAACTGTTAGAAATCTAGATATTTACAACTGAAACTAGATATTAACAATTTTCCCCATGTTTTTTTGAAATTATTAATCTAATTTTGATGTTTCATTTGCATTCCTGTAGAGCCATTAGAAATATATACATACAAACAGTAAATTGTTTCTGACGTATTTATTAGTTTCCTTTTTCATTAATTACACCTCTTTATTATTCAGAAGATTCCTTTTGGGGCAACAAAATAACTTGTGAATAAACACAAAATTCATTTATTACCAATTTGAAAAATTTTTTTTCTGTGACCATAAAAAAGTTACTTCTTCAGTTATGTCTTTTTAGCAGTTATTTAGTTTTATTTAAGGGAAAATTAAAGATTCATGGTTCTGTATATGATAAATGTGTCAGTATGACTGTTAGAGAATATGTTTGAGAACTGATTGTTTATGGAAACAGTATGACTTTATGTCAACAAATGACTATTTTAAATATAATTAATCTTATGTATATAATCTAGTGTAACAAGTTTCTTCCTTTTATGCACATGTATGCATAATGCCTTATCTATAGTCAAAATGTCCTAAAACTTTACTTACAATAGAAGTCACCTTTGCCATCCCTGGATGGCCCAGTAGGTTAAGCACCTAACTCTTTGTTTTGGCTCAGGTCCTGATTTCAGGTTTGTGAGATAGATCCCCATGACGCTCTGTGCTCTGCACAGAGTCTGCTTGAAATTCTTTCTCCCTCTCCCTTTGCCCCTCCTGTTCCTGCTCTCTCTCTCTTTCTCAAATAAATATTTTGAAAAAAGTACCCTTTGAGGGGCACGTGGGTGGCTCAGTTGGTTGAGTATCTGACGCTTGATTTTGGCTCAGGTCATGGTCTTAGTATTGCAGGGTCGGGGGGTCATGCTCCACAGCAGCTCCATGCTGGGCCTGGAACCTGCTTATGATTCTCTTTCTCTCCCTCTCCTTCTATACCCACTGCTGTTATCTCTCTCTCTCATTCTCTCTGTCTTAATAAAAAAAAAAAGTAACCTTTGAGAAAGCTGTCACTTGTTCTTGTGCACATAGTATCTCCAAACAGGGTCTGAACAGTAATCAATCATTTTGAAAAATTTCAGTGCTCATGTGTTTTTCCATTCACACATGACTCATTTCTGCTTAAGAGATAAGAGAGCATTGTATGACTAGGTGAAAATTTCATTTAAGGAAGAATTTATCTATTTTGCATAAAAGTATGTATTAGTACATGTGATAGGGTACTTTGAGAGCTTACTATAAAAGATGGTGGTTCTTGGGGCGCCTGGGGGGCTCAATGGGTTAAAGCCTCTGCCTTCGGCTCAGGTCATGATCTCAGGTTCCTGGGATTGAGCCCCGATTGGGCTCTCTGCTCAGCAGGGAGCCTGCTTCCTCCTCTCTCTCTCTCTCTCTCTCTCTGCCTGCCTCTCTGCCTACTTGTAATCTCTCTCTCTGTCAAATAAATAAATAAAATCTTAAAAAAAAAAAGATGGTGATTCTCAGTTGACACCACTGTGCTACGCTTTCCGAAGCCAAACAGACAGATGGGCTTTCATTATTTTCTTGACTTTTTATATTTGTTGATAATCGTTGTAATTAATTTTAATCTGAAGACTTGTAAAGCAATACTTGGGGATTTAACAAACCAAACTAATATTAATGAAATGCAAACTGTCCAAATAGTCTTCCTATATCAAACTTCACTGAGCAGTAATAATTCCTTCTTGGTCAAGGGCTGATCCCAGTGCATCTGGGAAACAAGATCCCTTGGAATGATCACCAACAATATGCACACACTGTAAGTGTGATAGATGGTCCAACATACTAAATCAAAACAAAATTTAAAAACTCTTGAAATGAGAGTACTTGTATTAGTGGGTATTTATTAAATACTGAGTGTCTTAATTCCAGGCTTAAAATAACAAAATTATTGAGGAGCCCAGTGGAAATGTAAAAATTCCACAATATAAGACAATTTCCATGCTTATTTCCACACGTGCAGACTGTGGACTCTGGCCTTCTCCCTTTTCCAGTAAGAAACTATGACATTTCTGTAGTTTTTCCAAAGTCACGGATAATTAATTGGAGTTAAAAATATAAACCCACCATGAATTTCCTGCACTCATTCAGAATCAAGATCCTCTTCTTAAGGGGCTTGCTGTTTTAATTAGAAAAATAACAATAATAAAAGATACCACCTATTGATAGCTATGTGCCAAACACTGTGCAAAAAGGCTGGTTAAACATGATCTCATTTAATCCTCATGACACTCTTAATTTAAGCTTAACTACTTTTATTTCATGGAGGGGAAAATTGAGACAGAGAATAAGTAAATTACAAAAACTCCTGGGGCGCCTGGGTGGCTCAGTGGATTAAAGCCTCTGCCTTCGGCTCAGGTCGTGATCTCAGGGTCCTGGGATCGAGCCCCGCATCGGGCTCTCTGCTCGGCAGGGGGCCCTTCTCCTCCTCTCTCGGCCTGCCTCTCTGCCTACTTGTAATCTCTCTCTGTCAAATAAATAAATAAAATCTTTAAAAAAAACTCCCATCAGAAAATATCAGAAAAAAATACAAACTAGAACATCAATGTGTTGTATACAACCTCTGCCTTTCCTAGAGCCTCTGTGTGAATATGGCTTAACATGCAGTCAGCAAATACAATCTACACTCCCGTGAAATATGAGGTATACATGCTCTCCAACTGGTCAGTTTACACTTTAAATTAAATTTTGCATAACCTGCAAGACACATAGGGGAGGAAAGAGGAGACTCATTCTGTGACAGATAAAATAATGTGAGTGGATTTCAGTTGTTTTCCTAAGCCTTGAAGAGAGCTTTGGAAAATGGGACATATATGATTTGTCAGATGGACAATGAGAGATCCAAGGGGTAAAGAGAAACCATTCACCCTAGCCACCTTTTCATTTCTTTTCTCTTATTCCTGTCAAAAAATGGCTCTACTTTTTGCTCAGGATAGCCTTCTAATCCTTGTCTACAAAGCCACAAGCATTCCCTTATCAAAAGCTTGACTCCACGCCAGCCTCCCTAAGGAGCTCTACCCTGACGGTAGGTTGGATAAATGCATCTTCTGCTGCTTCTCTGACAATGGTATTCCCCAAACACCCTTCTTTTAGAATTTTAAACATTTTCCTCAAAAACAAAAAGAAGAAAATTATATCTGATTTGTCATCTTGTTTTGTGTGATTGTAAATTCAGACACTCTTTTGGCTGTTTTGTACTACATGAAAGTCAAGAAATATTTGGTGCATTAAATTGTCAATTTGTCTGGTGGAATAAAGGCTCAAATAGGTAGAAATGGCTTGTGAAAGGAATAGAATGGAGAGTTCTGAAAAAAATAAACCAGGTAATTCCCTCATCAATAATTATGGCATGATATCTTCGTTAATGGTGTGTTGTTGATGATAGGTCCTGATGGAGAGGGATTCATAATTTCATTGGGGAGAACGTCTAAGGGAGTGATGAAGTAAATTTCTACCTGGCTAAAGAGCATGGAGGAGAGCAATGGGGTTCCTTCTGCGGTAGACAAACTGACAGTAATTTAAAAAGGGAGTGGAGGAGGACACTATTCATTTTCTTGCAAAATATTTCTGGTACCTATCTTTTGCTTTGTGCATTCATAGGGAATTAGGAGAGAATGGAACATATTTAGAGGCCCTACAGAGGATATCACAATACTTGAGGGTCCCAGCATGGTGCAAAGTGGAACCTTTCATTAGGGGATGCAAGTAGGGATTTCAGGGGGAGGGTTAAGTGACATGAGCATTAGTATTACAGCACAGGCTGAAAAGTTGACCATCCAAAGGTAAAGAAAATATTTAAAGATTGAGATTTTGGTACTACTTCATTTCCTAAACCATGTATTAATCATTCTTAGATATTATTTTCTGACAGTTAAACTTCTCATCATAACCTTATGCCATAAAAGTAAGTACCTGTGCAATATACAGAGATGGAAGGGAAAAAGACTATCACTGTTTTTTTCTTCTTCTTTGATATATAGAAATTCTCAAGAACGTGGCAAAATAAAGGGGAGATTCCTAAGAAAAGCATTTTGGTCCCTGTATTGTGGCGACAGCTAGAAAGTTAAAGACGGTGCCTAAATAAATTAGCTTTTTCAGATATTGCTAGAAATTTTGCTTCTAACAGTTATTTCTGACACACAGGCATTGATCTCAGCAGCTTTGGAATATCCCTGTTGGTCAGAGAGAGGCAAGCTCCATCCATCACGATTATGGGAGGAATGCATTCTCTGTGGAATCCTTTAAAGGGCTACAGCAAGTTCACTTCCTCCTATCGGTGGCAGAGCAGGTTGCATTTGTCTGGCAATTGAACGTGATCCCCCACCAAGTCTGAAGGTGCATGTAGCACACCCAACTGCCTGCACACAAAGAAAGATCAAGTTGGCTTGCCCCTCTCTTTGGAGCTTGGTGCTCACAGATCTCAGTAGAGTGTCACTCTCCTTTTTATGACAGCCACTCATGTCCCAGGCCTGCTGGGTTTCCAGACTGCCTTCCTATTGTATGTGTACACAGACTGATTATAAGTTCACCACTTCTTCCCACCTTTTTGTGCAAGGTATTATCTATGACAGATGAGTGCAATAAAGTGAATCCATTTTTTCCCCTCTCACAGGCAGCACAGTGAGTTCTAACCAACAAAGGCACATTGAGGTAGATCTTTAACGGTGTCACCACGTTGACTTTCATCATTTTCACCTTTCCTTTTGCTGATTTTTATCCCTGGAGTTGTAAAACATAGTTTCACATTGTGACCGTCCTCGAGTCCTCTGTAGAAGTGGTTACACTGACAGGAACATACTCTTTTTCATAGACACTCCATCACAGCTCAGCCTTCGTTGCCTCTCTCTCTCTCTCTCCACAAATTCTATTTTCTAGATAAAAGCTCAGAGTTTCAAAGGATGAAAATTTTTCAAAAAAGTCAAGCTTTCATTTTAAAAAGATAATACAGTACTAGGAAACTACTGGGAGAAAATGTGATGGAATATTTAATAGGAAGGGAAAAGGTTTTCCATATTTTAAGAAAAAATCTGAAACAGTATATGTGTGATTTTATGAAAATTTTCTTTTCTAAATACTCTACCATATATGTATAGAAAATATGTGGTTGTTTGCTTTTCTATTTGTTTTTCTTTCTTTTTATTTATTTATGAATGTATTTGACTTTATAATAAGATTTTAGGATTTGTAAAGGCCAAAAGAAAACAGAGAATAACAAATACCATATGGTTCTTACTTTAGGCTGTTTAACCTACACAAACAAAAACCAATTTGAAAATAAAAGATTGGTACAGATTTGTTATTTTATTTAATTGTTTATTGCAAAAGGGAAAGCTATTTCAAAGAGGAGAAAGCATGTAAGAAGTCTCCACTCTAATAACAAAGTGGTTTCTGTTTTAAGTCAAAGGCAATTTTAAAACAAATAGGAGTGCTTTAAAGAGAAAGCACATTTCAAGGCACCGACGATAGGAAAACTGAGAGAATCCACCGGAAAAGGGAGATACAGAACCCAAAAGCTAACTTTTGCTTATTTAGCCATTTAAATAATTGCTATAATTTTCTTTGCAAATTGCTATTACTTTGCAGGACAATTACTATGTTAGATCTTTGGTTGAGTCTTCTTTCATTTAATCAACTGGCAGTGAATTCCTCCTCTCTTCCACTCAAATCTTTCTGTGATATTTCTTTTCCACCATGCTCAGGAGCTGGGAGTTTTGGTATGAGAACTAGGGAAGGAAAAAAAATAGATGAAGGAAGTAAATGGTAAGGGCCAAAGAGGAACCTCAGAAGGCTCACATTCTGGAAAGCACTCAGCTGAAACAAAAGGGAACCATGGTGCATTATGAAGGCAATCTGGGAGTTTTTTCTTAGAGAAGCAGAAACAAAATAAGACAAATATATCACACAAGGAAAAATTTTTTTCTTTTAGAGGAACTCTGAAGGCCAGACAGAGCCAAATGGTTAACTCATTTGCAAAGACCATAAAAGACCATAAAATTTGGAATGCCTATAGAACTTGCTTCAAAGCATCAGGCCTAAAATTAGCTTGTGCCTCTAGGACTCTTATACTTAAGATCCAAATAATTCATTCATGACCTAGTCACGATGACATGCTTGATACTACTAGTAGGATATTAGCATCCTTGATAGATGAGATAATATCTATCCTTGAGAGATAACCTTGTTTATCACATGTAAGATGAGAAGATTATCAGTCCAATTCTGTATACATATTTGAGAATTAAATATATATATGTGAGATGGGTGATCTATGTAAATAAACTGTAATTATGGTAAAATGAAGTTAGTAGGGTTGCCAGATTTAACAGATAAAAATATAGAACTGCCAGTTAATTTGAATTTCAGATAAAAAATGAATCACTTAAAAAAAAATTTTTATTATGTTAGTCACCATACAGTACATCATTAGTTTCTGATGTAGTATTCCATGATTCATTGTTTGTGTATAACACTCAGTGCTTCATGAAGTACATGCCCTCCTTAATACACATCACTTTTTTAATATAAATATGAAAAAAATACTCTATTAGTTATCTGAAATCAAATTTAACTGTACTTCTTATAGTCTATTTGACAACTCCAGACAGTAGGAAAAGAGGGAAAGATTAAGAGTTGAGATTATTGTAACTCTTTTGGAAAATGCAAGGAAGAGAGGGAGGAAGGGTGGGAAGAAAGAGAAAAAGAACAGAGGGGAAAGGAAAACGGAAATCTTTTGAAATCCCAAGGAAAGGTGTCCAGCTACTATCTCTCTATACCTTTTCCAAGAAGATATGAGAAAAAGGATAAAATGTACTACTGTGGTAGATCTTTTTCACAATTGTTTCAAGAATATGACTAACTAAATTCAGATGCTTATATCCAGAGCAAGATTTAGGGTTTGCTTATATTTTGAATACCATTTCTCTTTTGTTTTCTATTATGAAATATTTCAGACTTATGGAAAGATACAGAAAGCAATGTAATGAATATTCACATATCTCACACCAGATTTAGCAAATTCTTTCCATTTCCATATTGCTTCAGATCATTAAAAAAAACCTAGAATTAGGATCAAAGGCCCCTTGTATCCTTTCCAGTCTTGTTTCTCACTTTTTTCCAGGCATGTCACTATTCTGAAGTGTCTTCCTGACATATTTTATGCAGTATTATTAACATACACTTATGTAATAGGTACATGCAAATATCTGTATGTCCATAGACAAGATATTGTATCATTTGGTTTCATACTTATATTAAAAAATTTTTTATAAAGGTGCCCTTCTTCAACTTGTATTATTCATTAAAAATTGTTTTTGACATGATCCATGGTGACACATCTAAATTTGGTTATTGTTTATTTTAACTGCTGGTCATTATGGATGTACTACATTCATTCCTTTCTTGGCAAGTATTTAAGATTTCTCAGTTTTTCCACTATTATAAACAATGCTACAGTGAATATCTTCATACATATCCTCCTAAGCATGTATCAGGGAATTCCTCTGGTATATACCTAAAATTGGAATTGCTGGGTTATAGCTTATGAGCATCTTTAATTTCGTCAGATAGTATTGCATTGCTCTCCAAAATGGGTTAACTAGTGGACTTTCTCACCGACAATGTATGAGATTTCTCATTTGTTCACATCTTAATCCACATTTAGGATTTTCAGACGTTAAAAATTGCCCATTTGGTGAGCGCTATTTAATTTTCATTCCCTGATTACTAGGTGAGGTTGAGTGTGTTTTCATATATTTATGGGCCCTTCTGATATGCCCCTCAATGTATTATTTTGCTTTTTTGATTTGAGTTGTCTATATATGCATCAATATACATCCTTAATTTCTACCTTAGGTCAGATTCCCTAAAATCAGAGACTTAAATGAGGATTCTTGTGCAGGGAGTTTATGAAGGGTACACATTCAGGAAATATCTGTAAGGGAATGAGGAAAGCAGGGTAGAGAAGAGGGAGATGCTCAATAACAACGTGCTCTCAGACAAAGTCTAGCCTCAGCCTGATCTCTCAAGGACTCTGCGACATCAATAGCACAGCAGAATCTGTCTGTCTTGAAGCAAGGAGCTAGGGTGAAGGAGTGGAAGATATTTTCCTCTAAGGTTCTTCTAATTGGACTAAGAATTAAATTTACTTAAGACAGATTAAGAGTAGGGAAAAAAACCCCCAAAGTTTTATTACACGTGCGTGGAGGCTCAACAATGAAATCGAGGCCTAAAGAAATGACCAAGGCAGGCAATCTTTGTACTTTTTTGACAAGGTGACTATAAATCTGGGAGGAATTGACAGGACAAAGAAAACTGTGGGACCTTCAGTTAGTAAGGAATTCTAAACAGAATATGGGGTGGGGTGGTAAATTAGTAAAAAGGAACAAGGGTTGTACATACAGCCAGACTGTCTGCTCTCCTTTTCCTGTCTCCGGTGATGAGGATGTCTGTTTACCTCCTGGTGTGGGGAGTTGTACCTTTCACATGAAAGTTTATTTCTTGCTTTCTGGGGGCCAGAGAAGGTCTGAGTGTCCTTCTTGCATAGGCTATCTCTTAAGTAACTTTTATTTAAAATAATCAACATACTTGGGCACCTGGGTGGCTCAGGATGTTAAGTGACTGCTTTTGACTCAGTTCATGATCCCAGCGTCCTGGAATTGAGTCCCACAATGGGCCCCCTGCTCAGAGGAGAGCCTGCTTCTCCCTCTGCCCCTCCTCCCTGCTTGTGCTCTCTCTCTCTCTCTCAAATAAATAAATAAAATCTTATTAAAAAATCAACATACCAAAGTGGCACATTTTGGGGCAGCCTGCCCTTGGCCCCTACAAAGGGTTTTTGTACCTCTTCTGGCTGTGTTGGGTGCAGATGGCAACTCACAGACACTCCGGGTTGGGGTAGCTCTCACTGTTCTTGAGCAATCCTACTGATTGTGAACAAACCAGCAATTAATTGCAGCAACCACAGTAGCCAGTAGAAAAGGATCCCTGAGGACCTGAGATGGGCACCCACCAAATTTTCTATAATTATTATCATTTTATATTATTTCTCTCTGGTAGGGCCTTCACTTTTTTTTTCTTCTTCAAAATGAACTTGGTTATTCTTGAAGTTTTACTGTTCTGTATGAATCTTGGGTCTGCTTCTCAGGTTCCATGAAAACATGGTTTCTGTTTATTTAACTTTTTTTGATTCTATAATAAAACATACAAATGTATGCTTATATGTTTTATACTTATTTTGTTAGATTTACTCCCAGGTTCCTCAAAGTTCATGATGTTATTATGAATGATACCTATATTTGCATTGCAGTCGATTTTTAACCCACCATTGGTGATCTATATAGATGTCTTTGTTTTAAAATATTTATTCAGAGACCTGCAATTTTGCTCAACCCTTATTAGTTCTAATGTTTCATGTACATATATTTTCTAGGCAGATAATCTAGTTGTTCAAAAAGTTTTATTTGTCCTATATTTCTTTTCCTCAGAAACTAGAATCTCCAGAAAATGTTGAAGTGGAAAGCATAAGTGATCTTGTTTTGTTTTGTTTTTTCTGACTTTAAAGGGAACGTTTCTGACCTTTCACCTTCAAACTATTTATCAGCTAAGACGGTTACATTCTGATACTACTTTGCCATGAGGATTTCTGGTTGTTGTTGCTGTCATTTTGTTTTGTTTTTATAAAGGAGTATTATATTTTTTCAAGTCACTTTTCTATAAATACTGAAGTGACCATACTGTTTTTCTACTTTAATCTTGTAAGAAATGAATTACATTAATACAGCTTCTAATGTTAAGCCATTCTTGCATTCCCAGAATAAAACTTTTTGGTCACAAAATGTTTTTTTATTTGTGGTAAACCAGATTCAGTAACTGATAACTTAATAACTTGTTAAGAAGTTTGGAGTCATGTTTATAGGTGAGATTGGAATAACAGTTTTCTTTCTCATATTGTTTTCTGGTTTTGATTTCAAGGTTTTTCTGGTTATTCTGGAACTGGGAAGTTGTTAATTTTCCTCTCCATTCTTTAAACACTGTCTATAAAATGGAAATTGTGTATTTCATGTTCTTAAATGTTCTTATGTGCTTGAAAAGGATAAATATTCCCTATTTCTTAGAAAAAGATTGTTAATTATTTCATCACATTTTGATGTTTCTTTCCTGTGCTTAATCCCTTTAGTCTGGAAGAGCTGTGATAATGTCTCAAACCTAGTTGTTAGTTTTATAAATTATTTTCAAAATTCTGTCAATTAATGCTTTATAGATTATGTAGTTATAATGTAAGTTGCATAGAGCTCAAAATTGATATATGTTCTTGATGAATTATTCCTTTTATTATTAAGTAATGACACCTTCATATCCTAGAATAATTTTTTTATGTTAAAGCCTATTTTTCTCCAATATTAATGGTGCCACATCATCTTTCTTCTCAACACCATTCCCCTGTTATATCTTCTTCCTTGCTCGTTACTCTCAATCTTTTTTGTCATTTATTTTATGTCTATTATAAAATTAATACAGCTTAATATTAATATTATTTTTATTCATATTGAGAATCTGTTAACAGATAAGCTTAATCTGTTAATATTTATTATGCTTACTGATGTATTTGAAATATTTCTACCATTTTATCTTATGTCTTTTTTTTATGTTCTTACGCTTATAAATTTTTTTGCTTTTATCATTTTCTCATAGCTCTATGGGATTAGAGTCCCTTATATCTTATTTCCCCGTCTATTGTTATAGAAACTAGATACTCTGTGTCTATCCTTTGTGGTTATGCCTAAGTTTGCAAATAATCAGAGTGACCTTAAACATTTTGAAATTCTTATTTCTAGATCCCTCCTAAGCAATTGAAAATACTTAATTTCATCTCTGATCTTTCATCCCCATCTTTCATACAATTTTACCAAATTAGTCATTATTATTAGTAGGATTTACATCTAATGACTATTTAGATATCAGCATAATTGTCAAATTCTTACTAACCTTGCTTCTTGTACCCAACTATCCTTATCGTATCTGTTCTGTCCTTACTAAATTCCATATTTCATCAAGGGTTTGTGAGTAGTTTTAAGTAATTCTCTTCTCTTCCGCCATTATGTCTTTTACTCCTCCTCCTGTCTTTAAACCTCTATAATGATTGAAATTTTTTAAGTTTTATAGGTTCTTCTTGATACTGTATAGTTTCATATCTTAAGGTGCTAAGTCTCCTGTTTGTTTTGCCTGCTAATCCTCTCTTTGATAGTGAATTGTTTTTTTCTCCTCTATGGTGTGCATCTGAGTCAGGTGGGTTTATTTATTTTTTTTGGAGAACATCTTCAGCTATATGTGTGTGTGTGTGTGTGTGTGTGTGTATGCACATGCAAATTCTTTGTGTTCAGAATACTGAATGTTCCATAAAGCAATTTCATTTTGCTTCTGACAAAGGTCTTACAACAATTTTTATGTAAATTTTCCAGTTTGGTAATCTAATATAAACTGATTTTGCTGCTATTAGTAGAGACCCTAGATATAAAGGTTAATTTTCTTGGATAAAATTAGTCTGTAAGTAGGCTGTCCATGGTTGCTATACATCTTGATGAAATTCTCAGGGAGTCGATGTCATTTTCTCTCTACCTTACCATCCTTAATATACAGCTTACATTCTTTGGCTGTTAGACCTCAAACTATTGCCTCCTTCAAGAGAGAAAGCAGGGAAAAAAAAAAAAAAGGAGAGAAAGCAGGAGAAAATGGGAGGGAAAAAAATGTACTTTCCTGCCACCTAAGGAGCCTTCTAAGGCATCTGATTATAGATAATTAGTCAAAACTATTTGAGTAACAACAGCTAGCAGTCAGGTTACCCTCCCTTCCCTGTTACCGTAATTTAACTGGGCACATTCTCAATCCTAGTAATACAGGCATTCTCTTAGTAAGGAGGAAGGGGAGAATGGATATGTGATAGACACCTGGCAGTCTCTGCAAAACCAATTAAGCTGATATAGTAAATTTGAGCATCATGCTCATGTGTACTGGTCTGTAGTTTGTTTGTTTGTTTTGTTTTTTTTTAATGGGGGAGTGGGAGAAAGAGAATCTTAAGCAGATTCCATGCCCAGCACTGAACCAGATTGGAGGCTGGATCTCATGACCCTCAGATCATGACCTGAGCCAAAATCAATAGACACTTAACCAGCTGAGCCACCCAGGCACCCCCAATCTGCAGTTTTAATTTCTTATAAGTGATGTTTTTCCCACCCAGCATTCTAGGAAATTTGCAAGTTTACTGGGAGCATCTTAGGGTACTGGATAGGGATTTTCTAATTCCCTTTTCCATAGATACAGTAATTCTTCAATGTTTTAGTCTATATACAGGAGATTCAGTTAGAGCCCTGGCTTTCTTTGAGTTATATCTATTGTGCTTTTTTTTTTTTTGGTTATATAGAAAAAAAACTTTTGTTGATACTGTGCTTTACCCAGTTTTTCTCTTTGTTTGTGGTGAGAGGTGGGACTGTCCATACTGGCAAAAATGTAGTCAAATTACAAAAGTGGACTTTTTTTTTTGTACCTCAGGACACTTGGTTTCACTCGCCCATTCTATATTTGTATCTAGTTCTAAACAAACAAACTATCTAAGTGATGGTGACACCTCTGTCTCAGCAGAGAATATATTTGGTTAAAAGTTTGTTTTTCACATATAAATTCATGTAAGTTAAAAAATCTCTCTCTAGTCAAATAGCAGTATGAGGGAGTGTGGAGGTAAGAAGGGAGGGAGATGGGTAATAAAAATGAGAATTAAAAAGCATACATATTTTAAAAGATTTATTTATTTGAAAGGGAGAATGCAGGGGTGGGTGGGAGAGGGGCAGAAGGAGAGAGAGAATCTCAAACAGACTCCTACTGAGCGCAGAGCCCTATGTGGGGCTCTATCTCACAACCCCCAGATCATGACCTGAGCTGAAATCGAGTCAGTCATTTAGCTGACTGAGCCACATACGTGCCCCTTGAAATATACATCCCCTTAATCCTGATGAAGGAATTGATTAATGACTATAGTGAGTTAAGAAAAAAATTCACTGTAAAACATTAAAAGATAAAGAGATTCTAGAAATTTCATTAACTTGTATGACTTCAGGAATGCCTATTTTTTTTGTCCTTTTCTCCATTTGGAAGATAGAAATAATTTTTTCTTATTTTCACACTTTAAAGTGTTTTTTATAATTTAAAAATTACTGTAACTCCACTAAAAATGTTGAGATGCTGTCTTTTTTTTTAAGATTTTATTTATTTATTTCACAGAGGGAGAGAGATCACAAGGAGGCAGAGAGGCAGGCAGAGAGAGGGGGAAGCAGGCTCCCCGCTGAGCAGGGAGCCCGATGCAGGCCTTGATCCCATGACCCTGAGATCATGACCTGAGCCGAAAGCAGAGGCTTTAACCCATTGAGCCACCCAGGCGCCCGAGATGCTGTCTTGAAGATAGCCATTTTGATGAGGAGCTGATAACCTCAGTATATTGCCATGAGAATTTTCCCTTAAAACAATGATTCCTGATTCCCACTAGCATCTAGAATCTGGACACAGCCTACAGGTGACTCCAAAGGCCACTGGAAAAACTAAGAACAGCTGTAGCAGGATTTTTTAGTATTCGATATTTACTATGTTCAGCTTTTATAGGATCTTGTATTCAGTACATATTCTTTATAGTTATAAAGGAAATAAGATAGAAAATGAAGGTTGGGGCTAGGGATTAGATTTTAGAAGACACTGATAATTATGCTTCACAGTTTCCTGAAGGTTTCCACTTTAATCAGTGGTTTCATCACTCAGGGGCTCCTATTAAGCAATCTAAAATGTTGGTAAGCATGCATCTCCAAAGAGGTAGAAATAGTCATAATTTATATAAATAGCAACTATTTTATCCATCTCTATTAGACACGTCTTGAGGTTCCTTTCATTCCCTTGCCCCCAGAAAACAAAAATCCTACTGTAACAGGATCTTTCAATTACAAGTAATAGAATATTTAACTAAAGGTAGCTTAATATAGGGATTATCACCTTATATAAGATGAAGAGTCCTGGTTGGACACTTGCTAATGGAATCAGAAATTAACCAGATCATCAAAGATCAAGCTCTCTCCAACATAATCATAGTATCACTTTATTTTTTAGACTTGTCCTTTTGTGGTCATAGATCTTGCAATTCTGGGCAATATCCAGTGAAAGAACAGAGAGCTAATTCTTTCTTAGCATCTCCTTGTATCATAGAAGAAAATATTCCCCAGAATCCTCTCAGCAGCTTATGGGGCATAATTGAGTCACATGCCTGAGTCAGCTACTGGCAAAGTACTCTGTGATTGATTGAGTGCAATCATTTGGCTCACTGTCTTGAACACATTGGTTCTGTTAGCAAAGAAGAGGAGGAATGGCTGTTGAGAATATAATCAGCAGTGTCTACCATAGCTACACTTACCTAGAGCTCTATGCAGAATTTCTTTCTCTGACCCACATCCTGCTGACTAGATCATGTATAGACACATGGCCCAAAGTAATTCCTCTATAGATTATTCATCCCCTAGAGAGAAAAACACAAATCAAAAATAAAAACAAAAAGCTCTGAACCAAATTTCAAGAAACCTGAAATGAGATGTCAAGAACAGCTTCATTTGGTTGCAGATGAAATTAATTGATGTATGTGGAGCTCCTGAGATGAGTCATTTGTAAGCACTAGACTGAATGTCTATGAATTCCAGCTACTGAAGTCCTGCTACTGAGTAGGCCACTTTGATGCTTACTTCCTGAAATATGAGTAGTTGGCATTTCCTGCATTTCCAGGAAAAATCTTGTATCTGTGTTTACGATAACTTCCTTTCTCCAATACCTACATCCACACGTCTGCTACATTTTTATTTTAGCTAGTTTTGAATTATATTTCCATTTCTTACAGAACATTTTTTTTTGCCTGTAATAGAATTAGGTACCATAGATCTGCACAAAGAATGTAGGACATTGTGAACTGATGATTAGGTTTCCATGAACAATGAGACTCCTTTACATTTTCAGTATGGGGAGATAATAAGCCATGATATGTAGAGGCAAAGCTGCTCATTAGGCAAATTATAGAGGTGGGGGTAGGGGCTCAAGTAAATAAACCTTAGTCTTAGAATACCTGGTTTTATGTGCATTTGGAAACAGAGTCATTGTGTAACCTTGATGCAGTAAGCCCTCTTTCTGCAGCCAATATGCTTAAGCTGCTTAAAGGTAAGGTCAGAACTGGCCTTGAAAGATGTCAAATTGCAACACCAATTTATTTCCCAGCAGTTCCAGTCTTCCTTAATAAAGATTTAAAAACAGGTTAGCAGAGATTCTAACAGTTCAGATAGGAATATTTATTTTTTTTAAAGATTTTATTTATTTATTAGAGAGAGAGATCACAAGTAGGCAGAGGGGCATGCAGAGAGAGAGGAGGAAGCAGGCTCCCCGCTGAGCAGAGAGCCCAATGTGAGGCTCGATCCCAGGACCCTGAGATCATGACCTGAGCCGAAGGCAGAGGATTTAACCCACTGAGCCACCCAGGCGCCCCTAAAATAGGAATATTTAAAAGAAATGAGATATGCCAGAGTTGACAACATTGTTCTTGCCATGCAGTATTTAGTCTCTTGTTCTTTTGTTAACAGCATCTTAATTTCTGTTTGTGTGGGATTGTCAGGTAAGGTGCCTGGGATTCCCCTAGGCAAGGATGGCAGATGACCCAAGATACACTGATCAGTTCTCCATCTCAAACTTATATCTTGAATACAGTCACTGGAGGTCAGAAAAATGATTGAAGTAACTGATCCAAGACCACAGATTATCCACTCATGCCAGTACCTTGATCTCCAGAGCTGCTCCAGTTCTTGTCATTTCTGAGCCAGCATCTGAAGCTTTGCTTTTGACTTTGGGAGGTGAACTATATCCTCCAGTGAATTTACATGTTTACTTCTATTGGTTTATAGTAGCTCAAAGAAGGTTAGTTGGCCCAGGGTAATGTATCTAACATGGAAAGAAACAGATGAGTTTTTGATATTTTTTAATGTATAATCTAAAGCATTCTGTGATTGATTAGAGTTGGTGGTAGAGAAAGAGGGAATGAGTTTGGAACAAATGTGGGAATGGTAGTGATATTTATCGAGATAGGAAATAAAGGATGAGAAGCACAGTTACTGAAAAAATTATATGTTTAATTATAAATGTATTGAATTGAGATGCCCTTGCCACAATCAGTAGGTAAGAGGCTGTATGTGGTCTTCAGTTGAGGGGAGAGTTGAGAATGGAAATTGTTGCAAATACTACAGTGATCCTGCTACCCCATTAACTCCCTTACCTTAAAGATAAGGGCTAATATGGTAGGAAGATCCAGATGAAAGATCTCCATTCCTAACAAGTGGTATACAACAACAACACAAGACACCATGGGGTTTTATGGAAACTATTGCTAACATAAAAGACCTGAGAAATGAATGCATGGTTTATCAGTTAAAATTTGATAAAATAATGCCATATACTACATAACCACGAAAACCTCAGTATTGATAACAGTAATTATTTGGGTAGGAATCTGAGATTCAGATGATTTGGGCTGGGCTTAGCTGATGTTAGATAGTATTACTTAAAAAAATATGGATCGGCTAGGTGAGTCTGTTGGTTTGGGCCATGGTTACTCATGTGTGGGTGGCACATGGATATTTACTGATCTGGGCTAGCTTAGACTGAGATAACTGGGGAAGCTGAACTTTATTCTATGCATCTCATCCTCCAGCTGGCCAGCACAGGCATGTTTTCATGCATAGAAGACCAGGAGAGAAAGTAAATAGAGATCCACAAAGTCTCCTGAGACCTATGCTCAAAGATGGGATACTACCACTTCCACTGCATTCTACTGGCGAAAGCAACTCACGAAAAAAATCTCATATCTAAGGAGTGGGAAAATAGACTATGTAACTTTAGTTAGAATTATAAAGTCACATGGCAAAGAGTATGGATACAGGAAGGGATGGTATATTAGGGACATTTAAATAGTCTGTTACACATGGTATTTCTTTCAACTTGCCTTTTTTTTTTAAGATTTTATTTATTTATTTGACAGAGAGAGAGATTACAAGTAGGCAGAGAGGCAGGCAGAGAGGAGGAAGCAGGCTCCCTGCTGAGCAGAGAGCCCGATGCAGGGCTTGATCCCAGGACCCTGAGATCATGACCTGAGCTGAAGGCAGAGGCTTTAACCCACTGAGCCACCCAGGCGCCCCTCAACTTGCCGTTTAATTCAGGTTGACTAGTCCAGAAAGATGGCATCTAGGTAAGCTATAGATTATAGGGCAGTAATCAAGCTGTTGACCTTAATTTTGCTTCTCTTCTACAAGTAATTTTCTTCACTTCCAAGTTAATAAAAATCATGGCACCTGGGACATAGTTATTGATTTTGCTAATACACTTTTGTTTTATCTATCAATCCTAAAAGTTTGCCTTCACTTGACAGGGTAGATGAATACTACTATTGTGCTACTCAGGGAGAAGTCAACTCTGTAATGGAGTCTGTGACACAATCTAATTTATGGGTACATTGACCACCCCACCACATTCTACTAATGTACATAATACAGGTTTACTGTGATAATGATGCTGAAAATCCCTGAAGGATCTAAAGTTAAAAGTTCCCTCATCTGTCTGGGTAAATAATATGTGTGCAAAACAATGAAAATGATGGAAAGATAATTCTGACAAGATACAGGGTGCTAATACCTTGCTAGTTGATTGTGGCTCCTTGGTTTTATTAGCTTGAAGCATATTGGAATATTTTCTCCAACACTTACAGATAAAATTGCATGAATTGGATGTCATCTGACACATTGACCGAGTTAGTCATGCCTAGCAGCATGTTATTTCCAAGTGGAAGTGATATTTTGTAAATTAGAATGCCTAAGACTACAAATAACAGAATCACTTAATTCACCTTGGCCTCAACAATAACGAAGTTAATCATCTCACAAGGACATCTTTCGTCAGTAGAGGGCTTCAAATGTGGGCACTAGCTCCGCTTCTCTGGTTCTCTTAACTCTGCCTCCTTCTTGTGTGACCATTTTCAGGCTACAGCTTGATAGATGCAGTAGTGGTTGATATCAAAGCCAGATACGGTGTTACCCAAAAAAATAGAAAACAAATCATTTTTATTGGTATTTTCTTCTTAAGGGAAAGAAAATATTTTCCAGGATGCCTTTCTTAAATGGATGACAAGCCCCAGGTTTCTTATGCAAAAATTCTACTGGGTCATCGTCTCTACAGGTAGCAATTCCTGAGTGCCATTGACCGTAATAAGCACAGTCTTGTTTTCATAGAGCCTGTCCTCCTCCTCTTCCATACTAGGAACAGAGTGCATATACCCTTCTCTGAGAATGCAGAGTTTCTTGTATTGAAATGCATTAAGTAGAAGTAATTCTTAGCTTGCTGGGTAATTTTTATTTTTTATTATTTAGTTATACCAAAAAAGCTTTATTAGATATGAAGAAAATGACATTTTTAAACCAATCACTGGCTTAGCCCAAGAAAGAACTGGAAAGAGAGTCTCCTTCCTTCAATCATGTAGGGAAGTCATGTCTACTAACAAAGAAGAATAAGGGATGCTAGGATGAGTAGCAAACAGTTTCCGCTGTAGGTGTGTATGGAACTGGGTGTAAACAGATAATAAAAACCCATATCAAGTTATAAGAAAATGTTCTTATGGGCCTGTACTTGCCCAATTACTATTTCACCTAAAACATCATCAAAGGTTTCTTAGTTCAGAGGATTTCTGATTGCTTTATGTAGTAGCTGGCACTAGTTCTAACAAGACTGGCCAAATTTTGCAAGTCTTTTAGGGTGTCTTAGTTCAGGCTACTGTAACAAAGCTCTATAAAGAAGTTGGTTTAAAAACAACAAAAATTTTACCTCTCACGGTTCTGGAGACTGGAAGTCTGGGATTGGGGTACCTGCATGGTCAGGTTCTTCCAGGTTATAGACTGCCTTCATCTTGTATTCTCAGATGGTGGAGAAAACACAAGGGAGCTCTTGGGGTTCCCTTTTATAAAGGTACTAATCCCATCCGTGAGGGCTCCACCCTCATGACTTAGTTACTTCCAAAAGGCTACATCTTCTGATACCTTCATTTGGAGGTTAGGGTTTCAACATAGGAATTTTGGGGGAACCCAAACATTCAGTCCATAACATTGAGGTATACTTGAATGATGGTACAGAGGGAAAGTAGTCATCATAAGCAGAACCACAAACAGTATTTCTATGGGTCTCTATCTAGAACATATTATATAAGTAACCCAGATCCATCCTCTGAGCTCCAGACTTATATGTCTAATAGTATGTATTAATTTAAAGGTGTCTCAAAACTTCCTTAAATACATCCTGCCTAAAACTACACTCACGATCTCCAAAATATCTACTAAACTTCATCGCCATTCTCATTATTTTAATGCAAGCATCACTTAGCACTGTAAAATTTAGGATTATTCTTCCTCTGTGCACGTATGCCCTGTTATGCAATCCTTCATCTCCACTTTCCATATTGGCACTTCATTACCACTGTAACATATCATCTTGTTCCTGGACTTTCCCAGGTTCCATATCCATTCTTATTCTACTTCCACAGTGACCTTTTAGAAATATAGTAATGTCACTTCCCTGGTTAAAACACTTTGGCGGGTTCCTTTTGCTTAGAAGATCAAAACGACCTATCTTTAACATGCCTACAAAGCTCTGCAAAGTTTTGTCTCCACTTACATTTTCAGCATTGTCTCACATCGTTCCTTCCTTCATTCCTTCTATTCCAGTCTATATTTCCAACTGGGAGGCCCTTTTACTGTGCAGGGGACAATAATTTGTCTTTAACAGAATAAAGGTGCATTTTCTGCCTATCCTCCTTTTTTAGTTCTTCATCCATGGATTTAATGAGCAATTTATATACATAGCAATATTGTACCCCAAACTGCTTCCCTCAAGATACACTCCCCCCCATGGTGAAAGAAGTGAAGACATATATTGGCATTTATGGATTTTGCTGATCTAATCAGGTGCCCCTAATCCCCTAACATCTGATTGATCAGTCTTTACATTTCTTTTTCTTTCATACCCATCCATATCATCTCATGATTTTCACCCATTTAAGCATCAACAGTATATGTTAGTAGTTTTTTGATGACGACCTTTATAAAATACGTTACATTTTCTTTTCCATCTTGACAATATTAAATATATTTTCATCCTTCAGTATTGCCACAATGTGCTAAAAATATTATACTTAGTTATAATATAGCAAAAGGCCTTCAGAAACTATTAAGCCTCTTAATGGTTATTTTCCTCCACTCCAAATTAGGTCCCACACAATTTTATTCTTTTTCCTATGGTCTCTGTTTGCAATGGTGTTCTCATTGCAGGTGGTGTGCTTTTTTTGACTTCTAATTGGCTGACATGTGTTTTAAGCAATTCTAAATGAATGTAATCTCCTGGCTTCAAGAATTTCTTATAAGCAGAATCTTGCATTTTATGACCCTTTTAGTTGAGCTGAAAGATTTAATTCATGATTTTCTGGTTTCAGTCTTTGTTCTGGACAATTAAATTTATGGTAGACTGATCTTCAAATAGATCAAACATGAAATAATACGTCTAGTTTCTTTCTCAATGTATTACCTCTTTAAGGCCAGCATAATTTATATGATATATATTTGATATAAGAAAGTATGATTATCTCTGAATAATTTGAATATTTTCTTCATTTTTTATATATATTTTAGGCTTCTTTCAAAATCAAATTCCAGCCAAATCAAATGCTCTTAGTGTCCCATTTACCTAGTATGGTATATGTGTCTTTTTACAATGCCACTAGCATGGTAAGATGGTATATATTGAATAACTTCCTGGTGACCTGAAAGAATTAGAATAGTTTAAAGATGGCCACATGACACCCAGAGATGTCTTGTGACATTACATCTTTCTGGTTCATTGACTTGGTTTTTAGAACCCTAAGCATCAGGATCTTAAGCAAGAAAAACATCTGATTATTGCTAATAGAGGTTAAGAAAATAAAGCGCAGACATTTGCACAGCACATTTCTTATACCTGTGGTAGCCCTACAAGGAATGTGTATGTGTACAAAGGGAAGAGAAGAGAGATGGGAATTTTGCAGCATTGTCTTGAGGGTAGTGGCCATGCATTCCTCAGCATAACTTTGCCTTGTACCCTGTCCTTTATTTGGTCTCTTATCCTTCCTTTTGTTCTCTTTCCCCCTAGTCTCCCTATCATCATTTTTCTCTTCCTCTTCTCTTCTTTAACAACTCTTGGCCCTCTCCAAAATGTAAATTAATTTGTGGAGAAATCGTACGTATGCTTGGAGAAAACAGGAGAAAAATGTTTGGCTCTTTCTCACTATCTCAAGCTCTGGTTATCCCTACTGTGGTTTGATTTCATTTCTAGGATTTGGATCAATAAATTTGTAGGAAACACAAAGCCAGTTTTCTCAGTTTATTGACCTTCTGTTGAAAGCAGACACAATTTAGCCAACATCTGGACAGTATTTGCCAAGGCCAACTGTAATTCAAATCCAGAGCAGAGAATGAATTGGTGCATTTGTTAGTTAAGCTGTTTGATGGGCTTATAAATAAGATTAAAAAATGAAAATAAAAAAGCCAGCTGCTTTTAGTACCACACAAGTTTATTTTCAGCAAGGCTTGATATTCAGGGTGGACACACACACACACACACACACACGTAAACAGAGTTTTCTTTTTTTCTGGTGCCTAGAAATTTTGCACCTAGAGGATGTTCTTGAATCCAGTTTTCACCTACTGACTCAACTCCTTTCTGTCTTGGATATGGAGCCACTTTGGCAGGTGCCTTACCTCTTTCAAACGTTAGCTTTCTATTTGTTTACAAGGACTGTTATAGATTGTCACACTCTCAGATTGACCTGCTGGGGGTGATAAATGGAAGGCCTTCTGACTACATTCAATAATTTGGATTTGCTATGGAGGACAAATGGAAACCAAGGAACAAATTGTTGGGGAGATGAAAACAGATTATGAAAGGTCAGTCGAAGGAAGGTAGGGGTTATTTATGTATAAAGCAAAGAATCCCTTGATCTGTCAAGGTGGTGCCAAGTATATATCTATATATGCCAAGGTGGTGCCAAGTATATATCTATGTGTGACCTAAGTGGCTCAAAGGGAGGCATTATCCTTGGATTTGAAGTTTTTTAACAGTGATAATAACATCCAAACCCTTCATTTGTACAGTTGAACTTGAAAGGCTTCTCAGTTCTATGGGCAGAGGTTGAATGGCACCTGACATAGAAGGAAACTTGTCAGCACACTGTTCAATGGATATATTCTACCTCTTGTCTTACTTGTGATATTTACACCAAAATAAGTATGTGAGAAAATGGTTAGGTCCCAACTTCTTGTGAATATCAAGTTAACATTAGCCATAAAGTGAGTAACAGACACAAAATTCCTTTTGTATTCTTTTTTGGGACCTGATTTAGAAAACTTTCACTCAAAATATTGTTTAATTTCTATCTCTCTCCTGACTAGTGTATGTACATGTGCGTATACATTGTATGTACTTAACCTTGGGAGAGAAGGTTCACGAATATGTCTTTGCCACCCTATTCCATTGTGGCCACACACCTTGAGAGAGTTTGCTCAACCTTATAGCGGGTTTGCTTTTCCTTAGAGCACAAAGGAAGACAGGGTGGTTCTGAAGGAGAATTGCTGATGCCCCTTTTAGCTCAGCCAGGACATCCACTTCGTCAGAGATTGCTGAAAGAGGTGGAATTTTAAAAAACTCATTTGCAGTTCACTTTCAAGTCTGGTGGGTCACAATTTTAGACTAAGGTTTGCAAAGTTAACTGGCTATTAACTCCTTTGATCAGAATCTAATCAAGTGCTTGTAAAACAGAAAGCCACTGAAGTTCCTGAAGAAAGGATTTGATTATTGGGAAATGCCCCGGTGGATGACCTCTGCTTTACCTTTTCTTCTTGGCCATCTTCAATAGATACGAGTTATTCTTTCAAAGTCTCCACAGTGACTGATTCAATTTTTATCTATTCTAAAAATATTTTTCTCTCTCAGCAGAGGCCTAATTCTCATATTAAAGAAGAGTGCAGAGTAAAATGGCATTAATCTATTTCTTTGGGTAAGCAATTTACTAACAGTGTATGAGCTCCTTGCATTTTATGAGTATGAGTACCTTTATATTTACTTCTTAAAAAGCAAATGAAAATCTGTTAATGAAATAATTTGGGTACCAAATCAGTGAAACTTGAAGAAAATTCACACCCCTTTCCCATAATCTAAAGCTGGGAAAATGCACTCTAGGACATTACTTGGGTTTCTGAAATATTATTTACCAGTCATTAAAATGCAGACTGGTAGTTTTAAAATTTCTAATTCCATGTTTCTTCTAGCCACATTTATTGCTTGTCTAAACTTCTTTTCAAATTGGTAATCTCCATTACACTTCTTTGAATTTAACTGAAGACAAAATAGCTTGCTTTTGGATGTCTCCATGTAATTACAATTTAATTTTGTCTGGTTGATATGCTAAAGATAATGGCTTCTATTTTGCAAAACGCGACCTAGCTACATGCAACACCATTGCCAGAGCCTATTTCTGATGCAGGAGCTGACTGTTCTTTCATTCCTGCAGGGTTCAGGCTTTCAGATTTTGGCGACATTTCCATGGTTAGAACCAAATGAAAAATTCTGTTGGTCTCTGAAAACTCCAGCTTACCAACTCAGCGATGTGCATTGTGGAGCCTGAACTGGCTGCTGAGCCCACATTGCTTGCAACACTGGAACTGAGGCTGGAGAACACTTGACTTTTCTCCCTTTTCAGTCTATTGTCCTTGAAGAATACTGCTCATGTCTTAATCATTGCCATAAACAATAAATGGGGATTTTTAGAGGGCAGTCACTTCACTGGCCCTAGTAAATGTTAAGCATTACCAAACCCTTTGGGAGAATAGGGTGACATTCTAGTCTGAAAAGTGCAGTCTTTTTCTAACCTGAGACATGCATGGTCTTTTCCTACAGTTGTCATTGTTGATCTTAAATGGCTTTTTGATTTCTATCATCAGGACCATCCTTGCGTGTGGGAGCAGACAGACATTGCATATAGATCTAGAGAGTGATTTTTCCATTGGGAAGGCAGGGCAGCAGTTTCTGTTAGGCAGTATGGTGCTCTGTAATATAGTGAGAAAGGCACTATTTCCCTTGCAAGAATCAGAAGACAGGTGTTCTAACCTGGGATCTGTTAATTGACTCTGGGGTTTGGGCAGCTGTCTTTACCTCTCTGGACATCATGTTTCCTCAACTAAATTAACTCCAAAAATCGCTTCCATAAATTTGCCCGATTGATTCTGGAGGGATTTAAAAATACTCATATGCTGACTCATTTTGGAACTTTCTTATTGATTTGTTTCTCCTCTCCTTTTTCCTCCCTCCCTTTAATATCTTCTTGAGGTCATTGCAAAAGAGGTGGCAGCTTAGCAAAGAGAGGTTGATGAAATCAGTTGAGGAGAAAACCAGCAAACATACTGAAACGTATAAGTGAAACCATTTGAAAATTTCCACTATCTTCAGGAGAATGTCCATCAGCTCATTTAAATTCATGTGCATAGATAATGGAGATAAGGATGATCAAAAGGTAAAATGCCTTTCTCAAGATTTCAGTTAACCATCCAAGAAGAGAACCAGATCTACAGCCCAGCCCAAGGTGCAGGCAACAAATTAAAAATCCCTTTACATGCTGACATCAAACAAATAAACAAACAAATCCCAAGCCTGGCTAAGACAATACAAAACTCTTCGATCTCTTAAAATCATCCCATTCAGTAGAAAGTGCTCTAAATTTTATGATTAGTAAAACAACCACCACCACCCTCCCCTCAACCCCCGCCGCCAGAAAAAAAAAAAACTAACCAGCAAAACAAAGCCAAAACAAAACCTTGGAGTCTCAGGTGGGGGGCTACTTATTATCTATAAATGGCTTACTTTTACTCCCCCAAATATGTTTATCTTTGGTAACTATGGGATACAATGAAAACATGAAATTTGGTTTCTTTTCATGCATGCTATTTGTAACTTAATACTTTTATTTTTTCCTGTAACTGTTTAATGACTCCACTGCCTTTTCATCATTAAATTTGACAGGTGCCAGAATGATAAAAGGGCTGAAAATGTGACCCATGTGATAATTGTTTTAGTCACACTAGCTTGACAAACAATGTAATAAAAATCATGACTTAAAATTCAGCATGGAACTTGTGAAACATGTTATCAAGTACTGTATCAAATGCTTGAACATGTTTTTAATTGGCAAAACTTTAATGCCATTAAGAGTTTTGCATATGCTTCAGTTAGCTTTTGTGCAGTTGAGAAAAAAATACCAATACCCATCTGTCACTATGAGTGGAGCACATATGGTAACAGAAGACCTTAAAATACATCATATGTGGTTTCTATTACCCAAACCACTTCAACTTCAAAAGGAGTTCAGCCACCTTGGTATAGCTTTAGCTATTAGAAGTTTAATTTTGCCAATTAGAGTTGTTATTTTGCATGTAACCATGACAATCTTGTCTGTGTTCCTCCAATATGCTATTACCAGTCATAAATAAGAATTCTGAGCATGCATAAATCCTTCTGTTTTGACTTGGATTTCTGGAATAGTCAAGGCAATGGCTCTGCTTTCAAGCAGACACCCTTCTGCATTGGTTAAGTGATCAGTGTTGGCAGGGGTCCTTTGTAGATGCCTTCTGTCCTTTCTGGAACTGCTCTAGTTTGACTTACAGAGTCAAGTGAAAAGGGAGAGTTGAGTCAATATTCCAGGTATTTCAAGCCAAAATCACTAATGTGAAAAGAGGAAGATATTTTTTGGTGTGGGGAGAGAATCGTATAATCAGGTTTCATTTATTACCTGACGTGTACCGAATGGCTACTACATGGCAGGCAGAGTGCTAGATACCAGGGTTGAAAAAGTATTGACTCATGACACCTTCCTGCAAAGCATGTGAAGCTCTAGTGAAGATGAACAGGCACATAACCAGTGCAGTTCTGTCTCATTATAGAAGTATCTAGAGGATGCTCTGGGAACACGGTGAAGACTGATTCTTAAGGAGAAATCAGAGAAAATACTAATGGAAAGGATGAATGGGAAAGGACCAAAGGATCATTTGGAGAAGTCCTGCTGAAGTCAATACAGGAAGAGAACACACAGATAAAACATGGGAAAGAGTGTGTGGAATTTTTGGAATGTTGAGTAGTTCAGTAGGGATGGGAACTGAGGGGACAGACGGTGAAGAAAAATGGGCTGCAAAAAAGACGGAGGCTAGATCACGAAAAAGAAAATTTATTTCTGAATCTGGAACCGTATCTTAAAGATATTAGGGATCTTTAAACATACTCGAGTAGCCAAAGGACACAGTCAGATTTCTACTTTGCCAAAAGCATTCTGTTTTGCAATGGTTTAAGTGAAAGAGATGGCACTGGAAGCAGTGAGTTTATTTTCTGGGTTTAGATTATGGAATCTATGAGGCTCAAAGTCACCCTGTTTTTCTGTACTGCTTGAGTTTGCCATACAGTGTTTGACCTTGTCTTTGTCTGCCATGTCAGAATTCACCCTACCCCACCTGCTCTTCTGGGTCTGGTTAATGTAAGGAAATGGGAGCTGGAACCAGAAAAATGGATGTTATGCTTTTCATACATTCAACAAAATTTACCAAATTGAAGAAATGTTAAATTAATAAGTGGTGCTATATTTTAATTTCAAATGAGACAGGACCCAAAGGTTTATATTTTTCCAGTTCCTTTGTGGCAAGCTAAGGATGAAACCATTGTGAACTTTCCTAAGTCATTTTCATGTTGATGATCTTGACGTTATTTTAGGCATTCCCAATGTTTATTCTCAATTTGCCTTAGCAAGAAGGTCTAAGTGCCTAAGGGAGTCAGTCCTCAAAAGTAGAAACTGAATGATCATCAGGTTCAGTGAGAATAGAGGTTTACCTTCTGTAATCAAGATCCACAATGGCAATGGTTTACACAGCTCAGGCATAAGCAGTCCAGGGCTGGTTTAGAGACTTGACAGTATACTCTCCTCTACTTTGCCATACAGTATTGCTTAGGCAGTGTGCTCCAAGATAGCTCACTGTCACATCCTCCTTCCAGCCAGTGTGAAGGGTTATAGGATTACAACATCTTTCCTTTAAAGGGCACACATCATTTCCACATCCATCCAAAATATTCAATGACCATAACTTGAAGACATGACCACACCAAGATGCAAGAGATGATGCGAAAAGTCATCATTTTTTTTCCAGGTGTACCTGAGCCCAGCTAAAAATTATCTAACTTTAGATAAGAAGAATAGATATGAGGATATGAGGGGACCACCAGTAGTTTCTGACACAATACTCCTGTGACGCTTTGAGTCACCCATTCAGAATGGGCTATCCCATATCCCAATGGTTTCTCTTTCTCATTGGCTTTCATAAGCGATCAGATTTTTTTTTTTTACAAAGCACGTTAATATTTCTTATCCCTGATCATTCACTGGTTTCACTTATTTAACTGGTCATTTGGCGAACACCTACCTGGTGATAAGTTATGTCATAGGAGGAGGAGATGGAAAATTAAATAAAGATCAGTCTTTTTCTCAAAAAATTTACAGTCTAAAGATGGTGAAATGGAGAGTAAATCAGTTCTTGCCATAGGCCATGTTAAATGCACTACTACATGGCAGGCACATTCCTCAGAGCCTACCACAACCCCCAGAGCCATAGACTAATTTACCAAGATGCTGACTTCTTTGTTCTCACTTCCAGAGGAGAGCAATATTCCCTTCCCCTTCCTTTCCTTTTCACATTAGAAAGTTGAGTCATGGCAGTCTGAGTTCTGGTCTCTCTTGTATCAAGCCATTTTAAAAGGTCTTTTTTCTTCAGACAGAAAACAGAAGTCTGACACTTTGCTCTGAGGTTTTGAGGCTGTTGCCTGAAATTGAGCCCTGTTTTCCCTGTGGGGACAGGAATGGACTGGGGTTCTTTTTTGTTTTGTCTTATTTTAAAGATTTATCTGTTTATTTTGGGGGATTGCAGGTACAGGATGAAGGAGAGAGAATCTCAAGCTGACTCCCCACTGAGTGTGGAGCCTGATGAGGGGCTCCACCCCATAACCCTGTGATCATGATCTGAGTTGAAATCAAGAATCTGACATTTTAACCAACTGAGCCATCCAGGTGCCCCTAGACTGGGGTCCTTAAAGTAGAGAGCTTGACCCCTGAGAAAAAAGATGAGCTTTATGCAGAACTGCTGGAAAGGGGAGATGGGTGGGCAGAGAGTAGGTGGCATGACAGGGAACTGTGTCCCACTCTAATGCCATAGCTCTGGAGGCCCTTTTGAAGGCCTTCTCTTCTCTAGTGCCTTTTAACTGACTTCACCTCTATCACGGTCTCCTCCTTTCACTCCACTTTGGCCCCACCAGCCTCCCAAGTGATTGGTCAGCCAGGCTTGCTTCCACCTCATGGCCTTCATGCTCCATGTCACTTCTGTGTGGGTTGCCCTTGCCCAAGTCACATGACTAATCTCTGTCTTGCGTCAGGTCTTTATTTTCCTCCTCTGGAAGGCCTTCTCTGGCTATTCTTTATAAAATGTCAATCCTTCACACAACTCTATATCCTTTCCCTGCCTCATTACTTCTCCATAGTACTGGTTATTCTTGGTCTTTCTCCTGGGAATAGAGGGCAATAAACAATAAGGAGAAATAAGTTCCAGAGGAGCAGGGACTTTTGTCTGTTTTATTCAATACTCTATCTTGGGGCACCTGGGTGGCTCAGTTGGTTAAGCGTCTGTCTTTGGCTCAGGCCATGGTCCCAAGAGCCTGGGATGGAGTCCTACATCGGGCTCCTGCTTCTCCCTCTCCCACTTCCCCTACTTGTTCTTTCTCTTTCTCACGTTCTCTCTCTCTCTCTTTCTGTCAAATAGATAAGTCTTAAAAAATAAAAAAAAATCAATATCTTAAGAAAGCACCTGGCACATAGTATGTGCTTCATAAATATTTCTTAGGTGAAGGAATAATTACAAATCCCCTACTCCAAGCTAGAGAAATAGGAAGTTGAACCTCCTTCATTTCAATTGACTATATGATTTGGGCAACTGGAATCTCAGTAGAAATTCTTGACTTTAGAAGAGAAGATTTCCCTAAGCTTGCTGGCAAGTAAAGGTCTCTTGCATCTGAACAACTAGGAGCCCAGAGTCACGTAAATTTTGAATTTTTTAAAAATGGAGACATGTAATTTCTCACATTTGAGTATTTTGAGCAAAATCTTACCAGTTTACCTCGAATAGACAGAGAGGCCAGCCTGCTCTCATCCTGCTGTTTCATGCCCTTGGTTCTGATGTGTCTGGAATCTTGGCTTAAAGTGGCATGTAAGACTTGCCAGAGTACTAATTTGGGAAGTGAGCAATGGCAAGTGAATGGGACGAACACAGGGAGCAAAGGGTTAATATTTTAATACCAGCCATGACTTAGTGGATAGGATTCTGCAAATGAGTACTCCGTGTGTGTGTGTGTTAAGAAACATAAAATTGCATATGTGCACAATTGTTCAGTGATTTTGATACCTCTGTTATTGACTGCGTCAATGCTTCTCCTTCTATTCCTTTCTGTCTTAAGGCTTGTGTAGGTTTCTCTTTGCATCATTGCCTTACTTTGATAAAAGAATTGGAAATAAGGCCTCTTCTCTGCTTGTGACTTTTCCACTCTATATAACCAGTTTTCCTCCTTTGCTCAGCCTTCCCTGCGGTCATACCATATTACAAATTGTCATCTAATGAAAGCTATTGCCTTGTATTTTCTTTTCCTTGTCTATGCCCTAGAGAACACAGCAAAAATAAAAGGAATTGGTGAGGTTAAGATGACAAAAATAATTACCCTTTGTTTAAAAGAACCAAAGCATACATTCAGAGACTAATTTAGGTTTATTTAATTTTCCACAGGATTGAAACAAAATTAACTGAGAAATACATGAAACAGAGAGAATATTAAAATTTTCAA
The DNA here is from genome assembly GCA_002007465.1 of Ailurus styani. Taxonomy (NCBI): domain Eukaryota; kingdom Metazoa; phylum Chordata; class Mammalia; order Carnivora; family Ailuridae; genus Ailurus; species Ailurus styani. Next base: position 2,324,824 of record LNAC01000254.1, on the reverse strand, counting down.
TAAGTTAAGGGATCAGAAGTCACCATTTATTTAATATGTACAGGGTACAATCTAGCAATTCAGTAATTGAGTAGAGAGATTGATACTACTCACCCATCTTACAGGGAAAGAAACCAAGCTCTAGGGATGTTAGTAAATGTCAAGGACACATTGCTAGTAAGTGGTATAGGCCTGAAGTGTCTTTGGGAGTATGTGATTTCAAATAAACTTTCTACTCTGTAGAGCTGGTTTCCAAATATCTTTAAATTCAGAGTGTTCTTAAAACTTTAGTACCGTACATTCTAAAGTGAAAACTCCATATTTCATTTCTAAATAAGATCTTTTCCCTTTCCCAGAAATAATATATTTGATTGCTCTAGTGTTCAGTTGGTATGGATTGCTTTCCTCGTTTTCTCAATGCCATGCAGGGATTTAAATTTCCTTGCTGTTCAAAACAACAAGACGAGTTCCTTCATTTTGAAATTCCTACACTGAGTGTTTCAAAAGCAAAGACATGTTATTAGGGGCTCAAATCTGAATCTGAATCTCATCTGCTCTACTTACTGAATAACAGTGGTGACTTAATTATTCTGTGTCTCAATATCTTCATTTGTAAAATGGGGACAAAAATACTATCAAGATAAGGATTACATTAGGTAATATGTGTTAATACAGTTACAATGCCTTGAACAGAGACTGACACATAAAAATCACCAGTAAAATTTTTAATTTCTACCCAGACACAGCAATTGTAAAGGGGCGATAGTTGTAATTTTCTAGACCCTAGGATATTAAAGTTTCATTAGGGTTCTTTCTCTCAATGTTTTCCTGTTAACTTTCTCTTAAAATCAGGGCTTCCAATGAAAGGATTGGTGGGTTACATAAGCTGGTAAGGATGTTTTTTCACTGGAGAGCAAGACATCTGAAGATAGGGCTATCTAGCTCTTTTAATTTTAAATCCATACATTCATAATGAACACAAACAAAATTAATTGATCATCACTGAAGAATCCTGTACTGGTTCAATATTTTGAAAATTGGTAAAAATGGCAACAAATTAAAGGCTTATCTTGCCTTTCTTATGCGGGCTGTTCTAGTAGGCAACCAAATAGTAGAGAAGGGGATATTTCCTCCCACAGAATGAATGGATCCAGGCACTAGTCATCAATGCCTCCTATGTACAGTTGGAGAGAAAGACAGAGACAAGAGATAGACATGTATTTCCATTTGTATGAATATGCCACCTGTAAAGTAGTCATATCAAGAAAGTGACTTACAGGAACTAGAGACAGAAAAACATGTAAATCTACACCACAGGGATACAATCAGGGAAATTTAGAATGAGAGAAACCCTACAGGATAAATCCTTCATTCTGTCAATAAATAAATTGCAATAAAAAATAACCAGGAAAAAAAAATAACCAAAGGAGGGTCTCACAGATTTAAAGAGATTTAAAAGACACATCAACCAATTGCAAGGTGTGGATCCCTTCCTTTCACATCCTGATTGAAATGAACTATACCAAAAATTTTATTACATTGATGAAATAATCAGAAATCCAAACACTGGATATTTGATAATATTAAGGAATATTATCAGTTTTCTTAGGCCTGGTAATAGTAAATATCTATTTTTTTCCTTATAAATAGTCCTCATCCTTTATTTACAGATAAAAAGATCTGACATCCATGGTTTGCTTTACAATAATGCAGGAGGGGAAAGTGGATAAGTGTGAGAATAGAACAGAACTGGTCATGAGTCATTGTTCGTTTGCACTCATGGGCATGCAGGGAGATCAGGGTTTTATTACACTATTTTTAAGAGATTATTTGGTGTGTGTTTGAAGTTCTCATAGTTTTTAAAAAAGGACTTTTAAAATGATCTTTAAAAACTTTAGACTGGAAGGCATATATGACTTAAGACTAGAAGATGTAAGTATTCACTTGATTACTACAGTCAGTTTGGATGTGGTGGTAAACTCTAGACGGATTTGAAAATTAGGTAATGATATGTTTCAAAACCAAAGTACATGGCTACATGGCCATTTTCTTTTAGATTCTCTATATTTGGCAAAGCCACCATTAGCAGCACTCCTCATTTCCTATCAAAGTTGCAGACCAGTGAGGATGCCTGATAGCCTTTGTTTATTTAGAAACACAATCCCCAAACTATATCTGAGATGTCATTTTTTTCCTTAATAAGAAAATTTTAACTTGAGAAAGATTTAGAAATAAATATAGAAATATTTAAGAAAACCAAATGCATAATATGGATATTTTAGTATCAAGAAATCTGAACATATTTCATGCTTTAAGTATTATGACATTTGAGAGAATCAGGGCTCTGAGAATAACAGATCAGTTTGTAATTGCAACTGAACATGTTAATTGAGTAGTTCATTCATTCTTGCAATTTTCAGTTGATACCTACCAAATCTACTCTTGGTTGGAACATTTAAGAGAGTTTGGGGATCAGCATGGTATGAATTTGATTTATAAGGGTTACTCTATTTAGGGGAGTTTGTTAATCAGACCTTTGAGCAGCTTATATAGGAAATAGAATATATTCAACTGATAAATGCAGTTTAAAATATTTTTAAAAGTTTTGTAAATGGGACCAAATTTTAGTCAGAGTCTCTCATAAAATTGTTGCTAAATTGGCTTCACTTATAAATCTAATAAGACTTACAGGTGGAAATCAAACGCCTAAGAAAAACTAGATTTTTAAATGTATAATTTTGCTATTTCATGTATTAATTTGAAAACAAAGTCAGGTCTTCTTAGTGGTTATATTGTTTAATAAGTTAAGCTGGTTTTTCTGTGCACAAAAACCACCCCCAGACTTAAAAAAACAAAAACCAAAGCTTACATTTTTAACAAGTGAATTGCTAATTACAGACCAAAAAAAAAAAAAAGTTTAATACAAGGACTAGAAGTGAAATTTGGGAGGCCTGATCGGAGCGACGCACTCCTGAAATGTCACTTTTTCTGAAGCTGTCAGACCGGCAGGGGCAGGGGCTGGTGGCGGGGAGGGCTCCGGCATTAACATATTTCCTAGACGCTCCATCTCCTTGGTCCGGCATAATGGATGCCTCCCAGCTCCCTGTGGACGCGAGAGCCCATCAGGCCAGAAGCAGATTAAAGCTCACACACTTCAAATTGGCGGCTTGCCGCAGCTTGCCAGAAGGCGAGAGTTGAGCGCCGCTTTAATAGAGAAGTCTCTAAGCCTCCTGCTCCCCATCTCCCTCCTGCCTTGCTTTAAAAGGAAATCGCACCCTCTGCCCACCTTGGCCAGCAGCCTCCTGCTTGCCCCACTGTCCTGCAGTGGCGGCAGGCGTGGGTCCGCGGCTCCGGACAGGGCCGGCCTCCGGGGCGGGAGTGGGGGTGGTGGACTGCGCGCTTTGGCATCACTCCTCCCCACCCAAGCCTATTGCGCTGTGCACAGTGAACTGTCAGCGACGACTGATTTATAAGACCGATTTACCTTCTGGAGAGTGTAATTATGCTCATAGTTAAGAATTAATCAGGTGAGAGAATTATGGAATAGTCATCGCGCGGACTTTGAAGGACAAACTAAGTGGAGACCCACCAATGCAGCTGCAGAGCCTGCCCTGCGAGAGTCCTTTGCCTCCTTGCTGGTTGCAGGGCGAGGATTCTGAGCTAGCTGTCTTCTTTGTAAAAAAGACAAAGTGAAAATCTTGCTGAGTTTCTCCGAAAGTATAATTTCAAGTCATCCAGCTTCAAAGGTGGGGAGAAAGAGATTTTGTGAAAAGAGGAATTTGAAGAGACGGGATTATCTCTGAATAAGGGTTTGGCTGTTGTTTCCTGTTAAAATGATTAGCTTAGCTACTTTAGCTTACTCTATGGAAGAGTCACACTTCAGACATATTTTCTTTGTGTTTTTGCTAATATATATCCCCTTATCTCCCTGGTGTGGCTTGAATGGTTCAGGGTTGTGTTCTTTTTAGATGACATGTTGTTTTTTGGGGTTCTCTCTCCTTTGTGGAAAAGGGTTTTTAATTAATTTAACTTGTTTCTCAAAGTGTTCACTATCCACCTCCCTGTACATCATTTTCAAAATTGGTATTTCTGTTGGGACACAGTAGTCTATTTTGTATCATCTCTGAGGAAAATTTCTAAGAGTCTCATGACAATTAGCTTTGCAGTCCAATCACATAACCCATTACTATTAAATTTTTCAGAAAAGTAGCTGCAGTGGAAGCAAATGATGGTGCAGATTGGGTGAGACTATGACAGCATCTGCAAACAGTCCTACCATTTCCCCATGAGATAGCACAATTCCAACATTCTGCTTCATAAATGGAAGGAAGTGACCATGAAGTCCATAACCCCTGGGGCTTATTTTGTCAGTCATTCAGGCACACACACACGTAGAGGGAACTAAGTTTTAAAATAGTCTTTGTATGCCACTCTTTTGTCTGCTTCCCTGCCACCTCCCTTGGCCCTCTGTCCCATCTCATTTAGAGGTTGGAAGACTTCGTTCTCTGATCTGGAAATTATTTCTACCTCAGGGTCATGGTGATTCTCCTTTGGACGACCCATTTCTTCTTTCCCTCATGGCCTTTGGTCATCTTTTGCACCCTACCCTTGGAACCCTATTTTCTTGAGCTAATTTTGAGTCCTGGAGCTCCTGCTAGCTACGGCAGAAGTTAGATACCAGGAGTACAGGAGGAGGGGAAATGAGGCAAGCCCTGGTGGCTGCTCTTAGGATGTGACATGGTTAAAATATTCAGAAGACTTTCCAGGAACCACATTAACAATCTTGTAGGGTTTTCATCTGTTTCATTTAAGTTAAAAGTGACTATTTTAGAAGGAAAAATGCTTTCCAACCTGTGGATGTGAATGGAAAAAAATGAATTTTACATAATGGTACTCTAAGTTAGCTCTTGGGGCCACACTCTTGTTTTCCTTTCTCAGCAGGAAGGACAGAAAACCTGTCTCCACTGCCTGCTTTCTATTTAACTGTAGAACTCAGCTGTCTGCTCCACATCTTGCCAAGCGCCACACTTCCCCTAAACCTCACCCCACCACAAGTCTGACAGAGATCTCAGGGCTAGACGGAGGTCAAAAGAAGTTCTTCCTGGAGAGGTGAGATACCAAAACTATGTCAGTAATTCTTATTTAAGCAGAGAAACTGGGAAGAATCACTTCTGTCTCATTACTCTTGCCCATTCAGATTACTTATTCCAACCATCAGCCTGTCACTGATTTGTTCATGTGACGGTTGCTCTTCTCTGTGCGGACAGGCACCTGCATTCTTAATTAATTGGCCAGGGGGGAGAAGGGGAACAGCCCTTGACTGGGAGCCAAGAGACAGGTTCCAGTTCTGGCCCTGCTCCCCCAACAGCTGGCTGGTCTTGAGCGTATTGCTTGCCTTTTGGGGCCTCGATTCTGCAGATCCATAGTGAAGGAACCAGACTGGATCTGTCTTCCCATGAAATGTGATACTCACGAGAAGACAGGCTTGGAAAACACTCCACACTCTCTTCTCAGAGACCCACCAGGCACAGGCACATCCAATTCTAGAGAGATGTTTTATATGTGGTTTAACCAAGAGTTTTCCCATCTAACTTGGCCAGAGCATACCTTGACTTGTCTTCTTCCCTCCCTTACTCCCTCCTTTTTTCCCCTCTTTTTTCCATCCATATATGCTTTGTTAATATTAGAATCAGCATTCTCAGGAATTCACTGTGGCAAATACGGGACCAAATGAATCCTCTCTAATGTTGTTCTTCTATATATATATGGAATCTTGACCTCCTCAAAGTGTTACAGCACAGGAATCACAATATATTGTTTTAGTTGTTTAATTATTATATAATTATTCTCACAGGATTCTTAGCACTAATGATATATAGACTAAAATAAACTAGATAAAATGTAGCCCAAGAGAGTATCACCCTATTTAACATTCTTGAGAGGTGACGTGATCTGTATTAAAAAATAAAACTTAGGGCGCCTGGGTGGCTCAGTCGTTAAGCATCTGCCTTCAGTCAGGCCATGTTCCCAGGGTCCTGAGATTGAGTCCCACTTTGGGCTCCCTGCTTGGCGGGAAGCCTGCTTCTCCCTCTCCCACTCCCCCTGATTGTGTTCCCTCTTACTGTCTCTCTCTCTGTCAAATAAATAAAATTAAAAAAAAATAAACCTTATATAACTAGAATTTACCACTAAGTGCCAATAATATTTTATTTCTGCTATCCATTTATTCACTTACTCAAAGTAACACAGAAGGTCTTAACCTTCTATTGCATCTAAATACCACTAAATGAGGGATGTTTCTTAATTTTTCTAATGTATTAACCAAAAATATATATAAGATTACAGAAGACACTTATTAAAATACATTTATCAAAATATTTTTAAAATTGTGTCATATATGTGCTTCTTTATTAGTAAATCAAGTGGCAAGATCTTGGAGTTCTAATAACTGCCCTGATTTTAGAGTAGTGATGAGAGTAAATTTCTGTAACAATTGTAATGCAACAGAAGCATCAGATATGTAAAAAAAAATCACAATAGCATGGTGTTTGTTGTAGATCATACTTTCCCATGATAACCACAACAGTATGAATGAAGATGACATCAGATGATGCTAACCCCTGGACGTGGGGTCATACCCATCTTTTGAATCTTCCTGAGATCACACTTTTATGAAGCAAAGAAAATCCACCTTCACTGTTTTCCATCCAAATTCCTGACCCATAGAATATATGACCATAATAAAATGGTTGCTTTATGGCCCTACCTTTTAGACTGCTTATTATGCAGTAATAATCACCATAAAAGTACCATAATAAAGTATGTGTAAGTCCTAAGAGAAGTGATCTCACCTGTAACTGTGGTGTCAGGTCAGTGGGACCTAGAGAGAGGACAACATTTGGCTTTCTGGTGTGAGCAACTGGAGTGATGGTGTTACAGTTCAATGAAATGAAGACTGGAAGGCTAGCTAGACTTTTGAGATAAAGGAGGGTAGAATTATGAGATTCATTTGGACCCCTTTTGAGTTTTGATACTTGGGCATTCAGATGATTGAAATGCCTGTTGGAACCTTGGAGGGACATCCTGGGTAGGTAGTATCAGGGACGTCAGCATGTACAGGGTGGTGTAAATTACCAGGCTGGTGCATTTCTCATAGCATGTGGGGAGAGTAAGCCTGGAAGAGCCAAAATGCAGTGGGTAGAAGAAACTGGGAAGAAACTGGCAGTGAGATATAGTTAATGTGGGAAAGAGACAACTGAGACAGGATGACGTCATGCAAACCAAAGGCGGTTTTTCAAGCTATGCATGCCCTTATCTTCACAGGTATTCAGACTCTTTTTTTGTTTTTTTCTGGTGAGACCACAAATTAAGAATAACTTACTGTTAATAAGTGGCCTTTATGCAAATGATTTAGGAGCAGAAAAAAACATTGAGGGTTGCAGCCATGGAAGAAAACCGGTAATGAAAACTGTTAGTTCTGGCAATTGAAATAATTCTAAATAAGCAACCATTCATTTCCTTCTAAGAATACTCTGAATGTAGTTTGACTTTTTCATGGTGACTCAGGGCCAGTTTTATGCACATAAGACAGTCAGCCTTAGAATTAAATGCTATGTTCAGAGGCAGTTGTCATAGGGATGATTTAGTTTCCATCGGACTCCCATCATTCTGTAGTTGACTACATAGTGGTTTTATGTCTCTCTCTCTCAGGGGTTGTTGTGGTTTGTGGTCTCCCCACACGACGATTTTTTCCTAGTTGGTGGTTTCAGTCTTCCTTCTCTTCAGTCACTCTCTCCAGCTAACCGTGGGTCTACTTCAACTGTGTCTGCGACTCCCTTTCCCAGTCAGAGCTGCTGTTGGCTGCCTCAGTTGCTTTTCTCTGTATTCTTGATTACTAGTATATTAGTTTCCCATGGCTACTGTAACAAATTGCCAACAAACCTGATGGTTTAAAATAATGCACATTTATTGTCTTACGATTGTAGAGGTCAGAAGTTTGAAATGAATCTCATGAAGTAAAGGTGTTTAGAGTTCTGTATTCTTTTATGGGTGTACTGGGGAGAATCTGTTCTTTATCCATTCCAACTCTAGAAACCACCCCCATTCCTAAGCTCCTTGTTCTTTTCCTGCATCTTCAAAGCCGGCAGCAACATTGGGCTGACTCCCTTTCATGTTGCTGTTTCTGTGATTCTCCCCCTTTTGTCTCCCTCTTCTACTTGCACATCATAATTACATTGGACCCAATTGGATAATCCAGGATAATCACCCCATTTCAAGGTTAGCTGATTGGCAGCCTTAATTTAAATTTTGCAATTTAATTCCCCTTTGCCTAGTCACATAGTGTATTCACTATAAGGATTAAGATGCAGACATCTTTGGAGGGCTGTTATTCTGACTATCCCACCTAGGAAAATACAAAAATAGTCCAAGAAAAATAAAATTATCAAATAATTTGATTTCTTCCCAAATTTATTTATTCATTAAAAATTTTTTTTGAAGATTTTATTTATTTTTTAGAGAGAGAGAGAGAGAGAGAGAGAGACAGCAAGAGAGGGAACACAAGCATGGGGAGTGGGAGAGGGAGAAGCAGGCTTCACACTGAGCAGGGAGCCCGATGTGGACCCTGGGATCCTAACCTGAGCCGAAGGAAGATGCTTAATGACTGAGCACCCAGGTGCCCCTTTCCCCCAAATTTAGAGGGCTCTTCAGGAAGTTTACACTTGTTGAAGTGAGACCAGAAGATCAGAGAAGCAGAGGTTGCTTTATACCCATTTTTATACTGGACCAGTCTCTGAAGAATATTCTACACATTCAGAGAGTGAAAGGATTATTTCAAATATTCAACCAATGAATAGCAAATTAATTCCTGTCTCTCTGGGGTGTCTAATTTGTGGTCCTTTGAGGTAGATTCTAGTCATAAGCTACCCATGTCAACCCTGGACCTTTAGGTAGCATCTAAAGTAACACCCCCTTTCTCAGAGAAGCAGGCATCGAGAAGGATTTTGTTTTTGCTAGACTCTGCTCCAGGGTTGAGTCGAAAGTAGAAAAAGTTTATAAATCTGTTGAATTGAATTGCACTGTTACTAGCTATTTAACTTTCTCTGCTTGGGGGTAGGGAAGGCGATTTCCCAATTTTGAGGTGAGTACTAAGTATCTGATCTGAGAGGGTAGAAGAAATAAATAGTCTTTAACGGAGGAGGATTGGTTGGGAAGATGATAGGGTACACCGGGGTAGCCCTGGACAGATCCATAATAAATCCACTTGACCTTTGTGGACAAGTACTGGATCTTTCAGCACAGGGATTCAGGGCTAGGCAGTTGCAGGGCTAAATCTCAGCTGTGTCTCACCTTGAGCCATCCACCTGTCCCTGATAATGGTATAGGTATGTGTGAATTAAAGTGGCTAAATGACATCATTTTAAATATAGATGGTATTGCATTGTGTAAAGTGCTAGTTTTGAATCAGACAGAGCAGGGTTTGAGGCATTTATTAGGCTGTGCTATCGTATTGTCTCTGTGCCTCAGGGCTTGCCTCAGGCTTGGGAGATCTGCTACATTTGATCTGAGCCCCAAGGAGTCTGAGGCCTCACTATGTCTGCTTTTCCTTCTTTTTTTCTTCTCCTAGGAGTCAAAATTTTCATTATAAAGGCTTTCTTCCTGCCACTTACTCTTCCAGATTTGTCTCCTCTTTCTTGTTCCAACCAATACCTGTTCTTCCAATACACACACACACACATACACCTTGAGTTTATGATTTGATAGAGAGTAAGTCCAGAAAGAAGCATAAAATATCAATCCTGGAAGGGTCTACTGGGGCTATACCTGTATCTGGCCTTTGCAGACTCCTACCTGCCCACTTTGTTGCAGTGTCTTGAAGTCACAAGACAAATTTTACAATCCTTAGGGGTCATTAATTTTATGATGCAATAAATTATTTTAAGCATTATACGTTGGGATAGAATCAGATATAATATCAGATATAATAATCCAACTCATTTTTTTAAAAGATTTTATTTATTTATTTGACACAGAGAGATCAGATCACAAGTAGGCAGAGAGAGAGGAGGAAGCAGGCTCCCGGCTGAGCAGGGAGCCCAGTGCGGGCCTTCATCCCAGGATGCTGAGATCATGACCTGAGCCGAAGGCAGAGGCTTTAACCCACTGAGCCACCCAGGTGCCCAATCCAACTCATTTTTAAGAAGATAAAAACTTGACAGATGTTGTTTTGGCAGCTCTCTAGGGTCTTTAACTTCCTCTTTATTTTAGTGAGAACCTTTGGCAAAGTTCGAGAATATGGATCTGATTTCTCCTTTTACTAAGGAGGAAACGGAAGTACAACAGAGGATTAAAGCTCGAGGCTCTGGGCCGCCCAGGCTTCCGCCTCTAAAGCGTTTGTTCAGTGCTGGAGGGCAAAAGGGATGCTTCACTTTCCTTTTCAAGGTCCCTGTTGTGTTCTGGGGAGAGTGACCTACCTGATCCCCATCATGATTAATGTGCCTTCTGAAGCATGAGATCTGATTATGACCCCATGTTGTTATATTTAATTACAAATCTCATTATGGCCCCGGCCATAACACCGTGGAGCCCTCACTGCGGCCACCTTTGCTGATCTCACTGCCTGAAGGTCCATCCTTATGATTTACTCTAAATTGTTTTAGAATCATAGACTTCTAGAGCTGGAAGGGAGGTTAGAGATCATGAAGTTCAATCCCCTCATTTTACAGATAAAATTACAGAGGCCCCAAGGAGAATAAGTCATCTTCCAAAGGTCACTTAGTAGACATGGGATGGCAATGCGGTGGGGTTAGGGGCACACTGGCTCCCCAGGCCTGCGATGGTTCTCTCTGCACCATGCTGCTCCGCTGGGAGTCACATTTGATCACGCCATCTCCTCACTTCCCTTCCTTTGTGTCACGTGACTGCTTCATACCTTGCACAGGTTGAATTGTACTCTCTTCCTCAATACAAAGTCAGTCATGGCTCAGATCAGACCGGCGGAGTTCTTGGGGTTTTGAGGTAGAGAATGCTTGGTCAGATTATTCAGCTTTCTGGGTCTCAGCTTCACTTTAGTGATACGGAGGCAGCTAACTTGCCATCTGTGAAGAAAGACATGCTTAAAGTGATAGCAAAGTGAACGTAAGTATTGTCAAGTAAAAACGATTCTGGACTTAGGTGAGGAGAGACTTTATTGGAAAAGACTGTTGCCATAAGGGAATGCTGAGACCATAAGGTCTGTAAGCAGGTCATAGGTTAGACAGAGAAGGGATTTTCTTTTATAGGAAGGAATAAACAAGGCTGGAAAGAACTGGTGTGGAGCATCAGATGATTGAATAGTGTGATCGGACAGTTTATCGAGGAGTGTTTGTGTTTGTGGTCAGCTGATTTTTAGGAGGGGTCCTTTAGGATGCTTGCTCAAGCTGAGGGTGGTTCAAAATTTAGGTCCTGTGGGGCTGGGAGAAGCCTGGAAGTTTGGACAAGGCACATTAGCAAGTATTTTGTCCAGATTGTTCTGTGGGGAAAAACAGTTCAGGTAGCCTTCATTTATAAGACATAGAATGGGAATTTGGAGCGTCTGTGTCTAACTTTGTTATAGGAAGACAAGGAAGCCATCTGTGAGAGTCTTATCTAAGTCATATGGTGAAGGGTATTTCTTTACAGTAAGCCATCTTTTTGGAACCCAAAGCGGAGAGGGGGCTTCTTGACCCTAGTTCTTTTCCAGGAGCACAGGGCTCAGGTAAAGCTCAGCCCTGTTAGCCCTTAGTGATTCTGTATCTCCTTTCATAAAGCTTTCTCATGTCATATGACTGACTTTCTGACTTCCTCCTTCCTTTTGGACAGGGGAAGGTGGTAGTAGGTCTTGCATCATATCTGAGAAAATTATTTTACTAATCAGCACTTGACAGATCCTTCTTTGCCTTAAAATGGTGTAAAAGACTCACTTATTCCATGGAGTCTACAGTAAGAGCATAAAGAGGCATCAGTACTTCTTTCCCCCTCTTTTTGTAAACACCAAATAATGCTTAGAATTGAATGGAGTAGGTAGGCTCTTTAGGGAGTGAATTTTTGGCTCTGTAAAGTACAGCATGAACCTTGTGTTGACTTAGAAACAGCCAGGTCACAGATAGTAATTCGCAAGATTGTGTGAACCCTCTTGCAAGTGCTATGCATGAAACCCCATTGAATGTGAAGCTGCAGAGTCCTTAGCAGACAATTCCAGGGATTAGAAGGTAGATGGATGGCAGTAGTGATTCTAGTTCCCTAAAAGGGGAAGCTTAAAGTTTGCTGTTGGTTCTAAAACTGCTCCTGAGAATTACCATACAGAACATGGCAGCCAGATGAAATACTTGACCATTTTGCTATGATGCTAAAAATCTAAAAAGAGACAAAATGACTGCTGGAGGTCGGGATATAAAACAGTTTGTTCCATCTTTGATCAAATCAGCCTTTGCAGTTACTAAACCGCAAGGTCGATAGGGAGTGTGCAAACTTCGTGACTCAACTGCGGTGGGCAGCGAAGTTCAGCAGGAGCTGACTTTCCGCTCCCATATTCATTATGGAGAAAATGGCAGGTTTTTTTTTTTTCCTTTTTCATAGTCCTACTGAGATTTCATTTTAAAATATTACATCACTGCATCCAAGGATAACCCAGAGATACAAATAATGAAAGTCAAACTTGTTCTGACGCTGCATCTTTTCTCTGGGGATCTCATATTACATTTCTACATTCCTGGACAGTACAGAAGCACACGCTGAGCCTTTTGGCAGGACCTGCCTCACCTGAAAGGTAAATAGGTCACTGCCTATTACAGGCCTGGTTTGAAGGCCCTTGATGTTGTTCTTCCCAGTGCCTGCCTGCAATTCTACCGTGGATTTATTCTTTTGAATAAGCCCTGTTCTAACATGCAAAATAGCCGGGGGGGGGGAGTAAAGAGGTGAGAGAAATTAAGTGGCTAGTCTAATTGCAGTTCAGGTTTTTGGAGCTGGCTTGGCTTCTAGGGGTGTGGAGGACACGTTCAAGGCTAGCTGAGCAGGACTGAATGGAGCAGGTTGGCTTGCCTGGGAAATATTGTAGGACAATCAGGTGACAGTTCTCTTAGTTCCCATCTGCCTTTTCCTTCCAACCCTCTTTCCAAGTTTATCTCTGCCTGCAGAGGAAGGGAAGTTTCTCTTCATCTATACGAGGCTAATCCCTTCACCTCTACTCTCCAGCTTTTAGTTTGATCTGAGAGCTTTCTCCCTCATTCATTATCTTGCTTTCCTACACATCCAGTCTCCCTTCTCCATTGATTTCTTTCTCTTCGGCTTACAAATGAACACAGGTGTTTCCTTTCTTCAAATTAAAAAAAATAGAACAAATATCTGATTTCAACTTCTTATATCCTAGTTACTGTCCTACTTACCTCATAGACAAGCTTCTTAAAAATGTGTCTAGGAATGAAACTCTTTATGTTGTCAATTGTCAAAAACACGACAGACCAATACTCAAACAAGAATTATTTTTCTTCACATACCACAAAATTTGGAGTTAGACTTTTGCTGGCAGTAGTCACTTGTGTCATTAAGGTTCACTTTACCTCAACGTGACTTTTCATCTGTAGGTTTGTTACTTCATGGCACCAATATAGCTGCTGAGACATCAAGCATCACAGGTGAACTCAAATAAAGCAAAAATATGGCCTCTTCACCCTCTACCGTCCCCTTCTCTCCAAACTGCCATGATTATCTGGGGGAAAAGTACCTTTCCCAGAAGACCCACAACAGATTTCCCTTCAGAACTTGTTGCTCAGAAGTGGTGATCCTTATTTGCAAAGGAGGTCAGAGAGTCATATAGGGTGTTATAGCTCATCATGTGGAGAGAGGTAAAGGGAGAGAGAGCCAAATGGTGTCTGTCACAGAATCTCTACTTCCTCAACTCCAAGTCTTTTCTTACCCAGTGACATATGACTTCAGCCCCCACCACTCTGTGACCTGGTTAGATCTTCAGTATTCTCTGAGAATAAATCCAGTGGATACTCTTTAGCTTGAGTTCTTTAACTTCTCTGTGGTGTTTCCACTGTTGATCACCCCTATTGAGCTCTTTTATGCTTTTGCTCCTGATTTTATGGTTGTTTCCTCCCAGTGTTTCTCGGTTTTCTCTTCTACTCATCAGTTAAGGTATGGTTTCCTGGGGTTTTGTATTCTGTCCTCTCTTCTTTCTGTCCAGTCTACCCAACTATCACACATATCTCTAAGGCTTCTACCTGCACATTAATGATGCTTAAAACTCAATTTTGAGCTCAGATTTCTCTCTTGTAGTCCACATCTACACACACAATTCTCTACCTTAACCTGGATTTTTAAGCTCAGCATTCCCCAAACAAATTTATTACATGATGATGACAGAATGCAGGAGGCTCAGAAGAAAATGCTTCATTTAATTACACAAATCCAAAACATTCCTCACATGAATCTTTTTAATTGCATTTTTGTAAAAAAATAAATCGGGTTCACAGAGACGTTGTGTTTATAGAACGTTAGGAGAGAAAGAGAATTAGGGCATAATTCAGACAATTGAATGCATACTTTCTGAAGCTATAGTCCTGAAACTCTTATATAATTCTCTCTAGTGTGTGGGATTTTCAAGTGTATTGAGGACATGGTGGAGGAAAGATAATGTACCATTTCCAGTAACTGCAAAGTTTGGAGTTGGTATTAATTTAACTATAGAGAAGCTACAAATGAACTGTAGAGAAGAGTCCATCAGTCCCGGGTAAATTGCTAGGTCAATCAACACATGGAGTGTTTAGTGCCTTGAGAAAAGTTTCAGTTCATGAGAATTTCTCTGGAAGCCTGTGAAATGATGTGGGCTTTCAGAATATGCAGCACAGTCTTGCCGAAGATGTTCTACCTTGTCTTCTTTTAAGAAGAAAAACCATGAGAAGAAAATACTGTGTGTGGTGAAAAACGCAATGATTTAAATGGTAGTGACAGACGTGGGAGGCATAATTCAGGCTGGGAAAGTGTTCCAAGTTGATAGTTCACTTTAACACCTTTCCCAGAATTCCAGATGATCTGTGAAATATTTTTGGTAATTATTTAGAGGGATGTGAATATTGTTGGTTATTTTTGAACACAAAAGAGAAGCAAATGATAATAAGCTGTTTTGAATATTATCTGACATGGCAAAAAGCTAGTTGCTGAAAATAATCCCTGCCCTTGTACTTTCCAGTAAATAACTTGTAGAAGAGCAACTTGAGCCCAATTTCCATTTATTTTATAAGTGATGGCTTAATAAGAGAGAAATTCCAGCTTCGCAATTGCCTGTGCTGTTCCCTCTATAGTTTTATCCAGATGCTGATTGCAAACATCCTTCAGATTTGGGGAATCTTTTTTTTTTTTTTGGAAGAAATATAATTAGAGGAGCAAATTCTCAAAGACAGAACTCAATATTAACTGAAGCAAAATCAAAAGATAGTATTTTTGTTTCACCCCTTCCCCATTCTTATTCATAAAAAACAAAATAACAACAAAAAATAGCCTCCTGAAAATAAGCAACCATGATGACAGCTACCTTAGAGGCTGTGTTGTGTGGAAGGTTCCGGGCTTCCTCTGTTGCTCCTGCCTAGGGAGTTGTTTCTCTCCTTATATTCTTTTCTAATTTCTGCTGGCATTCATGATGTCTCTTTCTTTCTGCCCCCAGGCCTCTCTGCTCCCTGAGGCTTTCTTTGTGCTTTTTCAGGTCTCTATTATTTCTCAGGCTCCTTTTCCCCACATCCAATCCTGGAGAGCCATGATAGCCTCAGACATTGAGAAATTTGTGAAATTCATCTTTGTTAGGGAAGGAGGCCCTTATTCATTTTACCTTCCTAGTATTGTATCTGGAAAAGAAGCAGCCACAGAAAAGTGAAAAGCAGAATCCCATCACAAGAACCAACGTGTACTGCACTCTCGCTGTGTCAGGCACTATCCTGGGGGTTTTGTGTGTGATCCCCCTCATCACACACACAGCAGCCCTAGGTGGTATGCCCAGAGTGCATCCCTGTTGTACAGATAGGAGGCTGAGAACCAGCGACTGTTAGGTAACTTGGCCAAGTCTAGGATGTCTAAGAGTTACAACTCCGGCCAGGGGAAATGTAGTTTCAGAATCTGTTCTCCTGATGGTGAGTTTACGGAATTAATATTTAATGTGTGCTAGCCTTCTGAGCCAAAGTCTGTCCTCCTCCTTGCGCTTGCTGGGGTAATGATCTTAAGCATTGACTGTTCACTGCATGTAAGAAGAGATCACCAGACTGGAACCCTCTGTGGTCTGACATCATGTTGACACAATGCGAAGGAACACATGTGCATCTGGAAGTAATACAGACTTGTACTACATACAATAGTCTGATTGGCTTTGCTGGATTAAATACATGAGGACAATTTGTACTTGGAACCAGATTCCCTGTTTCTGGTCTCTTGGCCTGACTACGCTGGAAAGCCTGTGTGCTTTTATCTGGCCATGGTGATTCAGGGAATAAGAAAGACACGCCCATGGTACCCATGTGTCTTCAGACCTTTTCACAAGTTCTGAGTGGAAGCAACCCAAGAGCCCTCCCTTTCCCCAACCACCAGGGCCTCTTGCCATCTTGTGTCATCACAAAAATATGTTCACTGCTCTACTATTTCTGAATCCATAGGCTACGAGGAATGGAAAATTTACCTTCGACCTAAACACATAATATTTACCCTGCTTTAGTAAAAGTACCCTTAAACAGAAAAGCAATTTATTGGGAATGATAAATAGAAATCATCCTAAGTATCCCATTTTGCATTCCCTAGATGGACTTCCTAAGACGTATTGGTGAGTGACTGGGGACTTGGTGGTGGTGGTTGGGTCTGTAGGGCCTTGGTTTTCTGCCTCCGCCCTTGTCAATCACTTTCTCAACTGCCCCTGGGGCAAGATGATGCAGCACATATTAGCTGGTTCTTATCTCTGATCTTTGTATCATAATTACTCAAGAACAGATTAAAGAATACCTGAGAGTTCAGCTCTTCTCTGATGTTTATAACTTCAGCCTAAGAAAATCTAAAAAAAAAAAAATTGGTGAATTTGATTTGAACCTAAGGGAAGGAGAAAAGCTTGTCTTTCTAATTAAATTGCTGAGTTGGGTTCCAATCAATACGCACCTGAAAGAGATTTGAAACAAAAGAGAATTAATATTTGCTTTGGTCTTGCTAGTTCATTTTTCCCCCTCTCTCTTTTATTATTATTTTTTTATTTTTTGAGAGTTTAAAGCAAAGGGGAGTGTCTTGTTTAGATAATACATCATGTTAGGGGCAATAATGAATTTGCCAGCAATCAGAAATTTCTCATCTATTAACTTAGTGCAAAATTATACCTAGTTGTGTAACAATCCTTTCGTCATCGCTCTGTATAACTGAACTCGAGTAAGTTATATTCTGTGTATATAGCCACAGGAAAGATCACAAATTAAGATGAGGAAGCAGGCCACCCACGATGGGTTTCTAAAAGGCTGAGATTAATTCCATGGATAATTCATCTGAAAACCAGTAGTGCTTAGAATATTTCTTTAAGGAAAAAATATGAATATATTTTCAGAAAATATCCTAAAATGTATAAAAGAAACTCCAGGTAATTTTGGAAATAAAGTACTCTTTCTATAATTTTATCTCCTACCATTTTCCCCTCTAGGGCCACTTCTAGGCATCCTGTGAATCAAGATGCTGAGACATACAGTTTCACTTATTCTTGACACCTTGACTGCAACTGAGTATTTTAAGTTGAGATGATGAGAAAGACCTCTGTAAAGCAGGTTTACAACTGGATACATATCAAGACTCTCTAGTTACATAGAAAAGAAAAGGCAACATGGTTCTATCACAGCCCACTTAAAATGGGAGCTGCTTTTATATTTCCCAACGTATATTATTTTAAAAATATAAATTACAACCACAGTGGGCATTTGAGCACTACATCTGCCAATCTGATATGCCCCCCTGAGAGCATTTTGAAATTATAGATTTGCTTTGTTGTTGTTAGCTACTATTGATCTAGAATTTATTTACTTTTCATTTACATATTGTGAAAATTTTCAAACACACAGGAGTAGAGAGAATGGTATAAAGAACATGCATGCCCCTGTTAGGTCCCCATTTTACCAGTGGAATTGGTTCTTATATTTTGTCTGCCTTGTTGTGCACCTATCTGGAGGATCCAGAAATTCTTTGAAATCTCATTTCCTGTTAATCAACCCTCCCCCCGCCTTTTTCTTTTTGGCATAACTCTTTTTTGTCTCATGCCTGTTTAGAGTTCACATGTGTAATGGGAGCAGTCATGAGGTCTGAAGCATGCCCTGGGCAGCAGTTGCAAAAACCAGGGCACCAGACATGTGCACAAGTTCCTTTCCAGAGATACCTATGACTTGGAATGAGGCAGAGGGAGAGCTCAAAGATGGTACCCGCAAGCCTCTGTCTTTGGAGAGTATTTCAGTAAGTCTGTACATTTGCGCTAACTTCGATGCCTGTCCTTCAGGTGAGGCTTTAAAATAAATAAATAGGTCTCTTTTATAGAAAGACTGGATGTTTTTCAGTTGGCTGCCTCTGCACTGTGCCCGGGGGGGTAGCCAGGTGAATCTATGCTTGGGCCCTTTAAGAACCCTTTTTCAGTTTGCTCTACCCTTATGGGTCTTGTTTCCTTTCAAAACTTTCAAAACTAGATGTTTTGGGGGGCTCATCTCTCAGGTGCAGGTCTTAAAATGTCTTAAAAGGCAGGACTAATAGATTATTCTTTATGGTTTTGACTTCCTTCCTGATTGTGGGTCATCACACCAGGGGTGGGGTTTATGGCAAGACTGTGTCCCAGCCTCTCATACCCATTTGGATGTGGGCTCATCCACCCGGAGTGTAGGAGTCACTCAGCTAGTTTTTGGGTTTCTTTCAGAGGAGATTGTTCCATATGTAGCTGTAGATTCAGTGCATCTGTAGGAGGAGGTGAGCTCAGGATCCTCCCACGTCGCCATCTTGAACTGGAACTCTCAAGCTTTCTTTTGCATCCAGTTATCACTAAAGGTTGCTTGTCACAGTCAAAGATGCCTTTCCAGATGTCTGTTTTCTCTTTCTGCTCATATGCATTCTGCTTTTTCTTTTTCTGCTGGTATGACACTGAGATTTACCCAGTGGCTGTATTTGGCTTTGAATAGCCCTTGACATAGCCCTGTGAGTATACATTCCCTCTACTCTGGGACTAGACCAGCTTTTGGACATCAATAATGTAAAGAATGACTCTCTCCAAGAGACCTTGCCCATTTTCATAATGTTGCCTGAAGGCACAAAAAGGAGAGACAAATAACAATGTATATAGAACTCATCCATAATCAGGAAAGAACATGTCTCAGGTCTTTCTGTTATAGGCATGGCAGAATGTGGTGCTCTGCTCTCTTAACCACATTAACCATTCCCACAAGAGAGAGAATATTTGTTTCTCTTCCCCTTTTATTCCCCTTTCTTCACCTTACCCTTTCTCCAAGTGTGATGAGGGTCTTTAAATAATATTCCTTCTGGAGTATACCAAGAGTGGCAAACTAGTAGCAAGAGGAAACTGTCCACCTGCAAAGTGCATTTGTTGTTAAAAAAAAAAGTGAGGATACAGGACTAATAGATTACCTGGCTTGAATTCAAGGGCCAGCAGCATAAAGTAAAAACTGAGTGTTGAGCACGTGGTATAGCAGCAGGCTGAAGCTGGGACCCTGGAAGAGGTAGGGTGGAAGAAAAGCAAGAAGGGTCTTAGTTCAGGCTGCTATAACAGAATAGCAAAGACTGGGTAGTGTATAAAAATAAACATTTATTTCTCACAGTACCACAGGCTGGAAGTCAGAGGTCAAGGTGTCGGCATGATTGAGTGCTGGTGAGAAAGCTTTTCTGGGTTGCTCATTTTATCTCTCTAGTGTCTTTTCTTATAAGGGCACTACGTTCACCTTCATGACCTACTTACCTCCCAGAGACCCCACCTCCTAAAACCATCACACTGGGGGTTAGGATTTCAACATATGAATTTTTTGGGAGACCCAAACATTCAGTCCATAATAAGAAGAGAAATCAAAGAGGATGGTTGGACATCTAGTGGGAAGGACACTGTAATGTTGGAAAGGTGATGTCAAGGGATATTTTCACCCTCCTCTGGATTCAAGTGCATTCCTCAGGCTGTAATGTTATAAGTTAATACAGTTTTTTTTTTCAGAAGTAACTAGTTATAGTGACAAAATACTAGACTGTATCTGGCAATGATCGGATCTGGAATCAAATGCTGTCCTTTCTCATTATGCATTCTACTTCAGACACTGTTATTCTTATGCTGATTCTGATTTGCTTCTCTCTGCAGCTAATAGTTTTGTCTCTATTTTTTAGTTCTGGAAGGAACAGACAAGTCTTCCAAGACCTATCTTTGCAGAATATTATTAAACTTTTCTCAAAAATGTAATAAATGCTCATTGATGAAAATATAAACAAAAAAGAACATATACAAAGATCATTCTAACATTCAAAGAAATTCCTGCATTAATTAATAAATGTTAAAATCTCAAAACTCAGTGACTTAATAAAGTAATCATTTATTAATGCTTCTGATTCTATGGGCCAGCTGGGCAGTACTTCTGGCCTGGATGAGCTTTGGGCTCATTTTTGCAACAGTTGTTAGCAGATGGGCATCTGAGGTTTGCTGGGGGCTTCCTGGAGTCTGGCTGCTCTAGGATGGCTTCAGTTTGGATGACTTGTCTCTGTTCCATGTACTCTCTTGTACTCCAGTAAGCTAACCCAGCTTTATTGTTTTCCTGGCAAAACTGAAATTCCAAGGGGGAAAGGAGAAATATTCTAGGACCCATAAGGCTTAGGCTGTAACTGGCACAATGTCATTTCTGCTGAATTCTGTTGGTCAAAGCACATATCAAAGTGTAGGAAAATCAGCTCAGCTTCTTGGTGGTAGAAGCTCCAAAGAGACATTGCAAAGGGAAAGGTGGAAAATTGAAGATCTTTTTATGATCACTTTGCTACAAGCCTTTAAATTTATGTTTGCAGATATGGATATTTATATCTAGATAAAGATATACTTTTAAAATGTAAATCTAATAAAGTTATGAAAATTTTATATAAGAAATACATGTATATGCATTTGCTTTTATATATAATAATCATTGAAATTATATAAATGTATAGTTGTATACTATGTAATACCTATTACATATAATTTCTATAAATAACCTTCATATAATTTATAAAGTAGGATTATAGAACTTAATATTCTGAATTTCACTCTCCACCAGAATTATTCCTTATTTATTAAATGATAGAAAATATTATTCTAGTGGTACAAAATACATAATTATGCAGATAAAAATATTTTTAATATTTTAAATCATATATGAGCCACTTTTATCTAATTCAGTTTTTTAAAATGTTCACTCTATTTTAATTCTACATTATAATAAAAAAGCCGTGAGCAGTAAATAATTTTCAAAATAGAGATAAATAATTTGGCAACAGTGATAGAACACTAAATGCAGTGATGAAAAATAATTTTGGAAAAAATATAAAATATTAAAGAATTAATAAATTATCTTGATAAAATTGAAGTCATACGAATTCTGAGAAAGAGTGAAGAATTAAGTGCAAATGTGTTTGTCTCTTTGTCTTGAATTATAAAGGACTATACATGGTATTTTTGGCATATACTCTGTCATGGCAGTCTTTTTTTTTTTTTTTTTTAAGATTTTATTTATTTCA
>LNAC01000254.1:2192781-2301769 GCA_002007465.1 Ailurus styani | reverse complement strand
TTCTCCTTTCCTTTCTCCTCTTTTCATTATTATAATCTTCAGTTTCCTTTAAAGTTATTGAATTGCTGGGGCTCCTGTGTTGGCTCAGTCGGTTAAGCTACTGACTGGTGATGTCAGCTCAGGTCACAGTCTCATGGGTCATGAGATTCAGCCCCAAGTAGGAGTCCATGCTGAGGGGATTCTGCTTGGGATTCTCTCTCTTTCTCTCCCTCTTGCTCCTCCCTCTACTCAAGCACTCTCTCTCTCCCCCTCTCTCTAAAGTAAATAAATAAAACTTTAAAAGATTACTTAATTGCTTACTAAATCTTTCATGATTTTTTGAAAAATGCAATTTATAATGCAATTAAAATCTCAAGAATGGCATAGATTATATATTATAGACAGTCAGAGGAAGGGCATGTTGTGGGCAGGAATGAAGACGGGGAAGGTCCCGTGAGGAAGACCGAAATCTGAGGGTAGAACATAAATGAGTTTATGGGCCTGAATTCAGGCTTCAACCTTGCCAGTCCTCAGTTTCTCTCAATTTGGTTATACATATAAAAATTGATGATAATAAGACTTTTCTCAAGGGATTTGAATTGAGGATTAAATGAGGTATTTTTTCCAGGAAGGAGACAAACCATAAGAGACTCCTAATCTCAAGAAACAAACTGAGGTAACTGGGGGGTGGGAGGGTAGGGATAGGGTGGCTGGGTTATGGACACTGGGGAGGGTTTGTGCTATGGTGAGTGCTGTGAAAGGTGTAAGCCTGATGATTCACAGACCTGTACCCCAGGGGCTAATAAAAATAAAAATAAAAATAAAAATGAGGTATTTTTTGTGAAAGCATCTGGTCCTTGCTGTCACATAGAAGAACTTGAAGAAAACTGGTTGGGTCTGAGGGAACATTTGATCCTTACCGAGGTGAGGAGAGTTTCAGCATCTAGAGATGGTAGAAATAGAGAAAGACATTATAGATGCAATGAGGTCTGCACAAATGGAGAAACATTTTGGGATCATCAGTTTAGCCTTTGTGAGAATCTATAAGAATTCATGAGAAAAACAAAAACAAAAAACCAACCAAACAAAAAACTCCATTGATTTTAGCCAAAATATGAGATTTCTTCACTGCCATGTGAATGCTTAAAATCATCCAGTGGTCAGTGGCAAACTTGAAAAGCATTTTGATCACAGAATTAATAAGATGGGAACCATGCTTTAGTGAGATTGATTAATATGACAGTAAGTGTGTAGGCTTCATTGGAAGACAAGAGACTCCAGTCAGTGAGACCAATCCCTACTGGGTGTCTGGCGCTTAACCAATATTTGCTGAATTAATTAAATATTAAAGAATGTATTTGCATTTTGTTAGGTTCACTATTCACCATTCTAATTAGTGTCTAGAGACATTATGCACGTGATAATGCTTTGCTTACTCTTTCCATCTCTGATGCATGTAATGGGAATGAAGAAAATGGACATTTCCAGTGACTCTCAGGATTGACATACTGTCTCCTTTTTGCCTCATTTAAAATGCAGAGATTGAAAGTCAAATTTAAAGGATAGAGAAGATTGCATTAAGTCATTAAATAAAACGTCCCTTGAGGCAAAAGGTATGATGGGTTGTAAATAGCCATTTGTCAGCAATATGGGATTAACCACCTTAAACCTTTTCCTTTTTTTTTCCCCTAACAAAATGATGGCTCTTGCAAAACTGAGCAGGCTTCTTGTTTGAAGTGATCTTTTGTTGACACTTGTGTGCCCTAGTGGAACTGGCATCCCAATTTGTGAGTGGGCGCTCAGCCAACTTGCAAATGGGCATGAGCACAGGCAGCCAGTCTTTGTGGCTGACGTGCATTGATTATGCAGGATGTCAGGCTAGTAAAGTTGAAATGGCCGTCTGTCCTCAGCTTCTGTGCTGGCCACTGAAGGGATGGGCTGTCATGAGTCCAGCTTTCAGCTCAATTAATTCCAAAAAATAAGAATTAGCTTCTGCAGTGAATTGCAGCAAATTAATATGCCTAGGAAACCAGAGTAGGTATTCCTTCAAAAGAAAAAAGCAGGATCTTTTTCTTTATGGCTTTATCTGTATAAAATGAAAGACAGAGTTAATAATAATAAAAAAAATCACCCACCACTCTCGTTTTGTTTTTTTAATTTCTCTCCCCCTTAGAATGGGTATGGTTTGTTCTAAGAAATGGGTGAATTTTACTTACATTTGCCAAGAAAACAGTGAAATCTAGGACACTGCTATTTCTTAGTCCTCTAACTTCTTTGTTTTTGCTTTTTAAGACATTATTATGAAAAGAAATCATTTAAAAGCATAGACCAAAATCCATGTTGTCAGTGCATTAAGTCAAGTGTTCAAGTGTTCCGGCACTGGCGTTTCCTAGAGTGGCTCTCAAAATGTCGAGTCTCTTTGGGTTCTTTCTAAAGAGCTGTAGATGAATCCTATTTACCCATTCCAGAATGAGTGACAGTGGTCTTGGGGTTTGATGTATTGAACTTTCTCCATCAGACTAAACTGCTAAAGGACAGAGCTTTTCCCTTTTTCACGGACATGTCCCTAGTCGCTAGTACTAAGCCCAGCATATTGCAGGTGCTCATTAAAAAAAAAGTTTAAATCAATGAATGAAACTTATTGCATAGAATCTGTTTGGAGGGGTTCAGGGGACATAGCAGGAGGGAAGGGGAAGAAAAATGCAATTCACCGAACTCTTACAATGTACCAAGCCGCTGCCAAGCTCTGCATACATCCATAGGTATTCCTTGCCTGTCTTTCAATTAATAGCTCAGATACCACTGTCTTCAGCAAGCCTTCCTAATCACTCAGGTCTGGGTTATCTGTCCCTCCCATATGTTCTCACCTATCTCTCACAGTGCACTGTATTTGCTCACTGATGGGCTGTGCTCCTCACTGGACTGTAAAACCCACGAGGGTAGGCATAGTGTCTTTCTTGTCATCATTGTAGCACTTGGGCCTGTGATGTTGCCCAGTTCTTCCATCTCTTCAGTGGGCTGTTTGGTCTCATCTTTGACCAGTTTTCCATGAGGGAAGCATTAAAATTCAGGCCAGAAAAGCTAGGTTCAGGAAGGTTAAATGACTTACCAAAGTCAAGATGTATATAAATGGCAGAGCCTGTATCGCATCCAGAACTAGCCACAAAGTCTACTTTTATTTCTGTGCAACGCTGCTGGGCTGCTTTACGACACTGACGATTGGGTGCCTAAAGCCTGTGAAAAGTTCATGCAATGAGCAAAATGTTACTAGAGATATGTTCAGCGAAGCCCATGGATCAGCCACCTGAGATATAGAAGTTTCCAGTCTTATGTTGACCATTTCTAATGTAGTTATGTGGATCCTGTCCCTTGCAACTGCATCCCCAACGCTCTGTGTTTGTTTTCAATATTTCATTTATAAAAGTAAACTCAGTGCATGGACAGCTGGGTATATAGGCAAACAATAAGATATCATACATTTCAATTTCAACATGAGCCAGAGGGACTCTGTATCAAATCAGGCAAAAGCCTGACTGGAAAGAAGGGATAAAATTTTATCAAGAGAATGTATTAAAAACAGATGGAATTGGGAAATAGGTACAAGTACAAATCATACATACAGTAGCTCTGCTGCCCCTAACTATATTGTGGAAGCGCAGACTACAAATTCCTAAAGCCAATCTAAGGACAAAATTAAAGAAAAGTGGACAAACATCCTCGGGGTAACTTTAAGTTAGTCAGTTAGGTCTTTTCAAGTGCTCTCTGTTGCATAGTCAGGGTCTGGGGAGACAGCAACAAAAGTTTCAGAATTTGTTTATTATCCTAATAGGAAAAGAAGATAGAGAAATGGCAAGGGAGAAATAGAACACCCTCAGGCTATTATTACTCAGAGCTATGTCTTTAGTAAGGTGGAAGAAAAGGCGAGGGGAAGTTTAAATTTATGTCTCCTACATGTAAGCCTGGATATTTTTCTAAAAGCCTTCAAAGATGTTTGAAACTTCTCCATTTTTTATCATCTTGGAATAAATATGGATTAGAACAAATACTGTATTTTCAATATATATATTTTTTGATAATGCACAGGACAAGGGATCCCAACTGATGAAATTTTTTTTGTCTTTCTTTCATATAAAGCATTTCTTTTACCTCTGCCTCAAAGAATATTATGGTAGAGAAGAGATTTTAAAGAATCTTTAGCCCAACACTTTATTTCAAAGATCAGAGGTTTAAACATTTGACAATATTCAGCAACTCTTTCCACCATGCCCCTCTTTCCTTGACCTTTAGACACAGTTCCAGATTTAATACAATGAGCAAAGGCCGTGGTGTTGGTTTAATGGCAGAGATGCCACTGCTTACCCAACTGGGAGTATCCCCAGAGGGTCAAATCCATCAGAGGTTGGCCAATTTCCAGCTTCCCACACCATGGGCTGTGTCCTCACTCAAAGGCTTTCTTGCCCTCTTAAGCCACATTGGGATGGCATTGTTGGGGCAGTACTTACAGGTTTCGACTCCCCAACTTAAACTAAGAAATATCTATTTCTCTGTCTCCAATAATTATCAGGGCACAGTAGGAATAGACACATATAGGCACAATAGGAAAACAGAAAAATATGATAATACATAGTTTTTATTAACAGGGAAGGCAGAAGGGTAACTGGGTGAGGGATGTATGGAAACTCTCCATACCATCTTTTCCATTTTTGGTAAATCTAACACCATTCTAAAAAATACAGCACACTAAACAAACAAATAAACAAAGGCCACAGCCTGCAGATTTTTTGCTTCCTACATTTTGCCTGGTCCCTTAAGTGTTTTATTCTAGGTCCAAAGCTGCTTTGCTAACTGAAATACCAAGTTGATACCCACAGGTAGAAAAACCTGTTAGTTCACTTATAGACTAAATAGAAACCTCAATCCCTTAGTGCTTAGAGCTACCTTTAGGTAATATTCTGCAGAAAAGAAAAGGAAAATCTAACAACAACAAATGGTTGGGTCTTGTTTGAGTAGCATGGCCCCTGAATATTTCTACCTTAAATCTTGTAGAAAGCATAGATTCCCTGAGGCCAGCATTTATAGTGATTCTTGTACTCTCTGCAGTTTCCAAGTAGGATGGATTTTATGTGCAATTATGAAGAAGAAAAATTATACAGAGATCATACTTTGTTGTTATGATTATGACCCCCCAAAAATGAATGAAATTAGTTTGCATCCTAACAACCATAACAAAAAAAGCAATAAAGAACAAGAAATATGATTTAAAAGGAGAGGGACGAAAGATCATTGTGTTATTTTATGTTCAGAAAATGAATACATCAGTGGTTAACATCGTAGAGCAGTAGCAAGCAGCTTCAGCTATTTCTCTGGAGGAAAGCAATGAACTAGTTGAGGGTAAAGGGATGCAAACTAAAGAGCACGGCTAACTGACACATATCACCCCGATTGCATTTCTGTGGATTGTGTGCAACAGAGAGGCTTCAGTTTGTTCGTATTTACCCATACATTATTCAGAAATAGTATGAGCTCATATTCAGAAATACACTTCTAAAAGAAAGAATCTGCGATGAGAGCAAGAACCCTTAGCATATTAAATTTATAGGACGTGGAGAAGTTAATAAATCATTTTTTATTAAGGCTGGATTTCCCCCCTTTTCTTTGACACAGTGATGTATGCATGCAACTAAATATCATAAACCCAGTATTTGGGTGCATGTGGATGAAAGTAAAAATATTCGGCTATTAATAAAAATTATTTCCTAAGGCATATATTCATGTGGGGTGCTAGTTCAGTCTGAGCTCTATTCTTTTAAAAAGAGCATTAAAAAGCAAGGTCCTTGCTGTTAAAGTCACTTTCCCCCCCTCTCTACTTTGCCTCTCTCAGCTGGAAAGCTACCTCAATTCTCTACTCTATTTGGGGTGACGAGACCTCCTGATCTTGTGACTAAATGAAAAGCTGGAAAGGTTCTTATTTACTCTTGTACAGAGTCAGCCATTTTACACACATTTGTATTCACAGTGCTGTTCTCAGTCAGACCAGGCTGCATTCCACTCGCTGCGTCTCTGGTGCCCGAATCAGGGACGGGTGGTGCAGGCGGGTCCCGGCCGAGCAGTTACCTCACACCCAGCTCTTGCTGGCGAGGCAGCCCGGGCGCGCCTCCCTGCCTGGCAATCCCGCCTTGTGCAGGCTCCCCCCGACGCCCCTTGTTTCCATGATGATGTGAGCGGAGGAGAATACGAAATGGGGCATCTGGGCTACGTTAACAAACACAGCAATGGATGCTGTGAGTAGTACGCGGTAAATGGAAAACACCTGAAATCAGCTTTGGCTAATTATGTAAGGACCGCAGATGAATCGCCTCCCCTCTTTTACCACAAAAACAAAAAACTGTTTCCTCTCTCATGTTCTTAAGAAAGGCATGCGAATTCAGGCTCTGTGTGTGGCAGGGGCAATTTCACCCATCTAATCCTAATCTCGGATTTTTAGCACACAAATACAAGTTTCCAAGAGTGTGTGCATGTACGGGTTTGCCTGAAGTCTCTCCTAAGACTGCTGAAAGTCCCAGGAGGAGAGGAAGTGGGGATGACACAGGCATCCTCCGAAGGAAAAAGCTGTTCTGAAGTATTTCCAGTGCAAAGACATATACGTCTTAATAGATTACAGGCCATAGGGTACATTTTTCTTACAGAAAGATATGGGGGGAAAT
This sequence comes from Ailurus styani, assembly GCA_002007465.1. Lineage (NCBI taxonomy): Eukaryota > Metazoa > Chordata > Mammalia > Carnivora > Ailuridae > Ailurus > Ailurus styani. Next base: position 2,295,086 of record LNAC01000254.1, on the reverse strand, counting down.
AGCACCGCCCTGCAGCAGTATTGCTATGGCGAATCTCTGAGAGGTGGTATTGCCTGTGCTTAAGAGAACACCCTCCTGAGCTGCGCTGTCAGCGCTGTCACCCAACAGCCACGTGGGGGAAAGCTACCTCCCTCCCTGAGCTTCAGTCTCCTCTTCTGTGAAATGACCATCATCACAGTCCCTAACTCCTAGGACAGCTGAGGCGGCTAAATGACTTTCTTGGAGGAACTTGCTTAGAACTGTGTCTGGCCCACAGTAAGGGCTGCATAAACAACTGAAGGCTGTTCCTCCTTCTTGGAACAGAAGAATGGGCGGATTCACCTCAATCTCTAGCTTCCTAGTAATGGATCTCAGGGTCACCATTCCAACACCTTAGGAAAACAGAGACAACAAGTTTATCCCTGATTCTGGGGAATGGGCACATGTGGCTGTGGGATTCTTGCCTTCAAGGAAATTGGAATCAGATAGAAGATGGTGAGATAACAAGTGTATATCCTCCCAAACCCGATGAATATTTAAGTAGGAACCAGACTCTCATAGATCACCAGAGGCAAATAGCATGAAGGCTTTCAAAATGTGAGAGCCCGTGCAGAAAATTCCCTGACTGTGAATGAATATTAGTATCCACGTGACTTGTTTTTAGTTCTTCCTTACGTAGCAATAACCCCTCTTCAATTCTGCTATGGAAAACACTGTTTCCCTTAATAGGCGTTAAACCAACACTAATTCCTGTGGTTTCCTGATCAATAGCAAAATGGAACACATGCAGATATTTTTTCGTGTTAGTTAAGACTCTGTGGACTGCAAGATATTTCCCCTCTGATGCTGTTTTTATATTCAGGTCTTCTAGGTATCATAAGAAACAAAATTAAGAGTAATATATGTTCATTTTAAAAATAAGCCAAGCTAAGCTATAAAATTTTAGATGCCTTTGAGTGTACCTCAAAGAATGTGACATCAGCAGTTATATAATTTTATTGCTGATGTTAAGTCTGTGACAAACTCTCAGCTACAGTTTGCTCTGGATGTCGGAAAATGAACCTTATGAATTTTAATGCCTTTTACTTTTGACATTGATTTATGTTTTGTACAGCTGTACTTTTCTATACACTGATATAAATAAACAGCATCCTTAATAGAACATTTGGAGAATGCCTTGTTCCAAAGTGTTACTTTTTAACATCAGCTGGAGGTTGTTTAAGTAATAATATTCAAAGTGTGTACACTAATCACAACAATTTGAAGTGATATAAAGATGTCTATAAATGTTTGTGTGTTTGTTTTACAGATTCAAGCTTTTAGGTATGAAAACAGTATTCAAATAAAGCTGCTAGAGGTGCTTTCAAACACTGCCAAAAACAAAGATGACATGATGATAGTCTAATAGACTTACAGCCAGCGTCTGACAGTGAGTCATTTAGATATGAGGTGTTTGTGTTCATTCAAGGGCAAAGTTTGGCCTCCAAGAGGGGGAACAGAGGGCATAGGAAGGGATATCTTTCCGTACCCTTTCTGTTTATGATTTATGCATCATCGGATGGCACCTTAATTAATTTGACTTTATTCACATAACGGACTTTTGGAAACCAGTTCCTTTGGGTTGCAAGGCACCCAGTCAGCACAAGCTTCTTTCTTTTATCTCGTGGAACCAATGTAACTGTTACCGAAGGTAGGAAGGCTTTGTACAAGCCAACTTTTCAATACTGTTGTTTCTTCCTTTCTCTCAGTAGTTGGAGATGCCTTCAAAGGGAAGGGAAAGTATCCATCACAAGATTTGGGCACATGTTGTTCCACTTGTACTGTTATTTATGACTCTAGTGACCAAAGAAGGCATGCAGAAATGGAAGTGTCCATGTGGTGTATGAACTATTCATATATTTAGCAGATATGATTTTTGATTTTTACTCCACAAAATACAGGGACTAGAAATACCACATTCATTTATTTTGTGAGTTGGCTAATCACTCTAAGTCTCCACAAATGTTGCTTGTAGGAAATGAAATTCTTTTTTTTTTTTAAGATTTTATTTATTTATTTGACAGAGAGAGATTACAAGTAGGCAGAGAGAGAGGAGGAAGCAGGCTCCCTGCTGAGCAGAGAGCTTGATGCGGGCCTCTATCCCAGGACCCTGAGATCATGACCTGAGCCGAAGGCAGAGGCTTTAACCCACTGAGCCACCCAGGTGCCCAGGAAATGAAATTCTGATCACTTTTAGGGAAAACTTTTCACTTGTATCAGGGTAGTAAAAGAGCCTCAGGGGTCTCTTGAATTCCAGGACATTTTGGGGACAATTTTGAGTATTCACTTGGCATCTGTCACTATGAATATACCTGTTATCTAATCTTCATGATCCATGCATTGTAAACTCTTCCAGTAAGATAGAAGTCATGTCATATGCAACTGAGTTCTGTATCCCCAAATTATCTTTTGAAGGGTTAGTTTTCTTTGACATGGTGGGCATTGTGTACATTCTTATGAAAATTTTCTTGCTATTTCTTAACAGCAGAGAACTAAGGAACCTGGCAGGTTTACAGCCAGCCATTTTGGCAGTTGAAAAGACAACCTGCCCTAAGGACACTTCAGCACCCTCTGCTAGGAAATTGTCTCCAGTGAGAATGGCGCCCCCTGATTGTAAACAACCATATATGGCAGTTCTGTAGAGGTTCAAGATTTCTGTTTTACTTTGTTTTCCTCAGTACTACAGATGTTAGAATTATAGAGCCAAAGGGGACTTTCTGATGATTTGACAGTTAGGAAAATTGAGACCCAATAGGCAAAATGAGTTGTCAAATGTAGTTGGTGAAAGGAATGGAATTAGGGCCCATATCTTCTCACGTGTTCCCTGCCACATTTTCCACTTCGACAAAATTTTAAAAACCCAATGTTGGCTTAAAAAAAATTCCAAATAAAACAAAAGTGATAGACATGTGAATAAGGGAAGTTAACTTTATTACCAAGCAATTCACCCCATTAAAAATAACAAAAAAAAATTCCTTATGCTGTTTAAAATACGGCTTCTTTTCCAAAAGCAAATTTACATGTAATTTCTAGAAATGTGTTTTGTTTAGAGCAGAATACTCCTGTATAAGTAGTGATGCAATGTTAAAGTCTGTTTGGTGTCTAAGATGCTAAAAGCCATGGTTACCTCTTCTGAAGGGCTTTCCTCAACAGACTTACTGAATAGTGGACAGAAGTTAGCAGCTGCCACTTGTTAGGGCGAGGGAAAGTGTATCCAAATGGCCTGCATTATTTAAAAAATAGTCAGTGTTCAGTATCTTGGAACTGTGGTATCATAATCATTGTCTCTCTCCAGCTTAATACAGCCAGGCCAGCTTCCCCCTCAGCCTTTACTCTTGATTTTCCTCTTAGTCATTTGTGAGACCAGAGCAGGCTCAATGCCATAGTACTTTTGAAGGTACCTAATGATGCTGATGGAATCAGCAATACAATTAACGAGGAACAAATGGTATAGCTCTTGGTGTAAGCATCCTGCTTTGTCCTTTACATATATTCACTTTTGATGAAAAGCAGTGAAGACTCTCTGAATTTAGGGACTTATTAGCTTCTGCTTTCAATAGAGGGTGATACTTCCAAGGGTAGAACGAATTACATAGATGTATTACATTTTTACTCAGTCCAATACCCTCTACCTAATGTGATGCAAAATAGAGTATTTTAGTCTCCATTAAAGCCTTTAATTTTTTTCTAGAACTACCATATTTTTTATACTTTAAAGAGTCACCTGGGCTATGGAAACTGGTGTTCTAAAGAGATTTTATGTTGTGAACAGTTTCTGTGCATAGCATGGTGGATAGTAAAGACAAGCACAAGAAAATAATATTTTTTTAAATAAGAAAAGCCCCTCCCCCGCCTCGATTTCTACCTACCAGGTGTGTTCTTCTATTTGAAGTCAATCTCCTTTCATCTCCCATCTTCCAATCAGGTCACAAAAAAGGGCAAAATCACCCAGCAGGCCTCAGAATCTAGTTACTATCCAAACAGGAACATTTATAATATCTAACTAGAAAAATGAGGTAAACAAAATGTAAGTACTGTACATTGCCTCAATTTTATATGATGAAATGGGAATAATAAAGCTTATAAGATCATAAAAGTAACATCATAAACATCATTATGCAGCTAATGGGATGGGAATTAAGGGTGGTAGATTGCTTGCTCTAGGCCTGATGACATTCTTTCTTCTTAGCCACCTTGCATTACTGAGAAAATAGAACATTGAAATGACTGTGTTTACTGGCCACAGGATATGAAGTGCAGTCCTGAACCCTGGGCCTTTACTTACTAAGTAATCCGAGAGACAATATCACGCAAGACCAGTGAGGTTTGTTTGTTAAGAAGGGAGTGCTTTCTTCAGTTCTTGAAAATTTAGAGAATAAGACAATTGGAGAACATTCCTCCACCCCCTCCTTCCCTAATATATCTTCTTTCCTTTCTTTTGATTGACATCAGCTATGAGACTAGTTGACAAAATTATACAATTCGTGACATTTTTTTCTGGCTACAAAATTTGCATTAAGCTTAGCAATGTTAAACCCTAAGCACTTGTTTCTCAACTCTCTGGTCTTCCCAGTGGTCTCCCCTTCCTTACCGTGTTGCTTCCTGCATCTCCATGAAGGGACCATAATTCCTAGGCTACCTGTACAGAGAATTTCCTCACAAATTGTCTCAGAAGCAATTTAACCATGTGAACCAAGCTGAAGAGTCACAAAATCGGGTGCTGATGAGTTCCTATTTGATAATTTGATTATCTGGATCAACTGACTTATATTGAGGGACTCTCCCGATCTTCTTAAAGATGGGATGGATTGTCTCGTTATAGTTGCTGAATCATTATAAGTGGTGAAATGAACTGATACTGCCATGCAGTCAAAACAGGAGATCTACTTTCTGTCTATGGCATGTTCTGATAAAGCATAGAACCAAGTCATTGGTTGAAATGCATGAGGTTCAGTATGATTTCTTCTAGCCTCAAGACATATGAGTCAATGATTTATTTTTGTGAAATATATATATATATATATATATATATATATAAAATATTGCTTAAAAAGAACCCTACTTCCTAAAAGCATTCTTCAAATATATGATGTGAGCTAGCATATCCCCTCCTAAGCTTTTTCTTGCTCAGGTTGACATGATCAGCTGTTATTTGTAGTATTGTTTCTAGGTCCCTATCAACCCTAGACTTTTAAGAGGACATTACTGAGTATATGTTAGCTCATTTAAAAGTCTTTGCACTTCTTTCAATCTAGGTATTATGTTTTCTTACATTAACAATTTGGATATTTTGTGAACTCTAACACAGAATTTAAAAATCATATTAGGTTATTCTCATTGTTGAGATTTAAACTCAGAATTCTACCTAGAAGAGATTTTAAAAATTCTTCTTACTTCATTCAGCATGAGCTCTCCCTACCAACTTGAGAATAAACATAAATGTCATCAACACAATTTCCATGTCTTCATCTAAATTATTCATTGAATATTAAATATTGATACAAATATTGAGCAGAACATGAAAAAGGCAGGAGCGTGGGGAATACCACTGTAGATGATCCCTCTAGAATGGTGTTTCTAAACTTAACTATTACACTAGCCAGTTTTTTGAAGGGAAAAATTGTTTATCCTCAATGTTGACTTAGGTTTTTATAATTATTAATGAAATATATGAAAACATAGTCATATGCATAGCACTTACACAGATATAAGAACAAAAATTTACAAATTGTTCAAAGGAGAAATAAAATTGACAACATTAATTTTAAAAGACGGGAAAATTTTTAAATTAACTACAAAGCAGTGGTATTACACTTAATAGTAGAAATATTACTTTAGTGCGTAGTTTTATTTTGTTAGTTTGACTACTAGGGGTTGTCTTTTTTTTTTTTAGGATTTTCTTTATTTATTTGACAGTGAGAAACACAGAGAGGGACACAAAAGCAGGGGGAGTGAGAGAGGGAGAAGCAGGCTTCTAGAAGAGCAGGAAGCCTGATGTGGGGCTCGATCCCAGGACTCTGGGATCATGATGTGAGGTGAAGGCAGACGCTTAACGACTGAGCCACCCAGGCGCCCTAGGGGTTGTCTTATATCCAGCTTTAATGGGAATGCTCCCAATGCTTCATAAGTGTGTACAAAGTTTGCTTTGAAGTTTTGGTAAATATCTTTTTATCAGGTTAAAGATATGTCCTGCTATTTTTAGGCTGTAAGGGGTGTGTGTGTGCGTGTGTGTGCGTGTGTGTGCGTGTGTGTGTGCATGTAGTTGCCTTTACATGTGGATGTATTGATTTATGAGAGAATATGAGATTGAATGTTGATGATGTGTTTTTTTTTCTTTTTCAATATACCGATGTGGTGACTACAATGCAATATTATTCATTTTCTATCTCTTGTTAGAGTGACTTTGTTAATAGTTTATTTGGGAATTTTGCACCTAAACTACTAAATCAAATGAGACTGGCCATCTGTTTTCTGTCCTTGTATAGTTCTTTCTCCTGTGGTTTTAAAGTCAAAGATAGGTGAGCCTCATGAATAATTTTGGTAGCTTTCTTTCTTATTTTATTGTCTAGAAACAAGTGTTTTCTTGAAGTTTGTGACTTGTCTTCTCATTCTCTGTAAATGTCTCTCAGAGGGCAGAAGTTTTTAATTTTGAAGAAGTGCAATTTACAAATTTTCTTTTATAGATTGTATTTTTTATGAACTCAGTAAGAAATCTTTGCCTAACCCAAGTTCATAAAGAGTTTCCCTTATGTTTTCTTGTAGAAGTTTCATAGCTTTACATTTTATGTTTAGGTCTATGATCCATTTTAAGTTCATTTTTTATGGTATGAAAATTTTCTTTTACCTATGGATATAAAATTGGTCCAGTAACATTTATTAAAAGACTATCAGCTGAATTGTCATTGGACATTTGTCAAAAATCAGTTATATATAAATGAAATCAGATAATAATGATATACACATGGAGCTACACACACACACACACACACATAGTATCTATGACTTTGTTCTGTATCATTGATTATTCCTGTACCAGCCATAGGTTCTATATCATACCATTATTTCTTTTAATATCAATGTTACACTGTCTTGATTGACATAGCTTTATAATATATCTTGAAAACAGGTAGTGTTAATCCTCCAATTCTGTTTTCTTCTTTCAAGTCGTTTTAGCTCTTAGAACTCTTTTATTTCTCTACGTGAACTATAGAGTAAGTTTGTCAACTTTTCTGAGGTGTCTGCTGGGATTTTGATTGGGATCATATTGAATCCATGATCAGTATGGAGAGAATTGACATCTTAATGATGTCAACTTCCAATCTATTTACCTAATACATGTCTCCTTTTACTTTTGTCTCCTTTTATTTCTCTCAGCAGTATTTTGTAGTTTTTCCGTGTACAGATATTGTATATATCTTGTCAGATATATTGCTGAATATTTGAGATTTTTTGAAGATACTATATAAATGGTATTTTTTCTATAGTAAGATATTTGTTGTTAGTATACAGAAACATAATTAACTGTTGTAATTGATCATGTGCCCTGCAACCTTGTAAGACAAAGTTACTACTTGTAGTAGCTTTTTTCTGAAGATTCTTTCATATTTTATACAGAGGATCACTTTACCAGGCTGAGCTGGCAAAAATTTCTAGTAAAATACTGAATAAGGGTGTGACAATAGTCATCTTTATTTGTAACCTGAACTTAGAGGGAAAGCCTTTAGGCTTTCTTTTTTTTTTTTTAATTTTATTTTTTCAGTGTTCCAAGATTCATTGTTTATGTACCACATCCAGTGTTCCATGCCACTAAGTAAATTGTTAGCTGTAGGCTTTTTATCAATGCCCTGTGTCAGATTGAAGAAGTTTCCTCTACCAAGTTTTCTGAGGTTTTTGTAAAATCAGGAATAGTTGTTAGATTTTGTTAATTTTTTTCCATGTCTATTGAGATGATCCTATGTTCTTTTTTTAAAAGCATATTTATATAGTAAATTATATTGATTGATTTTTTTTAAAGATTTTATTTATTTATTTCACAGAGGGAGAGAGATCACAAGGAGGCAGAGAGGCAGGCAGAGAGAGAGAGGGGGAAGCAGGCTCCCCACTGAGCAGGGAGCCCGATGCGGGCCTCGATCCCAGGACCCCGAGATCATGACCTGAGCCGAAAGCAGAGGCATTAACCCACTGAGCCACCCAGGCGCCCATATTGATTGATTTTTGAATGTTAAACTCATCTTGTAACTCTGGGTTAAACCCAACTTGTTTATTGTGATGGGCAGAATTCTAAGATGGTCCCTGAGATCTTGGTGTATACAACCTACCCTTGAATATTGGGGGAATCTGTGAACATGATAAGCTAATCACCTAGATTATGTTAGGTTATATAAAACATTTTTGTAACTGTCTGGAGAGAGATTCTCCTGTTGGTTTTTAAAAGATAAGTTGCCATGTTTTGAGAGGGCCATGCTGCCAGCACCTTAGGGCAGCCTCTGAGAGCTGAGAGTGACCTCAGCCAGCAGCTAGCAAGAAAATGGGGACAATGGTTTTGTAACCACAGGAAATTAATTTTGCCAATGACCTGAATGAACTTGGAAGGGAACTGTGAGCCTCAGATGAGATTGCAGCCCTGGACCTTAAAGTCTGCTTTGTAAGACTTGAGCAGAGGACCCAGGCAACCCATGTCTGGACTCCTGACTTACAGATATTGTGAGATGATAAATTTGTATTGTTTTAGGGTGCTAAATTTGTGTTGATTTACTATGCAGCAATAGAAAACTAATGGAGGCGTTATATACTTTGTATATATTATTGGACTTGATTTGCTGAATTTCTTTTAAGAACATTTTCATCTATGTTCCAGTGTGATATTGATATGTGGTTTTCTTATGCCTTTGTCTGATTTTAGCATCTGGGCAATGCTGGCTTCATAGAATAAGTTTGGAAATATCTCTTACCTTTCACCTTTCTGGAAGAGTTTGGGCAAAATTTCTTTTCTAGATGTTTGGTCAAATTCACCAGGGGAACTATTTGGGCTTGGAATTTTCCTTGTGGGAAGGTTTTAAACCCCAAATTCAACCCTATTTAATAGAGATAGGATGATTCATGTTATCTATTTCTTCTTCTGTGAGATTTAGTGATTTGTATCTTGTGCAGAAAGTGTCCATTCATCTAAGTTGTAAAATTTATTGACAGGAAGCTGTGTATACTATAACCTTATTATCATTTTAATAACTATAGTATCTGTAGTGATGCCAATTATCTAATTCCTAAATATGGGCAGTTTGTGTGTGTGTGTCTTTTTCCCCCTGATCAGTATGGATAAAGGGTTATCAGTTCAATTGATCTTTTCAAAGAAACAGCTCTGGTTTCATGGATGTTTTCTACTGTTTTTCTGTTTCCTCTTTCATTTGTTGAACTTTATTACTCCCTTTCTTTTGTTTACTTTGGGTTTCATTTTTTCCCCCTAATTTCTTAAGGTGGAAGCTAAGATACTTGGCTTGAGTATATCATCTCCTCAGTTATACTTACTACAGAATTCCACAATTTCGATACGTCTTTTTATTTTTGTTTAGTTCATAATACTTATTTTTCATTTTGATTCCTTCTTGGTCCTGTTTATTGTTTAAAAATAAGTTATTCAGTTTTCAAATATTTGGGAATTATCAATATATATTTCTGTTACTGATTTTTTTAAATTTCATCCACTGTGGTCAGAAAATATATATTTTAAATCCTTTTATGTTTACTGAGACTTCTCTTATGGCCTAACATATTATTTATGTTGAAACATGTTCCATATGCCCGAGAGAAGAGTACGTTTTCTTTTGTTGTGGCGGAATATTCTCTCTCAATTATTTGAAGTTGACAGTGTATGTTCAGTACTTCAACTATTGGGCAGGATAATTTCAGGATTTTATAGGTGATTCTGTTTCTCCCTTTTTTCTAGCACAGCATTTGCTTGAGGTTACGACTTCAGTCTTTTGGGTGGAGATTTTCTAATCAACTTTTCAATCAATAGCAGCATTTTTCTACCTCCTCAAACAGTGCAGTGAGCCCAATCCCACCTTCCTAAAACGCTCAGAGCCTGTGGCCTAGAAATGCCTCACTTCATAGGCATTAATAGTCCTGTTGTTAAAGGACATACATGTTCTGCATCATTCTGTGCACTGTGGTACGTCAGCTCCTGGTCTACTATGACTGGAGATTTTCTTCATTTCTATCCACGTTTTCACTTTTGAACTTGTTTGTGAATTTTTCCTAACTCTTCAAATATTTTAAGTGGAATGTCTGGATGTTTGATGTGAAGCAAAGGAGGCCTTTTGTATTTTCTCAGTCTAGCATCTTGACTGAAAACTCTTAATCTGTGTTTCTTTCTTAATTTTTTTTACCTTGGTTACAGTCATTCTAATTCAGAGAATTACTATTTGAGTAAACATGAACAAGATGACACTGATGATGTTAAACTTTTGTTTAAAAATTTAGAATAATCAGAGCTCTTCCATACCTCCAAATCTACCTTTCAGAGATTTTTTAATGGTAGTTTTAATGATGTGTCACTTGATAACATTGTAAAGCATTCTTGTTCATATTAAGATATGGTTTGGTTATCTTTTTTGACATTATCGAAAATGAAATTAGATAAATTTCTAATTTGCTTATTGCTAGGATCAGAGACAGAAATAGAAAAGAGATTCATTGATTATCTCTCTTATTCTGACAGTTGATGAACTACTAGTAATTACAAGAACAGGGCTGATTCTATGCACCAGTCCTTTTGACTTTGGCATATTGATAAAACTGTATGGTTTATGATGCCTCGATACTTCTGCAACTTCTATCCAAATTTCTTTGAAAATTTAGTTTATACACCATGCCTCAACTTCACTTGGCCTTCCTTTGGCCCATAGATACAACCATATGCAGACATGCAAACATAGGTAGTTAAATTACATTACATGGCTGTAGTTACATACAAAACCAGGATTTGGGTAATTTAGAGTATGTGTATATTAATTTTTGTATTTATTACTAAAATTAAACCACAGAATTCTAAATATTATTAAAGACTATTATTAAGAAATATTGCTTTAGGTTCTAAAATATATTTTTCAACTAAGAATAGGAGATTGAGCCTGCTAGGAGGGTTGTCACTGTATTGGGAGTGATGCCAAATCACGTTCGGGACATTATAAACTTCTCAGATTTGTACCAACACTTGTCTCGCTGTTAAGTGAGCATGCCCTTTAGACTGAGCATCTCTCTCTTAGGGAGATCTTACGAGTAGTAAATCAGATAAGATTAGGGTTCATAAAAAGTTGGGGAGTTTCAACGAGAATGAATGCAATTATCTTCCTATGTTCTTCTGACACACAATCTAATACAAGATGAGATAGTAAAGACATAACAGGAAAGGCATAGCTTGTCTCAAATGTTCTGTACAATTCACCCCATGTGAAATAGAACAGCAATGTAAGGTAATGAATTAGGATAAAATTTGGGCCTTCTGGTGTTCAGGACGGATGTAAGCAGCAGTCTCTGAAAGTTTTACAGGGGCAAAATGTGCCAGTGAGTAGAGTCTGGAGTCTGGGAAGTGCTTCTGTTTACTGAAGGAGGCTCAAGAATTGCTGAGCTACTGGTTGTGGTTTTGGCTTTATAGGAAGCTTCAGGCTTAGGGAGTCAGGAAGAGAAGGAGCCTCAGGATGAGAAACGGTTTCAAACCATTCACTGGCTCACTGACAAGATCTGCTGATACTATCAGTAAACATCACCCGGAGCAGGAGTTTCCAAATGCCATTTTAAAACTTCAATGTAGAATAGGGGCCCAGCATATGAGGCAGAAGCAACCACAAAACTCTAGGTCCAGAGGAAAAGAGAAACAAAAACAAGAACAAAATGCACTGGTAGATTATTCTTCAAAAATACTTATTTTGTCTCTGCCACCATGTAGGGAGTATATTTCCTCATCTCCCATATGTTGGGCTTGCCTATGGGATATTTTTAGGCCAACGGGATGTTAGCAGAAGCATGAATTGTGCTTGTAAGTTTGGACTATTCTTGAGTTTCCGTCACCGCCATGAAAAGATGAGGATCAAAGAAGTGTAAGCAGACATGGAGCCAAGTCCAGCTAAACGCTTCACAGATCCAAGTCTCCTACTGTTGACCTATAGATCCATGTGGAAGAGTAAATGATTATTGTTTTAAACCACTGAGACTGGGGTAGATTGTTTTACTGAACATTATTGTGGTGCTGGCTAGAAAAACAAAACAAGCAAAAATCCTACTTGAAAAGATTGCAACCCAAAAATCTAAAATGTACATAGAATCTATAGGCACATGTAATCCTAGTAAGCACTTGAAAGAAAGTAAAAAAGATTAGAAAATCAATTTTGATGAAATTAATTTATGATAGTTTGACACAGCCTTTGGCATCATTATTTTAGGATATGAAAACAGATGCATAATTCCATAATGTCTATTAAAATGCATTTTCAAACAAAAACAGGAAGAAATGAAATAACAGAGTTGGAAAGAAAAGACTACTGTGACTCTTGGAAATAAAAAGCATGGTATTTGAAACTTTAAAAATCAGTATAAAGGATAAACTCTGAGTTGAAGACTAACTGATTGTTTCAGCCTATTTTAGCACAAAGTAAAAAAGAGGCAAAAAGTTATCAAATTTGTGTAGATTGAGAAGCTTCATATATATGTACACACACACATACACACATATACATGCACACTAGGAGAATGTCAAAAGAGAATGGAGAAATTTTTTATATGCATTGTTTAAGGAAAAATTTTATAATTTTCAAAATTTAAAGATCCTCAGAAAATTTTGTATGATAACCTAAGAATACAGATAAACCCACACTAGACGCATTATAGTGAAATTAAAGATTATCAAAGATAAAGGGAACAATTTCAGTTGCTTATATAGTAGTGCTAATAGAACTTTCTGCAATGATAGGAATATATCTTTGCCGCCTAGTATGATAGCCACTAGCACGTATGGTTATTGAGTACTTGACATGTGGCTAGTCTAACTACTGAGGAAACTACTAAGTTTTTTGTTTTAAAAATGTTAATTATAATTTAAAATTAACTGGGCACACATGACTACTGATTGCTGTATTGGACTGCACAGTTCTACAGAGAAAAAATAGAGAAGTCAGTTAGGCCAACAATAAACTTCTTATTCACCTCAATAGATGACAGAAGGCAATAAAAACCAATCTTTACTGTGCTGAGGGGAAATTGCTTTTAACATATGTTTTATACCCCGTTAAACAACCATTCTGTGTTGTACGTGAAACAAGAAACTTGCCTTTCAGATACGCAATGCAGAAAACATATTGCATTGAGGCTTGGCCATATACCCCTCCCTTTAGATTTATTTAAAGCATCCAGGGAATCAAAAAAACAGCTACAATTATAAGTTGTAATAACACTTGACATGGTAGAGTTCAGGTTGGAAGAGTCATGAGCTACAAGTGGTGCATCTTTAGGTACAAAAATTTGTGTGGCCATTTCCAGATTTCTATGCCATGTATTATAATTTTGATCTTTAAACAGAGACAGACTACCTTTTAGAGCATTTTAAATCATTCCCGATCAATTCAACTTTGAAAATGTGCACATTTCACTTTAGGACTTCTGCGTTTGTAAATACAATATAAAGTGGTTGGTAAAAGATCCACAGCATAAGCAAAACAGATTTTATCAAGTATGGACAATGATATAGCTCTCAGATACAAGAATTTATAAGGAAAATAGGAAGCCAAGATATTTGATAAAAAATAAACAGTAACCTTAATTAACCATATCCTGTAAAATAAGAATGCTAATCAAAACATTACAGAACTTTTTAAATAGAACCCTAATATCTAGCAACAATAAGATAGGAATGAGCTTGTTCAATGAGTGGTTAGAATGTTAGGATTTCTTACTACATTCAGAAGGAAGATAGATACATATTAGATTAATTCATGGTTAACTGTGCATACATGCTTAAAAAAAGAGATCACCTAAAAGAACATAATTAGATTATACAATTTCTAAAACAGAGGACAGTTTAATAAAAATTCATATAATGAAAAGATCAAAAGAGTTTAAAAGAAAGGAAATAAAAAACAAATCATTAAAAAGGGTAAAATAAAGTGATAGAAAAGGAGTTGTCATTCATATATAACATAAAGAGATGTAGCAATATTTGTGTTTTAACTATTTTGTTAAAATAGTAAGTAAGTAAGTAAATAAATACCATACCATACCATACCTCATGGTGAACAGGGCCTAGAAGAAGGTGGCATGTTAGTAAATATACCAGCATATGCATAATGGGAGTAGCAGAGGGAGAGTGGGGAGAGAGGAGCAGAAAAAAAAAAATAAAAAATAATGGCTTGTGGGGTGTCTGGGTGGCACAGTTGGTTAATCACCTGACTCTTGATTTTGGCTCAGGTCATGATCTCAGGGTTGTGAGATGGAGCCTTGCTTCAGGCTCTGAGCTTAGTATAAGTCTGCTTAAGTTTCTCAGTCCCTCTCCTTCTGTCCCTCCCCCATGAGCACTCACACACTTTCTCTCTTTCAAATAAATCTTAAAAAAATAATAATGGTTGAAAATTTCACCAAGAGATAGAATTAGTGAACTGGGATTCCCATTACATTTATGTTAGTTAGCCAATTGGTGTCCCACATTTCTCTGAGGCTCTGTTTAACACTTTCCTACATTGTGGGAACTTTAAAAAATTCCTGTGTTGTATGTCCTAATCTCCTGAATTAAAATGTCACTTGCCTTTACTAAGAAGATAGAGATCAGCTTTATGCCATTAAACATTTTAAGGTATTTTATCCTGGCAGTTCACTGTTTTGTAGTTGTTCACTGTTCGAAGCAAACTCATACACAGATTCTCACACATGTTTATACTCACATAATTTATTGTGTGCTGCTAAGTTCATTGTTTTTGTGAGGCTAAGTTCATTCAAACTTTTCAACATTACTCTTTTTAAGTACATGACCATAATTTTCTGTTTATATTTATTTATATGCCGGTAAATGTAGTGTTGACACATTAAAAAAGTAAAATTCTACCAAACTTTTCTGGTTTCACCATATTTTCTTTAGTTTTTCTGACTTTTTTTAAAAAAATGAAAATTGTTTTATCTTTTTAATACTGTAAACGTTCATTCTTTTAGGCATGACCATGGGACTATACCTATTTTTGCTCCAAATAGTTTGAAATATGCTTTCTTTTTTTGTGTGTATGAGTTATGTTTATTTTACATTGAAAAGAGAATGAGATAAAGAAAGAAAAAAATATTTACGTGTATGCAGTCAGATAATACTTTTCTCCGTTTGTACTTTATGGAGAGTTAATTTCTTCCATTGAAAGCTGGTACTCCATTCTCTAATAACATCCATAATATATAAAGATGTTCTTGAATTTAGTACCATCTAGATTAACAGTTAATCAACCAATCATCAATTGCCCCTTGAGTCCATTCATTCATTTTTAAAAACAGTTACTGAGTTTGTTTCATGAGATTAAGAGTCTCTTATGGTTTGTCTCCTTCCCAATCCCATCTTGAGTGCTGTGAAATGTGTAAGCCTGATGATTCAGTTCCTATATAGTGAAATATGCTTTCTAATCTCTAGTGTACATTTATGATTGTATTTGGCATTGTCTTTCTTGGGTCTAATACTATTATAGTATCCTTTATTGAACATCTACTAAGTGCCAGACACTTTATAAGAACTTAAATTTACTGTGCTCGCTTCGGCAGCACATATACTAAAATTGGAACGATACAGAGAAGATTAGCATGGCCCCTGCGCAAGGATGACACGCAAATTCGAGAACTTAAATTTACTGAATTGATTATCTTATTTAATCTGAATATGAATTCATGAGATATAATTATCTTTCACATTTTACTGGTGAGAAAATAGGTTTCACTAATATTTCAAGGCCATGTAACTGGTGATGAAATTGAGACTAAAAACTCATCCTGTATAAATCCAAAATTGTACTCTTTTTACTCTATTGTCTCTTACACGCAAATTATAAGATCTGTTAATACTTTTCCCCAAAGTTAAGAGTTTCCAGTTTCGATTGTCTTTTATATCATTGAAATCTCACAGCTTCCTGTGGTTCCAATGGCATGAGTTGGAGAAATAGGAAGGCTTGGTTGGACTTGCCTGATAAACTCAAGAGCTTATTAATATGAGGGTTGTCAAAAGTTTGAAATTTGTCCTAAAGTTTATTAGAAATTTTGCTTTTTTATTATAAAGAGAAGATGTATCATTACTATGCTAAACAAGGACAAGGGAAAAGGAGCAAAGAAATAATAAATAGCAGTACATAATAGATAAATAGATAACTACATAAAGGAACAAAGATATAATAAAATAATATTACATAATATTGAGCTATCATATAGAAGATATTAAACTGAGGGCTTATATAAATAATCTAATTTAACATTCATAAAATTAAATAATGCTATATCCTATAATTATTCTCAGCATACAACTAAACAGAAAAGATTGGAAGATTGAAGAAATTATTTAACATACTTAATGGTGAATAACTACTCACCATTAACTTAATGGTGAATAACTTAATGGTGAACAGCAGGGCTGTTTTCACATCAGGCTATGTCTGACATTGTATACTTAATCATTGTACAACACTATTATAAAAATTCACAAACCATAGTTGTGACCAAGATATCAAACTAGTTCTTGTACATTTTTACATTCTAGTTATTTGTTAAATATGTGGATTTAAAAAATTCTTCTTGTTAAATATGTGGATTTAAAAAAATCTTTTAATTGTTATGGTTTTGGGAGGTGAACATAGTATGATATCATAATAAGTAGAATTTACTGAGAATTTATTACATACCAGGCAAGGCATAGTATAGGTAAATAGTAGCAACTCAGGGCTTTTAATCCTCTGCAGTGACACTCAGTATACACATGTTACTTGTAGAATTAGTAATAAATCTGGGAATGCTTGAAATCATGAAATTTTCAGTTAAAAGAGCTTTTAACTTTTCAGCATTGTATGATTAGGCATCTATGAGTGAATTGAACATTTAAAGATTAGATAATCTGAGGATATCTTGAAATGAACAAGATTAGAGTTATGCATTCTATGTCTAGAAGAATTTGACTATGGAAGACACATTATGCTATTCCTAAATGCCATCTAAATCTCTCCAATAATTTATTTTCTTTCCCAGATTTACCACTAATTCTACAAATAGTGTGTGTGTATAGTGAATATGACGGCAGAAGAATTAGTCTTCCAAAGAAATTGAACAGCTTTCTGTGTGTGCAACAAATTTGCTATAAGCATCTTTGCCATAGACATCTTTATCACAAGTATTTGTGCCACAAATATTTTTGCAGGATATGTAATTGGTCATAAGGCAATTTTGCCAGAAAAAATATATAAAAAATATAACTAGTTAACATTTTGGTTTCATCAACTGATTGACAGTTTGGTTTAATTTCTCCATGACACAGTACTCCCATTTTTTATATAAATCTTAGCCCTCATAATAGTCTGTACATTGTTGCAGAATTTTGAAATCACATTTCCCATAGAGCTTTGAATTGTCTATCATTGACATATGACAATATGCCAAAAACAATAGCATAGAGAGTTATTGCAATGCAATACAAAGCTCAGTAACAATTCATCCTAGTACAGTTGGACACTTAAACAACACAAGTTTGAACTGGGCGGGTCCACTTATATGTGATTATTTTTTATTAATACAGTACTATAAATGTATTTTGTCTTATGATTTTCTTAATATCATTTTCTTCTCTCTAGCTTTATTGTAAGAATATAGATATATTACATATAAACATAAAAAATATGTGTTAATCAGCTGTTTATGTTATCAGTATGGCTTCTGGTCAACAGTAGGCTATTAATGTTACTCTTATTTTTTGTGATTTTATCCTTTATGGCAAAATTACTTCCTAGCCAATGGGCTATGCAGCAAAATACTTGTGGCAATGATGTCTGTGGGAAAGATGCTGCTTATGATGGAAGTACCTAGAACCAATATTCTGAGTAAGTCCTAGCAGAGTAGTTTTTTTTTTTTTTAAGCTTTGATGACCTTTTTATGGGATTGAAGTTGTTGGTTTTATGGGCCAAAGTCACAAAAAAGAGAAAACTTCAGGCTCTAAAGAATTGACTCCAAGGCATAAGATTCATTCAGGTTGAAAGAGCAAAGCTGGTTCTTGTTTTTATAGCCACGTTTGCTTTCGTAAAGCATGAGGCCACATTTTTAAATTCATAGTATTATTAATTATCATGGGATATATGGAAAGACTTCCAGGGAGACTTTCTTTTCTCCCTTTCATCTTCCTTCCCTCCCCTTCTTTCCTTTTTTAGTCCTCAATTATTTTTTTTCCTTATCTTCTATATTCTCTTGAATTTTTATTTTTCCCTTATTCTTTTCTTCCATTTTATTTCACAACCTTACTCTCTTTTTTGGTATAATATATTGCAAAGCATTTCTTTGTTATTTCATTATCTGGGAGAGGCTCTATATCTATTCTAAGCAGTATTAAATGGATGAGTCTCATTTCTGCTTTTGTCCTTGCGTCCTCAGAGTCCTTCACTGTGCTACCAAAGAATGGTGTCCTTGAATGGCATATGGGTGAGGAAATTCATTTTCTTTTGTCAATAACTGTGCTTCAATTGACCTATCTAGATATAGAGTACAATTCCAATTATAGTGACTGTACATGGCAAGACACAGGCTTATGCACTGAAGCATTATTATACATAAAAAAATAAGAAAACGCTTGATGGAGTATACCTAGTCCATAATGTTGGTGATGATCCTGTTTCTCTCACTGGGAATCTAAACTCTTCCTAGGATATGACACTTAAGAACTATAAACTTCATAAAATAGGTGAAACCATGGAAGCCAGAAGGTTTACCAACTGATTCATGGTTTCAACACCCAAGAGAGAAAAGCAATAGTAATTGCCCCTATTGGTTCAACTCCTTTCAAATCTTCTTTACTTGATCTCAAGTAAGTTACCATTCAGCATTGGGTTCCTTTATTGGAGAGTTTGATGTTTTACTTTCAACATGTTCTTGTCTAAGATTTGAGAGGCTAGTTCTTGAGAAGAGCCTCATGAAAGAAGCAAAGCTGGGTTTGAAAAAAGAATGTGAATGTCTTGCATAAAGACTTGTATTTTAGGAATGACTTATTGGTGCTACTGTGGTCATGAAACTTCCCTGTAAACCAGAACATATATATCCCCTGCTATGTGAGGGGTACATTATGCTCGGAGTTTATTTTCCATGGCATGTTTATCAGAAAGCAGCAGTGTGAAATTATTTAAAGACCATGTCAAATGGAAGGAGAAAAGGAAAGAATGGACTATAAAGGTTGACAAGAAGGATGACTTGGAGCAACTAATTAGGAATGTTCGTTCTCTGTTTGAATGTGCCTTTTTCTAGTGTAAAATTCCAATATCTGATGTAAGGAAGTGGAGGGGAAAATGAAAAAACAAAACAAAAGCAAATATCCTAGCTGACTCTACTGGCTTCTTGGCTTGTAAATGGTTACCTTCCAATTGACTAAAGTGATGACATGATTGTCAGAGAGTTGAACAGTGAGCAAAGACATTATTGTTTAGATAAGAGGAGAAGAGTTGGTGAGCAATTGTAGGAAAACAAAGATCATCTGACATGACAGAGATCTGTAATTAAGAGAACATGATGGCTCGGGTATTCCTTTTGAAGTAGTGACAAAATCTTAGCAAAAATCTGGGACTGAGAAGAGTCTAGGTTGAAGGGGTTGGGTGGAGAATGATGAGGAAGGAAGAGAGAGAAGTAAAGGGGGTTGGAGAGACAGGGAGACATAGGGAATGAGGGAGGGAGGGCAAAAGAGAGAGGGAGAGAGAGAAGAGGGAAGGGAGAGAGATGAAGATAGAGAAGGGTGGACAGACAGACAGATAGAGGCTAGCAACTCAAGCAAGGAATCCCTACAACCCCCCATGTAGTATTAAGACTGTACTTCGGCTCAGAGGCATGAAAGCACCAAATGTTAGACAGTAGAAACTTGGGACAGGATGGTTTAGCAGCTGAATATTTAATGTAGAGCTATAGAAAAGTGGAACAGAGGGGAGAAAACTTAGAAATAAACAGGAGTAATATTTGCAGTGACATTTTGGGAGTACAGGAGAATATTCATCTACCTCATGACAGGTGCTTATATGTAGTAATGACTTTTTTTCCCCATCCAAATGCTACTTAGATTGGTACTTTTTTTCCATTTCTTTTCTTTCCCTTTCCCTTTCCCTTTTCCCTTTTCCCTTTTCCCTTTTCCCTTTCCGTTTTCATTTTCGTTTTCGTTTTCTTTTTCAAGGGTAATCTGGAACCAGGAGCTTAAGCTGGGTGCTTACAATTTTATTCAATACCAGTTACTTTGTGTAGCATGTAATATCCTATTTTTCTTTTCTTTTCTTTTTTCTTTTCTTTCTTTCTTTTTTCTTTCTTTCTCTTTCTCTCTCTCTCTCCTCCCCTCCCTCCCTCCCTC
The DNA here is from genome assembly GCA_002007465.1 of Ailurus styani. Lineage (NCBI taxonomy): Eukaryota > Metazoa > Chordata > Mammalia > Carnivora > Ailuridae > Ailurus > Ailurus styani. The sequence goes on along the minus strand of LNAC01000254.1, from coordinate 2,274,493 downwards.
CCCCCTTTCTTTCTTTCTTTCTTTCTTTCTTTCTCTTTCTTTCTTTCTTTCTTTCTTTCTTTCTTTCTTTCTTTCTTTCTTTCTTTCTTTCTTTCTTTCTTTCTTTCCTTCCTTCCTTCCTTCCTTCCTTCCTTCCTTTCTTTCTTCTGTATGTGTATCTTTGAACCTATTGTCTCAGTAGAGACCCTTCTGACGATGGCATAGGAATGTGACCTATTGTAATGGGTCTTTTTTCCCCCACTCTTTCTGCTTTTAACATCAGTAGGACAAGTGCACAAGTGACAGCAGAAATACATAGCTCTTTTCTCTTGCTTTTCTACTATTCATTATTCTAGATGAAACAGAAAAAAAAAAGACTAGCTACCTGTTTTTGTTTTGTTTTGTTTTTCCTGAGTCCTATATTTTGGCTCCCATATCCCCCTCTTCTGACTTCAAGGGTGAGAAGACATGTCAACATCTCAGATGCCAGACATAAAGGAGATGAGTCTGGACAGAGAAAGGACTCATTTCACAGCCGAATCCTGGGCATCGATAGCACAGCAAAGAAGTAAGAAAAGAATGGACTTCCTCAGACCTCTGTTGCCTTCTCCTTAGTGAGCTGCTGTCCCCTGCACTCATCAGTGTTTATGAACTTCTGTGAAAATGAATAACTGAGGTAGCCACAAAAGGTAGCCTGTCCCTCAGTTTAGAAAATTGACATGGATTGAATTTAGGGCAAATACCCTTTCCAAGTTGTAGAGATTCCCCTCCTATTCTTCTACCAAGCACATTCATAGAATTATAGTAAATTTGCAAAAGTTTGGGTCTTTGTCCTTTAGAGATCAGCTAGGTTGGCCTTTGTCCACACTTTTCACAGGAGGAAACTGAGGCATGAAAAGTTTGACGGATGTTGCCAAAATGACAGCTAGCTAGGTAAGGGCAGAGTTTGGACTGGAATCTAGGTCTCCCACTTCCTAGCCTAACTCTTAACCCAGTGTGCTATTTCCTGCCCTGCTCTATAAATAGGACTTTTTTAAAAAAAATGATTTCTCTCCAGCTTTTAGGTTGTCACCACCTATTAACTATTTTTTAAAGAATTTTAAAATGAAAGCTGTAGTTTTAGGAACTTGGAAGTCCATGTATTTCTCTTAGTATTGTGGGTTTTGTTTTGTTTTTGCTCTTACTTCATTTTCCCTAATAATGAGGTGTTTTGTTTTGTTTCATTTTATAGAATGAAGCACTTGATAGACTCAGATCTATACTTGGAGAAAAGTGCTCTATAAAATAAAATAATGGTTCAGGGGTGGGTGTTGGATTCTCTTAGCTCTGATTTCATTTGAGCTACATAACCCTTTGTTAATCATGTGACCTTGGGCAAGTTCCTTAATCTCTTAGAGCCTCCGTTTCCTTGTCCACAAAATCCTGGGCATAAAAACACTTTATCATAGGACTGTTGTGATGATTAATTGAGGTAAGGTGTATGTAATGCATTATTTGTATAGTGTTAGGCTCATAGCGAGTACTCAGTTAAATGTGGCTGTGTGTGTGTGCGCGTGCGTGTGCTTATTTGTGTTTACACATATGTATTTATGATCAGGAACAACTTTTTCTACTTCTGTGATGCTACATTAGTCCTGATCATGACCGATAGTTTGTTCTCAAGGTATAATTATAAATATGTGTAAAAAAATGAGACCCTTTGTAAGCAAACATAATAGCTTAACAGATCAGTTTGGAGATGCTATTCCAGCATTTTGAAAAGAGTGTTGTGGAGGAATAAAGGCTGTTCAAATAGTAAGAGGCATTACACACACAAAAAAATTCATTAACTAAATGATTAGGAAAGGCTGGCTTACACAAATTAAAAGGTGTTCTTTTTTTCCTTTCTCTACAAGATTTCTTGAGTTTTTAACTGCCAAAGGATATTGTGATTTCCAAAAATGGAATATTTGGCCATGAAGCACTTTTTTTCTTCAGACATCTAATGGACCTAGACAGTCATTTTAGGTAAAGCTGTTCTATTCTTATTCCAATTACATGGCCACCGTTACAAACTGTTTTGGAAGGCTCTTGAGGGAATCACCTTGCAGTTCTGTGGAACTAGAGCCTAGTTTTCGTAATATTTTTCTTTTTTTTTTTATCCAAAACCAGAATAAATTGTCACCCTGAGATCTTATTTCCTTCTTTATTTTTAATTGTGGTAAAAACGTACATAACATGAAATTTACCATCTTAACCACTTTTAAGGGAATACTTCAGTGGTAAGTGCATTTACCTTGCCGTGCAGCCAAACTCCAGAAATCTTTTTGTCTTGCAAAAATGAAATTCTCTACCCATTAAACAATTCCCCATTCTCTCCTGCCCCCAGCACCCGCCAACCACCATCTTCCTTTCTGTCTCTGTAAATCTGATTACTTCTAGGTACTTCACATAAGTGGGATCATGCAATATACTTTTGTGATTAGCTTATTTCACTTAGCATCAGTCAGTGTAATTAACACTAGCTGTTGCAGCAGACAAACCAGAAACCTTCACTGCCTGACATATGACAGTTACTTTCTGACTCATACAGAGACCAGTAGGAGTCAGGGGATCTTCCTACATCTTAGGGTTATGCCGTTTGGAAAACGTGGACTCTAAGGTGATTCTGGAAGGGGAAATGAGGAATGGAGTAGACATCAAGATTCCTAACTGCTGGCTGGCCCTGAATTGACCCTTGGCATGCCTTCTTGTAGTCCATTGGCTTAGCATAGTTACATAGCACTAATCCACCTGGAGTGGAGACTGGGAATTATAGGGGAACCCATGGAATTTGGGGCAGCACTGACTTTGTGAGACATGTTTAATGAACTTGTGTTTTATTAAGCACAATAGTGACTGTTATGACTTTGTTAAATTAATGTTTATTAAGTGGAACACAGGATGCTGGCCAGTAAGTTGCAGTTCAGTAACAGACCACACGAGAAACTGAAGTAGAAAAGGTAGAAAAGTTTATTACTCACAGGTCATGGAGAAGGGACAACTTGAAGGGCTACATGGGGATGTTAAGGCAGAGAGCAGAGAGAAGGCGGGACCTGGGGCTCATGCCTTTATTAGGATAAGTGGGTGAAGTACTTTGGGGTTTCCCAGCTTGGTCTGGATTGATCATTTCAAACCAAAGAGCTGGGTTTTGGTAAGCCCACAGTGGTATTATCTAAGGGATGCATTAGGCATTTGGGCACTGGGAGGTAGGGGAAACTGTTGAGATCACATCAGGAACTTACATCTGCTTTTGACTCTGATGCTGCTATCCGGGACAGGAGCTTGCAGGCGAGGCAAATGTCAGTTTCAAGTCCCTGCAGACTGCTTGGCCAAACAAAATGGAAGTCAAGGCAGCAATATTATAGATTATTTTGGCAAACTCTCAACACTAACTATTTGAAAAATAGTGATAAATATAAATACATGATTTATTTAGTCCACAAGCCAGATGGACACTGGAATTCATAAACCTCTTACAATAACTATACGGTGTGCATCTGGATTTTGTGGACAAGATAGGTTTCTAGTATTCATCATTAATCAGAAGAATACCGTAATTTTAATTAGCAGGTAATAAGAAGCATGAAACTTAGGACAATTTAATTTCCAGATAAGACCAGCACTGAATTCAACAGATGAATATATTTATTGTTTTTAAACTTCTCCAGAGAGAACATTAGTGGTGACATTTTCTCCCATTGCCATTCCTGTGATGAACTTAATTTCAGTTATTTTGATGTGGGATTTTGGAATTATTCCTTACTGTGCATTCTTTATTGGCTCTATTGTGCAATAAATTCAGTTTATCACTTTGATTTGAAATTTCCATGTTGATATAGTTGTTTTGACTAATTGATCATGCCTTAAAGTCTTTTTTTTTAATTAAAGGGATACTCATGAATTCTTATGTATACAACTGACTTAAATTCAGTCGAAAAGACTATCATATATTAACTATTCAATAATGTATGCTTTATACCTTATGTTTGACGATAATAATTACATGAAGACTATGCCTGCACTATGCCAAACAGTCAATTAAAAAGTGCTAAAGCTATAAAACTGATTGTTTAGCATCACACACACAAAGTAAAAAAGAGTTGTTCGAGTGACTCCAACTTATAAAAACTACCGAATTCCATCAAAACATATTATATATTGAAACACAGTGACAGCGCATAACAGTATTGCCTTATGCTTTATTACAATGGCTAATTTTAGCCCTTAACATAGTTTCTGGTGGCCTTGTCTAACACGTTTGAGAAAAACAGATATTACTTTCCACCTTGCTGTGAACTCACTTGGGAAGCCTCAACGGCTTTTTCAAAAATAGAGCCAATAACCAGTTATTTCAAGAATATATTTTTTGGCAGTGACTGGAATTTGTTTGAAACTATATTTCTACAGTAAGCATAAGCATGAGGATCATCTTGCATTATCAGGTGTTCTTACACATTTTGAACATACTGAAGCTTATATATAATCTTTAATTAATACTACATAGGTCTTTATAAAGTTTTAATCCAGAGTTATGATTTACAAATCGATTTTTTTTTGGTATTAGATTCAGAGAAGGAATATCCATAATGGATGAGATGTGTGTAGGGTTAGTCACAGAAGATTTGCATAGAGGTAAAGATGTCTAGAAGATTCTCCAACATATGGGAATATGGGGAGCCAGACTTCCTAAGAGAAACAGGAATAATAAGGTCATAGTTTTGACCAAATATATATATATATATATATATATATATATATATATATATATGGATGAAGGAAAGAACTGAGTTCTATTGTATGATCTTCAGGGGTTCTTGTTACAATACGGAAGCTCTGTAGCTCTCATAGATTATTTTAAAAATGCATTTCTCAGCCAAAACTAAGCATTTTGTTTTCTGGTACATTCACTTTTGTCCTTCTTTCAATTAGGCTGGCTCATGCTCATTTATTCACTTTTATCATTAAAGAAAACAGAGCAAATGACATCTCTCAGTTTATGCAAAAGTCAGTGGTACAAAAGAATACTAAAATTCTTCGTCCACTAGCTTTCAGTTTGGGTCATCGCCTGCAAAAAACACCCTATGTCCTTTATATCAAGTTATTTAATATACTTCCTTGGGATTTTTCCTTAGGAATGTGTTCACTATTTTTTTTTGCTAGAGAAAAATATGAATTAATTTCTTGCAAGTTCTGTGCATCATTCCACTTTCATTTATATTAAATGCAATCTATAAATCCTGCAGGTTTGTCCTGCATTGTTTATAGAAATACACTAGGAAGGAAAGGATGATTGCTAAGCTGGATTTCAGTAATGTAGTAATCAGAGACTTTCATAGAGTTCATTTTATTCCTTATTTATGATTTATAGTTGTTTCTTTAACTGCCTGCAAGGTACATGAAGGAGCATAAGCCAGAAAACTATGAAAACATACATAAATATTTATTCAAAGGTGTTATTTTTTGCCTGATAACAATGTTGTGTTTTTTTTTTTTTAAGTTTTCTCTATTGGAGCATATTTTTCAGAGCAACTCACGGAACTTTCTTCTGTTTTGTTTCGCTTTTATTTGTTTTTGCAAATTACTAGGGAAGAGGCAAAAGTTTTATTCTCCCAGAAGAAATTGCACTCACTGCAACTTTATCACACCCTAAGTTGAAAAACATGAGGATGTGATAATGATGCTGTTACTATTGTTTCCCAAGGAGCACAGGTGAGAGGCAAAGCAAGCAATCAAGTCACACTCCCAGTCTCATCCTCTACATAATCTGAAGCATAAAAGGAGCTTTGCACAGATCTGGAATTTATAATACCATTCTCAGAAGTTTGTGTGTGTAGGGGTGTGTGTGTGTGTGTGTGTGCGTGCGCGCATGTGCACACAAACATGCCCACTTTTTATTTCCTAACAATCTCACTAGGGATATTAATATTTTGCCTAAACAGTGGATTGAAAAGTAAAAAATTCAAACAGCTACAAACACTAAATAACTGTTTTGACTCCAGTGCACCAATTTTACTGGATTCATCATTGTTTTAATGTTGTAGTATGAGCCAGAATGAGGAAATCTGTGGGCCTAATGATAAGCCCAAACATCTCTCTCATTGATATCAAACGCAGACTCTATGAAAGGTATATTATTAACACTTATTCCAGACATCAGCTGGGTGGCTGTGTTAACAATAATGGTAAAGAATCAGAATGCTGGGGCGCCTGGGTGGCTCAGTGGGTTAAAGCCGCTGCCTTCGGCTCAGGTCATGATCCCAGGGTCCTGGGATCGAGGCCCACATCGGGCTCTCTGCTCAGCAGGGAGCCTGCTTCCTCCTCTCTCCTCTCTCTCTGCCTGCCTCTCTGCCTACTTGTAATCTCTCTCTCTGTGTCAAATGAATAAATAAAATCTTTAAAAAAAAAAAAAATCAGAATGCTGGGCATCACATTATGGCTCTGCTTCTCTCCAGCTGTGATCCTATATGAATTACTTAACCTTTCAGGGACTCAATTTCCTCCTCTGTAAAATGTGAGTATTCTACCCTAGTTTTAGTGTTGGGATTGTATGTACTAAACTATTCAACTATAAAATGTGTTAAAGATCTTAGTACAATGCTAGACACTTAGTACTCAGTAAAATTAGCTAACATCAGTATGTAATGTCTCAGTAAAGATTTTACAATTGACTGACATCAGAGAAGATTAGTTGGGTATCCAATAATTATGTCTAAAATAACAGTGACTCCACTCACACTGAAGACACATTGAAGGTGCTTTAAAGATGACAGACTACAAAACAACCTCCTTTGTTGTGATTGAAGAAAAGAGCTCTATTGGCTCACTAAAGCAAAATAAACTAATACAGCACATGACTTGGGGAAGGAAATAAAATTTATTGGTGTTAGAATTATTTTAACAATCTTTGGTTTTCATTGAAAGAAAAAAGTTACCTTATCTAAGGCAGAAACATAGCTTGGCTCAGGGCAGACTTACTGCACAGGACAAATTGCTTATGAAATCTTTGTGACAGGAATCCCAAATTATACATCAATTCATTTAACAAGCAGAATTCTGGAGGGAATGGTATTTGTTGGGTTTTTGTTTTTGTTTTTGTTTTTAGAATGTTAAATGTATAATGCATGAGTACTCATTGCTTAATATTTGCTATATGGCTTTGAATGATGTGTTTAGTGGATGCCCATTCTCACAGAAGCATGATGTAAGTATGTATTTCAACACTGACAGCAGTAGCAGGAGCAAAAAAGAGAGTTTGTATTCCCCAATACATGTGAATGTCAATGGCTTTATTTATTTATTTACTCATTCATTCATTTGTTCATTTATTCATTTATTTATGCATGCATGCATGCAAGCAACCAAGCAATCTGGTTGAAGTCATTCTGTATTTTATGATGATTGAGATTATAGTCAGACTTTTCCATGGCGATAGTCAACACTAAAACTTAGCAGAGTGCCATCTATTTTCTAAGATAAAGGCAATAGACATTTTGAACAAGAGCTCAGATAATGTAATTACGATGAGGCCTTCTTGAAGACTCTACTGGAGGCTGATATTCAGGCAATTAAGAGATGAATAGAAAAGCTATGGAGAAAGGTTGGTATAGAGCATTAGGAGTATAGGGCTAAGACACCAGAATGTAAGGCTCTGATTGCAGGGCTGCCATTGGAAGAATAAGTATTAAGATTTCAGGACTAATAAGCAGACAGATGTGGGAGTTCTGGTTACAGAATACAATATAACTGTCACAAATCTTGACAAAGAATAACTCATGTAACTAAGAAAAGTTGGGAAGAAAGGGGGAGTGTGTACAAGGAAGGAAGAGTAAGTGTGGTTTTTTTCTTTATCTTTTATAACACTGGATCAAAATATATACTCAGCACTGATAAATCTAACAGAAGTAGAAGGAACTTTTGATCTGCTAAAATTGATGGTAAAGGAGAGAGGGAATGGGATTGCAGAAAATCATTCTATATACGAACTTAATCACTGTTCACATCGCATTTTGAAAGGAGCTATGTAAGAAAATAATTAAGTGGACAATTCTAATAAAGTGCTGCTTTGGTAACTGTGTTGGGAAACAGGATAAATTAAAACTTACATAAAAGGCAATTTAGTAACATATAACAAAGATTTAAAAAGACACATATTCCTTGACTTAGAAATTCCATTCAAAAACTTATCCTGTGAACTCCAACATGAGTGAAATGATATATATACAGCTAATTATTATAGCATCATTTGTAAGTGGAAGAGTAAAAACACCAAAATGTCTATCAGTAAGGAACCAATGAAATAAAAATGTAAAAGCCCACAATGGAGAGGCACAGAAGGATAGGAGCTTGTATGTGCTGATATGGAATGATGTCCAAGGTAAAGTGAAAAAAAATGAGAGGTGTGCATGCTACTATTTGAAAAAAATTAAAAAAAATGTTTGTATCATATTAAATATCTCTAGATGCATACCTAGAAACTTCATAGCAATTTACTTTAAAGGGGAGAACTGGGCGCTAAGATTAGAGGTAGGGAGGGAAATTCATTTTAGACCTTCTTTGCTCATTTTTAAATGTTATAGCATTAATAATTATTACACTTAAAGATGAATTAAATGTAAATTAAAGAAAAACAAGAAGTATTCATTTGTGACCTTAGTGAAAATGGCTCATTGGAATGGTTTAAATGGAGTAGGTTGAGAAGAAAATGAGGGTTGAGAAATTGGAGAAAGGACAATAGATACATGGACATCTTTTCATAAGTTTACTTGTGTTTAAAGTTATAGATGAGAGAAATAGAGTTATAAGTAATAGATACAGATAGACCATAAGAGAAATATAGATAAAGGAAAAGATTGATAATCCTCCAATATATTTCCATGCTAATGGGGGGATGCTCCAGTATCTAGGATGTAAATTTTACCCAAAATAGTGACTTTGGTTTTGAAACATTAGATTTTTTTTTCTGACAGGAATTATATATAAGGACTTGCTCTCTATTAAGGCCCCTCCTCCTTGGTGGCAATAGGAATATTTTATCTGTATTATTTCTGTAATGAAAGGGGGCAAAGAGGATAATTGAATAGATGGAACAAAGCCACATGATCGTGGGAAAAGGCAGTCCTGGTGGGGCTCGCAGGCAGCGTGGTATAATATCTCCACCCTGCTGGGCCTGCTACTTTCAGATTCCACCAATATTCTTAGTATGTGCTGCTTGGGAGAGTTGAAGGGAGGAGCAAGTGATAGGACATTCTGTAGGTCTAGCCCTACAGAACAAATGGAATATGGTTATTGTGTGGAAAAAAAAGAGATGGAGAAGAGTTATGAAATATTTATATTTCAAGATCTACAATTATGTAGACATTTATTTTGCCTTCTATCCCAGCATATATTCTACTTTTGTAGTTTATCTGTAACTTTGGGCAAATTTTATTTTGTTTATTGCATCTGCCTCTCACCTCCCGCTCATCCTGCAGTTCACACCCAACCCAAGCCATAGCCACCTACACCCAAATGTCTTCTCTCTTCCTATCCTTTTTTGATGTACTATTCTATGGCTTTCTATTTCCGTCATGTGAAAATTGTTCCACTTTCTCACCAATGGGCTCTCCACCTTCTTCTGTTCCAACTTCAGTTTTTAGAACTCTGGATTGACAATACAGACAAGTAGGTGGAGTTATTGCATTTTGTTTTGGTAGATGAATGAATAGAAATTCTAGCCCCTACAACAGGGACCTGTGAATTGAACACAGGGTCAGTCAGTATTACTTAAAATAATGAATAATGGTCATTTCAGTAGCACATACTAAAATTGAAACAATACAGATATTAGCATGGCCCCTGCACAAGGATGACATATACAGTAATAAATAATACAATTTCAAAAGAACTAGATTTTGGTTTAACTGAAAGCAACTTTTTTAACAGAGCTGCCCAACGCAGAACAGGCCAGGGTTTTCTTTCAAAATATCCAAGGTTTTCATTCCAGATACCTACTTCCCAGTTTGTTATAATGGGATTTCTGCATTAGATAGGCAGTTGGTTTGAAGGTATCTAAAATCTTTACACTTAATGATCATTGGATTCATTCTCTACTTATCACTGAAGCTCATTCTTATGTCTGCATTGGTTGTGAAGAAGTCAACTTACCTTTAGTAAAGTGATTCACTTTTTTTTTTTTAATATATTTGACAGATAGAGATCACAAGTAGGCAGAGAGGCAGGCAGAGAGAGAGGAGGAAGCAGGCTCCCCGCCAAGCAGGGAGCCCGATTTGGGGCTCGATCCCAGGACCCTGAGATCATGACCTGAGCCGAAGGCAGAGGCTTTAACCCACTGAGCCACTCAGGCACCCAGTGATTCACTTTTTAATAAGATACTAGTTCCATATAAAAATCAAAATAATTTCATCTTTAAAAAAGTCAGCCTGCCTAGGTATTCAACCACCTTTTGCCAGAGGGGGGTTTTTTTTGAAATGAGCTGACACAGAGGCACATGACTGCACAGGCTTGTAGCACAGCAAGGGCAACCAAGATGAGAGACAACTTGCACAGCTGTTCAAAAGAAGGGAGAGGTACTGGTTCCAGGCCTGCTCCAGAGAGCTCAAAGGTACTCAGCACCGGCAGAACAAAGAACCCCAGGAGGGAAGCTTTGCTCCAAAAGAGAGGTTTTTGCTTCAGGAGAAGACTGTTCCAGGAAAAGGAGACTGGCTGTTTCAAACTTAAAAAAAAAAAAAAAAAAAAAAAAAAAANAAAAAAGGCTGATCTCATGGCTCTGAGCAAAATAGTGAGCAGAAAAGAAATATTAACTTGAATCCAGCTGAGAGAAGTGGATCAAAGTAAACTTACTGCATATCTAGGAAGAGAAATGACTGTTTCTTATACTTAGCTTTGGCCCATTTTTCCTTTGTTTTATATTTTGTAATTTTTCTATTATTTACGGTTGGTAAGTATGCTTTGAAACTATAAGCCTTTTTTGTTTTTTTTCTGTTTTATTCATATTTAATTCTAGGAACATTTATAGAATGTGTCTTATAGAGCAGACACAATGTAAGGTGCTGCAGTTTAGAAATAACAGGCTTGGCTCCTTCCCATATGGGAACCTTGTGGGATAGCACACAATTCATGGTAGCAGCAGGGAGTGGTTAAACAGTATAGGTTAAGACTTAAACTCCAATTATATTATTTCTTATCTTTAAGGATAAAGAAAAGTAAAATGAGTTCTAATCTTCAGTTCCTTTATCTGTAAAATGTGGATATATCTCATGGGTTGTTGTGAAAATTAAATGAGATTATGTATGTTATTGACTGAATTTCATCTCCCCCCCACAGCCCCAGTTTATATTTTGAAGCTCTAATTCCCAACGTAACTTCATTTGAAGATAAGGTCTTGAACGATTAATCCATTTATTTGTGGAGAGAAAGGCAGAAGTATTTCTAGCAAAGAACATGAGGAAACATACTTGGGAGATTTCATTCACCAAACTGAATGCTAGAGGTCATGGCTGGAAAGATCCAGATCCCAGTTGTAAATGTTAGGTTGAAGGATCATTTTCCTCTAGCTCCATTCTTTACTTTTTCCTGTCTTGCTGGCTACCTCATCAGTTGATCTGTAAGGATTGTAAGTAGAGGTTCTTATGCTTTCTGGCTTTTCTAGCCAGTGGAAAATTGCAAGAAAATACCCGAGGGAAGGAGAAAGAGATCAAGATATATATTGCTCTGGTTCCTTCTCTGGGTGGTAGTCTCCAACTGACTGTCCATTGATTAATAATCACTAGTACATATAACTTGGCCTATTCTAAGTCTCTCTATTTCTAGGTTCTAGGAACCTCTTCTTTACTTTGTTGCTTTGAGTCTAAGGGTGGCAATGAATCTTCCTTTGAGACTCTCAGATTCTTATGTTGTCCCTTTGTAATTTTCCATGTCCTATTTATATCATTGTGATTCTTTCTTTTGAAAAAACACACAAATGAAAACTTTCCTAGAGTTTTCCTGATTTGTTTCCTGTTAGAACTTTACTGATGAGCATTGATTTCTGTATTAACACTTGACTCATTAATTCATTCATTTATGCTATCATAAACATCTGTTGAGTGATCATAAGGGTCTGCTAAATGCTATCTCTGGTCTCACAGAGTTCGAAGTCTGGTGTGAGATATATACAAGTAAACAGCAATAACAAAATAGCATAATTGATGTTAAAACGAAGAAAGTTTAAGATGCTTAGGACTACATAACAATGGGGCGCCTGGGTGGCTCAGTGGGTTAAAGCCTCTGCTTTCTGCTCAGGTCATGATCTCAGCGTCCTGGGATGGAGGCCCGCGTCGGGGCTCTCTGCTCAGCAGGGAGCCTGCTTCCTCCTCTCCCTGTCTCTCTGCCTGCCTCTCTGCCTACTTGTAATCTCTCTCTGTGTGTCAAATAAATAAATTAAAAAAAAATCTTTAAAAAAAAAAAAAGGACTACGTAACAATGATGCCTGACCTGAACAGGATTTGAGTAACAGTATGCAATGTGAGATTGGCACAGCGAAAGATAAGAATACAGAAATTTAGTACATAACAAATGGTACTACATTCTAGGAATGAAAATGGATGACAGGGAGCTAAACATTGTAGATCTAGCTGTATATATTTTGTCCAAAGAATTAGTCACAGAAACACTATGGCGAGAGTGGTCCGTTGCCTTGGCCTGGAATGATCTGGATGTGGTCCTTGTCTTAGATAGATTTAGGGATAATTTGACCTCAGTAGATGAAATTAATTTTGATGCTTTCTTAAAATATTGAGGTAAAATTGAGGTACAACAGTATATTAGTTTCAGGTGTATGACATAATGATTTGAAATTTGTATATATTGTGACATGATCACCACAATAATTTTAGTTAGCATCCATCACTATACATTGTTACAGAATTTTTTCTTATAAACTTTTAGGATTTATTCACTTAGCAACTTTGAAATATGTAATACATATTCTTAATTATAGTTGCCATGATGCACATTACATCCTATGACTAATTTTATTACTGGAATTTTGTAACTTTTGACTTCCTTTACCCATTTTGCCCACCATTCACCCACCATCTCAGGCAACCACCAATCTTAGGAACTTTAGTTTTTTTTTTTAGATTCTAGATATAAGTGAGATCATATACTATGTATCTTTCTCTGTCTGACGTATTTCACTTAATACATATTCTTAATTATAGTTGCCATGATGCACATTACATCCTATGACTAATTTTATTACTGGAATTTTGTAACTTTTGACTTCCTTTACCCATTTTGCCCACCATTCACCCACCATCTCAGGCAACCACCAATCTTAGGAACTTTAGTTTTTTTTTTTAGATTCTAGATATAAGTGAGATCATATACTATGTATCTTTCTCTGTCTGACGTATTTCACTTAGCGTAATGCCTGAAGGTCCATCCATGTTGTTGCAAATGACAAGTTTTTTGTTCCTTTTCTATGGCTGAATAATATTCCCGTGTGTATATGTGTGTATCACCTCTTCTCTATCCATTCTTGGATGGATACTTAAGTTGTTCCATGTCTTGGCTATAGTCAATAACACAGCAATGAATATGGGGATATCTGTATCTTTTCAAGTTGGTATTTTCATTTTCTCCAGATAAATACCCAAATATGAAACTGCTGGATCACACGGGAATTTGATTTTTAGTTTTTTGAGAGAACTCCATACTTTTCCCATAGTGGCTGCGTCAATTTACATTCCTGACAACAGTGCACAAGGAATCTTTTTTCCACATATTTGCCAACACTTATTTTTTATTTTATCAATAATAGCCATTCTAACAAGTATGAGGTGATATCTCATTGTGGTTTTGATTTTAATTTACTGAATGATTAGTGATGTTGAATGTCTTTTTATGCACCTATTGGCTATGTGTATGTCTTCTTTGGAAAAATGTCTATTGAGGTCCTTTGCCCATTTTTTAAATCAAATTATTTTATATTATTGAGTTGCATGAGTTCCTTATATATTTTGCAGATTAATTCCGTATCAGATATACGACTTGCAAATATTTTTCCCCATTCATCCGGTTGCCTTTTCATTTTGCTGATAGTTTCTTTTGTTGTGCAGAAGCTCTTTAGTTTGGTGCAGTCCCACTTTGTCTCTTTTTGCTTTTGTTGCCTTTGCCTTGGCATCAAATTTAAAAAATCATTACTAAGACCAATGTCAAGGAGATTACCACCTATGTTTTCTTCTAAGAGTTTTATAGTTTCAGGTCTTACATTCAAGTCTTTAATCCATTTAGACTAAATTTTGAGTGAATTTTTGTTTATGGTGTAAGATAGTGGTCCAGTTCCATTTTTTTTTGCATGTGGCTGTCCAGTTTTTCCAACACCATTTATTAAAAAGACTGCCTCTTTTCTCTCTTTTTTGTATATTATTGTCCCCTTTGTCATAGATTAAGCAATCATAGAAGTGTGGGTTTCTTTCTAGGCTCTCTATTCTGTTTTATTGATTTATGTATCTGTTTTTGTGCCAGTACCATACTGCTTTGATTACTACAGATTTGTAGTATTATCTTGAAATCTGGGATTGTGATACCTCTAGTTTTATTCTTCTTTTTCAAGACTGCTTTGACTATTCAGGGTCTTTTATGGTTCCGTACAAATATTAGGGTTGCTCTTTCTCTGTAAAAAATGTCACTGGGTTTTTGATAGGGATTACATTGAATCTGCTGTTTGCTTTGAGTAGTGAGGGCATTTTAACTATGAATTCTTTCAATCCATGAGCACCGAATATCTTTCCATTTTTTTTTGTGTGTGTCATCTTCAGTGTCATTCATCAGTGTCTTATAGTTGTCTGCGTATGGGTCTTTCCTCTCCTTGGTTAAATTTATTCCTAGGTATTTTATTCTTTTTGATACAATTGTAAATGGGATTGTTTTCTTCATTTCTCTGATATTTCATTACTAGTATATAGAAATGCAACAGATTTCTATATATTGATACTGTATCCTGAAACTTTACTGAATTTATTTATTAGTTTTAATATTTTTTTAGTGGTATCTTTAAGGTTTTATACATATAATGTCATGTCATGTGCAAATAGTGACAGTTTTACTTCTTCGTTCTCTTTTCTTCCTTCCAATTTGAATGATTTTTATTTCTCTTGTCTAAGTGTTCTGGGTTGGGATTCCAATACTATATTGAATAAAAGTGGCAAGAGTGGGCATCCTTGTATTGTTCCTGATCTTAGAGATACAATGGATGACAGAGAGTGCAACACGATGGCTATAGGTGTACACACTTTGTTTAAAGAATTGGTCACAAAAGCCCTCGTGTGGAAGTGGTCCATAACCTTGGCCTGAGCTGATTGGGATATGGTACTTGTCTTAGATGGATTTTTGGATAATATGACCTCATTTGATGAAGTCAGTTTTGGTTTTTAATTGTTGAAAGAGGGCTAGGCAACAATGTATAGTTGTAACATGTGACTGGAAGTCATCTTGCTTTCAAATTTGTCTTCTCTACCTCAGAAATAATATTTTTATTTCCTACTCATTGTTTTTCTCTTTTTCATTAAAATGTTCTCAAATGATTGATGTATTAGTTAGGTTTTTCAAATAGAACCAGTAAGATGTAGTTATAGATTCTTATTTTAAGGAATTGGTTCCTATATTGGGTCAGTGATGGGGCAGGTAGTAAATCTAAAATCTGGAGTCCTAGAGAAGAATTAATGTTTCAGTCTAGAATCTAAAGGCAGACCAGAGACAGAATTTTTCTTCCTTAAGGGATTTTAGTCTTTTCTCTTAAGGCCTTTGACTGGATGAGGCTCACTCACATAAAAGAAGATCATCTGGGGACTAGAAGGTATCTTGCTAAGTGAAATAAGCCAATCAGAGGAAGACAATTATCATATGATTTGACTCATGTGGAATTTAAGAAACAAAACAGAGGAGCACAGAGAAAGGGAGGGAAAAATAGAACAAGACATAATCAGAGAGGGAGACAAACCATGAGAGACTCTTAACTACAGGAAACAAAGTGGGGGTTGCAGGAGGGGAAGTGGGTGGGTGGAGGGGGCAACAAGGTGATTGGGCATTAAGCAGGAAATGTGATATAATGAGCACTGGGTGTTTTATAAGAACCCATAAGAACTGGGTGTTTTATAATGAATCACTGAACTCTACCAATGAAACTAATAATACACTATCTGTTAATTAATTGAATTTAAATAAAAAATAAGATAATCTGCTTTACTCAAAGTCTACTGATTTAAACATTAATTACATTTAAAAAATGCCCTCACAGCAGCATGTAGACAAGTGTCTGACCAAACAACTGGATACTGTAGCTAAGGTGACACATAAAATTAACCATCGCAATGAATGTACATGACCTCCATATCTTCTCCCCCTGCTCCCTCCCTCAGCCTTTAGCAACCCACATTCTAATCCATTGCTAACCAGAAACACAGCTTTCTCAAAGGGCATGTAGGATTTCCTTATTAGTAAGTCCAGTGGCTTTTTGACTTCCTTAGACCTTTTGGTAACATTTTGTGTGCCTGGTCACCTTTACCCATAAGGAACCACTACTTTCCTTTTGATTTCTACACAATGTCAGATCTTTCTTTCTGTCTGTTTCAGCAGTTGTGACCTTTCCCTAAGGCTTACTCCTTCCTTTCGAGTTTCCTTCTACTTCTTATTCTTAGAGAGCACATTTACTACACCGATTTCAGTGCTCAGGTTTGTGTCTACGACTTCTGAATTTCCTCATGTTATGATCACTCAGTTAGGAGGTATCTTTGCTTTATTACACTTCTTCATCCAATTACTAATGAAATTATCTCTGTTTTTCCCTATGGCTTTTGGCTGTCTCCTCTATCTCGTAATACGTTGTTAGACAATTCCTTATCAAAACTTGTTATAATATAGCTCTTCTGATCTAAAACCACCATCACCCTTACTTTGAATATAAGCTACCCTACCTACTTCTCAAGGCCTTTCATAATTTTGTCAACTGTTTGATCTTTTATCCTTTACTTTCCAACATGTTCTGATTAAGCAAATCTATTCATGGTCATCAAATTCATTTTCTCCCATCCCAATTAGGTAATCATTTTGTGCTCAATGCTTGGAAGACAAAAATTAAAAAAAAATACAAGACATGTCTCTGCCCTTCATATATGGACAGTAGCAGATCATACCACACATGCAGGAAGTAGTAGGAGAATTTACCTGCACACAACTCATGCTAATACAATTCAGCCCATGATTAAGTATTTCAGTAGTTATATAAGCCAGTTTTAGTGGACAAATGACTTATTTGATGGGGGAGTAGGGTCTAATACGAAGGTCAATAGAAGCCAAGGATCACTGTGTGACCATAAAGATAAACATTGGCTTCTCTCCTTCTCACACAGAATATCAGTCTTCACTAGCCCCATGTTGTTTTAATAGGTTAAAGAGAGCCAGCTTTACAACAGCTCTAGAGGGATTAGGCTGAACTTCAAGGGTGACAGTTTATGGATGGCTATTCAAAATTGTGTAGCTCCATATATGCAATGATACTCAAGTCAGAAAAAGCTTTGGTCTTCCTCATCGGTTTTCAGTAAGTATTCCCTCATTTAGAATCCTCTACTTCCGCCAAGCATGTAAATTTAACCTATCCTTTACGGTTCAGCTCAAGAATGATTTCTTTAATGAAGCATTTTCATTTGTTATTCTTGATTAGTCTAGCTGTCATTGATCTTATCCTATAATCATATATTTAATATATTATTCAATAACTTTGTTACTATTTGCAACTGCTTTATATATGCTAATCTTATTTGTTTTAACTAGGTGTAAGTACTCTTTAGGGCAGGGAACATGTCTTGTATTTATTTTCATTCTCTAACATTGCTAGCATAATGATTAGAGGGTAGTAAATGCTCAACAAATTGTTATTAGCTAACTTTTCTTCTGTTTTTCTTCTGGAGAAGCAAGAGAAAACACTTATTGCATATCTAATGTTGTAGGCACAGTGCTAGCACATATTATATCTATATATGTGTATATAGTATAATTTAATTATCATAAAAGCACAGTGCGGAAGATGTTCTTATTTTCCAGTTTTCAGATAAAGAGCAGAGACTTCTAGAGGTAAAGTAATTTGGCTAAGATTGCAATAATTCATCACTGTCTGATACAGTCTTTGAATTTAGATCTATCTGAATGTAAAGCCCATGTGACCCCCAATCCACTATATTATCTCCTTGTTATACACAGTTCCTGTAGTGGATGCTGTGATACAATGTCCTGATTCCCCTTCCAGGACTGGGGCACTCATTCTCCCAGGAGCTGGGAGTATTGGTGGTTGAGAGCATTAGCTGTGCTCTTCTGTTGGACTTGTCCCCAGCTGAAGAGAGCAGCCTCGCCTAAGAGGATGCCTTGTTCCCAGGACCTGTCCATATCCAGGGACTGGTCCCTGTTGGGACTACTGGGAGTGGGATTCCAGCTCAAGAGCTCTCAACAGGAATGGCTATGGCAGGACTACATTATAGTTCAACTTCTTCCTCTGCCTAATCCCACTTTATTTACTATGCCACCCCCTATGTTTATCTCAGGAGCTTTCCTTCATAAACTTCTCCCATGCAAATCTCTGCTCCCCGAATAACTGACCTGGCAACCTGTGTCATCTCACAAACTAGATGGTTATCAGAAGACTGTGACATGTTCTTACCTGCTATTCAAGAAGCAAACTAAAAATTATTTCAGAAAGACTTCTAATACAGACTATAAATGATAAATTTTTCTTTTTTTCTCTTTTATTTATTCGACAGGGAGAGACATAGCAAGAGAGGGAATATAAGCAGAGGGAGTGGGAGAGGGAGAAGCAGGCTTCCCACCTGAGCAGGGAGCCTGATAAGGGGCTCGATCCCAGAACCCTGGGATCATGACCTGAGCTGAAGGCAGATGCTTAATGACTGAGCCACCCAGGTGCCCCAGTGATAAATTTTTCTGTAAGGTATTACTACTACTGTATTTTCCTTGCTTCTGGCTTCTAATTCCAAGCAGAAAAGTTTATTTTTACCAAGAACAGGGCAGCATAGATGTCCTCCTATAAGGGAACTCTCTTGAACTCATGCAAATTGTACAACTGTTAAGGTTGACAATATCTGTGAGCATTTTTTTTCAGAAAATGGAAGTATGATTCTAGTTCATATCATCTGAGACTACCCAGAACACATGAGAGAAATTCTTTTAACTCACTGCAGTTATAAAACATACTTCCACTGGTCCTAAATTTACCTCTCACATGGCAAATTATAAAAGCAATCTCTAAGTCATTGCTTGTGAATCTAACAATCCTTTGATTTCAGCTCTTTCAAGCTTTTGTTATGTCAGAGGAATAGAATACTCTCATTGTACATGAATACTGCTGTGTATATGAGGCCACTGTTGGGACTATGATTGGGATATTACTAAAAGCAAAAAAGTCACTTTTGGTTTTTAGTCACTATATAGAACACAGCTTACTGATAGAAGTTAGGTGGTGACTATTAGGACACCAAAATTTATACACAAGGGAAAAGCAGAAATGTGTCCTAAGATATCATTTTCTGAATCCTGTGGGAGCAATGTAGTCTGCCCAGACACAGCCCTTCTCTTGGGAAAATGTGGGACAGGAAAAAAGACTGGTGTAATTGGGAAGTCAAAAACAACCTTCCACCTGTAGGAACTCAACTCCTGGACATTTAACTAAAATACAGTGTAGATGGTTAGAGAAGAAGACAAAAGAGTTAACAAAAGTGTGTGTGTTTCTATAGTTATTGATTCTGTTTACTATATTCCCCATATAGTTAAATGGAGCTGAAAAAAGTGATAAAAAATTTACCTCCCATTGCCCATTTCTATTTAATCTGGGAGCTTCTGATATTTCCTAGCTGGTAACTTGATGATCCCAGAACTTTAGGTTTCATTTTGCTGAGATTGGGGTTATGTATTCTGCCTTTTCCCCTCACCATCCTACAGGAGCTCACAGCGGCGCTGCCATCCCTCAACACTGCATCACCAGCCATCACAGCCAAACTGTAATACATAGCAATCCCATTCCATGTAGCATAATTAGTAATCAGATTCAGTATCAGTGAGGGGAAAATAATAGAGGGGCTCATTGTGCATGATTATATGCCAGACAACATAGAACAAAGGGTACCTCTCTGGCTTGGTTATTGCCACTAGAGCTCACAGCTCTAAAACTTTCACCACCTTATTTAGAAGCAAGGAAAGAGCCAACAGAAGCTCTGGGAAGCAGACGGGGGTGACAAGCATTAATAGTGCCATTATCTCAAGTTAATGCTAAGCTGATAAAATATTTGGCCATGGCCTAGGCTTTTATTTCCCCTGGAAATATGGGTTCCGAATACCACAATCTATCACAGAATCTCAAGGGGACTGCACATTTTGTAATGTATTAAATTCATGTAAACTGCCACTATGAAGACAGGAAATCTAATTTAGAGGAAAATATTCCAGCATAATAAGGAGGCTAAACTGAGGTGGCCACATTAGGGACACACTGGCTTTCTGGCTGACTATTTTCTTAATCAAAGAACATGTCAGTGGGAAGGCCACCAAAAATGATATGGGATTCAGAGCTGTCAGTTATTAGATGCACACAACAGGTAAATTAATATTTGGTGATAGGCTCCTGGTGCTTGGGGCTTGACAGCTTATGCAGTGCCACTTTGGCACTACAAATAAGGGGAGATCAGATTCTTTGTCATAGTCAACCAAATATCACTATTCTCAGTCTGTCACTAGGCTTGCTTATGAATCTACGTTAACTCTTTCAAGCCATCAACAGCTTGTTTAGAATTTTTTTTCCTAGAAATGTATCAGTTACTGTGAGAATTAGTTGAAATAGCTACTTGCCTGTGGTTTCTGTATTATATAATCAGAGCTCTGAGCTGGAAGAAACCACATGGACTATCTTGTCTGACAGGAGCCCTCCTCTCCACCTGCCTAGAGAGGTAAGACATTGTTTCAGATCAAACTTCTTGCCAGTGGCCGACTGGAGAATGGAATTCATTTCTCTTCCACCAAATGCAATTTCCAAAAACAAAACAAAACAAAAAAAAACCCACAACAATTTGTGAAATACTTTGATATACACACTCTACTTTGGGTGTAATCAAACTGAGCAAAATTGAAGTACTATTTTATAAGTGAGGAAACAAAGACTCAGCAGTAAAGTGACTTACTAGCTTAACATCAGGCAAAGTTGGAAGTGTTGCCTGGTTCCAGTGATTCTGGGCTTTGTGCTCTCCTCACCATATCATATACTACTTGTATGAAAACCAAGATGATATGCTGATAAAAATTTCCCTTAGATTAATGCAGTTCCCTTTTTCATCTGCTCTTTTCCAAATTTAAAAAAAATATTACTAGGTCTACATTTTTTTTTCTTCACAAAAATCTTAGTGTGATATAACTCAAGTTTAGATACAGGCTAATCAAGTTCTTCTTTTCCTCCTCCTTCCCCAGCTACTCCTCACTCCTCCTCCTCCTCCCTCCATCCTTCCACTTCCTCTTCCATCTTTGTATAAAGGGAAAACAATACTTCCTAAAGATTAACTTGTCCATTTTGTGCTTGCTTTCTGCTTCATTCCTTCTAGAATGTATATATAGTCTTCATTATTTGCCCATCATTTAATGTCTATTAACTTCTAAAGGTTATTGAGTCTTACAGACCGTTCTTTATATAATCATTGTTCAGGTCAAATGCAAATGTGGTGGTTATTTTTGCAGCCATCCAGAAAAAGTAAGATGAAAAATTACCATTTTTATTTTTTAATATAAATGGGTGACATCGCTTACCATAACTGTCAGGAGCCCTGTACTACACACTATCAGATTACACCACAAAGAGGCCAGAACGCTCATATTAAGCTCTAGTTCAGTGAATTCTATCAGTCATCAGTTATGAAGGGACAATTTCCCCACAAGGGCCTGTTTAGAAAATGAACCCTTTCCTATTTAGAAGCTCTAGCTTAGACTACATTACCATCAAGGCCACTAATGATAAGATTTAATGGACACTTAAAAAAATTTGCTTAGATAAAAGCTCCTGTAATTGTTTTTAGACAATTCAAGTGGATTCAAGCCTGGCAGCATCCTTTTTTTTTTTTTTTTAAGTGAGAACCTCTGATACAGAAAGTATTCTATGAAGATAACACTATGTCATATCTTATTTTGAACAGGATTGGGCATGTTCAAATGGTGTAGCAAGCCAGACTGGTAATACAGAAAAAAATGTTATCTCTTCCAAATTAAACTTTCAGGTGTGTTACCACCCACTCTTTCTACCTCAGCTCCAAGTTCTAGAAGATTAACCAAAGCTCAGGCAGGTAGCTATAACGTTGATGGAGTTTCCTAGGTTGTTGCTATTCCTAGGGTCCCTGAGGAAGCATCTAACTACAGCAGCAACAGAAACATTCCTAAGACACACTGGTGTTTGTTTGAGTCTCAGCAGGTGGAACAGTGGGGGCTACCATAAGAAGAAGTTTAAAGAATATTCTTAGGCTTGATAAGTTTGAATAAACATTAGGCAATGTCTTGTGCTTCAGAAATAAATATCAGATTGAAAAACAGTTTATACAAGCGTTTGACCATTGAAGTGACCAACAGAATTCATTATGATGGGATTGCATCCACACGGCATACTTAATCTACATGTTCAGTTAAAGGCAATGTGCATACGTGCATCACACATACACACGCACTAATCAATTTCACAATTACCCATATTTCACCTGGCACCCTACTTGATGTAGGAATTCCCCTATGGGAGTGTGTCATGAGAACAAAGTCCCCATGGCCCACTCTTAATGCAAATGTCTCTGTTATGAGTGTGCTTCTTATTGAAAAGCACATTCTTGTTCAATAGGGCCCTTAAAAATGCATACACATTATTTCTTCTGATACCCAGACAAGGAAATAGAGATCTACTGTTATATTGAAAGAAAAATTGGTTGTGCTGGACTTACTGAGAGAGGGTAGCACTTTGTAGGTGAGTGAAAAGATTCTCAAAGGTAAATATCACTTTGGAACCCCAGTTCTATCTGAGATACTACTCTACTCTGATGATCCACTCCACATACTTAACTACGATGTTTAGGAATTGCTTATTAAAGCAAATAAAAGAATGCCATTGAAAAATTCTTAATCCATAGGTCATATTATATATAGCCCCCCTTTCTATTACATACTGCCAAGGCAAAATAGTAAAAAAACAAAATCCAAAATGTGGGTGCTATTTGCTTCAGTTTCTCCTGGACTGATATCTACAGAGCTCATTTGCTCATTATAACTCATTTAGTATTAATAGGGTATTTCTGTCTCTTGAATCCATACACACTGAAATGCATAAACGTACACACCATACCTTAAATAGTTCTGTCTTAAATGAACTTAGAAAAATAATTAAATAATTTGAAAGACAACCATGTATTCAAATTATTGCTGGAATTCTTTTTTTTTTTAAGATTTTATTTGTTTATTTGAGAGAGAGGGGGGAAAGAGAGCGTGAGAGGGGAGAAGGTCAGAGGGAGAAGCGGACTCCCCATGGAGCTGGGAGCCTGATGCGGGACTCAATCCTGGGTCTCTGGTATCATGACCTGAGCAGAAGGCAGTTGCTTAAATACTGAGCCACCCAGGCACCCGTGGAATTCTTTCCTATAGAATTATTCTATAAGGAGATTTATGAGCCAAAGATCAGTCATGTGTGGCTCACAGGAGTCTCTCTGGCTGGTATCATAAGATAAGTAGAAGTAGCATAAGTAGAAACATGTAATACAAGACTCTCTGGAAGATGAACTTTTCTTGTTTGCATAATTCTAGCACCAGAACCTTCACTGCAATCATCAGGGGTCCCTGCCAGTTCAGATAGCTGTAGGATTTAGTGCAAACAGTGAAATGATCCATTGGGATGGCTTAATCCATACTATAGAATGAGTGTTATAATTGTTTCATTGTTAAGCATAGTCATATGCAGCAGATTAGGAAACATATATTTTTCTATCATTCTTCATTAAAGAATTGGAGAAAACCATTAGGTAGTTCTGTTCAAGTTGATGAGCTCAGTGTGAGTTCAATTCAGTTGCCTCTTGTTTTTGCAATATCTAAATTCTCATTTTCTCTGTCCATCTCCACACTGTTTCTTGCATCACACATGTCTGTGCTTGGGCATCACTTTTTGTCTACTAAGAACATCATTGCTCTTTGAACATTTTTAACATCTATATGTAGTCACTGAAAGTGTATTTTATGTATCAAGTATTTCTTGATTATTTTGCTAAAAGAAAATTTTGTTTCTTCTAAATAAATTCTAAAATCTAATCAATACCTAATACCCAGGAATGACATGCCTGCTTGTTTTGTCCTGTGCTTTTTTCTAACACAAGTTTTATGGTCTTGCATTTCCAGCACTATGTTTTTGGCCCCACTGAATTCAGAAAAGGATACCATTATAAAGTTAAGAATATTTATAAGGAGAAGTTGAATGTATTCTTTGCCCATGCCAAATTATCTTTGGCCTTTTTGCTTCTAATATTAACAAGAAGGCTGAAATTTTGATGCCAGAATCACTGTTATCTGTGGTAAAGAAAATAACCATTAAGGAACTCAGAAAACAGAAAAGAGTTTCCATTATCATCTGCTGCTACCAAGAAATCTTTGGCATTCTGGAACCTTTATTAAGAATCTTAAATCTCAAAGGAATAGGTTTGTAATGTTACAATTTTCCGTAGCATTTAGGTTTTAGAAGTATTTCCCAATGGGTTTGTTCTGCTTACCATTTTTATCTTCTATTTCTAGGGGAAAGTGACATTAAAGATGTGAAAAAAGTGGAATTTCTAACTGGGCTTCTGGTTGCTCTTTGACATTGAATGTGCAGCAATGCTGTGAAAATGAAACTCCTCTCCTACATTTGAATTTCCAGTAGGCCTGGTGGTAGGAGCTGAAGATAGAATCTTCTATAATAAAGGGAAGGGATGCTCGGACACAAGATGGGAGGGGATCTTGCCCAGAGGTTACATCTAGTCCAAAGTCATTCCCACCGTTCCTTGAGACAAAAAGGTAGACAATCCAAACCCAATACAAAAGCAAGCTCTAATGATCCCACCAGGAATTTGCTTTGTGGTCTCTGAGAACCTTCTTCTTCACCTTTCGAGTGAGATGGACCAGAGGCAGTTTTCACTGCTTCAGATCCAGCGTGATAGCAGAGCTACCATTAGTTTGTGAAATTGGACAATTTTGAGGATCATGCTGTTTGTATGTTACAGAGCTATCTTTTTCCAAGCTCTAGTCATTAGGTCAGGTTCTCACTCTCTCTATGTCTTGGAGTACACATACCCAGGAAAGCTCTGACACATATAATAAAATATGTATGTTTCCATTCCTCTAGTTCCTCTAACATCTCAATGAAGCAAGCTTACTAAAGATGGCATGTGGTACAAATCATTAAGCAATGATTATTTAAGGTTTCAAAGGCATGTGATGGTAAACAGGAACTATTCACTTTCAAAGTCATGTGAGGAGCAAAGTTGCTCCACACATAAATTCTGAATATTTTTACCATATTGAGGACAACCTTCTCAGAATATCATTCACCCTGACTTTAGTATTGTCAGCAATTCCCCTTGCTATTCTAAGAACTAAAATCAAACTTCAGTTAAGAAACCAGAACCTGTAGAGATGAGCAGGTTGGGTGATACGTGTTTCTTCATTTCTAGCAACTATTAGATTTTCTCTTTCAGCTCAAAGAATGAGGAAGCAGGCAAATCTCTAAGGCTGAGCTTTTTGGGGTGAGATTTTTCTCACAACTCTACACCTAATTATCTGTGTGTACCATCCACAGAGATTCTGAAGGTACTTGCTATTGAAACTGACCTGGTAGGCATCCCAGGTCTTAAGGATGAATGAATAAATAACTTTGCTGAATGCTGCTGAATATGTGATAATGTAATTAGTATTCCTGCCAAAGGAATTGAAAATGAGATGTTGCATCTCTCGAGACTTTTGTACTTCTGTGTAAATAGTTTCTCTTAAAATGCACAAGATACATATGAGCTAAGCAAAAAGGTTCACTCTAAATTAAAATGCTATTATGCTACAGATGATGTGGATGAAGGGCTTACTGAATTGTCACTCCTGGATTGACAGGAAAAAGCCATCATTTACATATTTTCTAAACGCATTGAGCCCCAAAGCCATTTGGTTTCTTCAGATGACAAAAAATGCCATTTGGGTTAGAAATAATCCACTAGAGGAACACAATGGTGACCCATTGCTAGTATTTCCATGACTATAAAAATAAGCCTAAAAATTTGATACTAAGGAAAAGAAAAACAAACTGTTCGCAATTGAATACTTTCTTCTAGATTTCAAAATAAGGACCTTAAAAAATGTAATGTTTTAAAATCATCACAGATTGCTGCCTCGATTTGTTTAAAACATTAAGGCATTTACCATATTGGCACCAAATCAAGTTAATCTAATCAATTTCCCCTTGGATACTTCAGTAACTTAGCATTTAAATGTTAATCAGTTCCATTCGGATTATTTACATACAGGTGCATAGGAAATAATCCAATGGATTGTTGCCCAATATTTGCTAGCTAAAACTGCAAAGACAAGAATTATTTTTTCTTCCTTCCAGAGCATTTGCAAAGGATGAGTGAACTTCCTTCAGTCTCAGCAGGACTTCCTCTGTCTGGCTGTGTTTCAACTCAAAATGATTTCCTCCTCAGAAACGAGCACAGGGATGCCAGTTCAATCTCTCACTAGAAACAAGAATAGAGATGTATGTCTCATGGCTAAAGACTCAAATCAGAAAATATCTCAAGAGCAGCTACTAGTGGGTCCAGTCCCTTTAATGGAATCACTATAAACTTAAATAAACAGAGGAAAACAGATCAAATACTGGGCCAAAAATCAGAAGAGTTGGCTTAACATTGCCACAAATAAGCTTTGAGACTCTGAGCATCACATAAGTTCTCTGGGCTTCCATTTCTGCCTGTGTGAAGGAAAACAATTGAATCGGTTGTTCCTTCATTTATTTAAATATATTGAGCTCTTACAGTTTCCCAGTTACTGTGGTAGCTACCAGGTTCCCGCCCTGGTGAGGCCCCTCATGGAATCTCCATCCTGGTACACTGAGGTTGGTTTTCGGTGTCTTTTTTGTTTTGACACCATCTTGGTTTATTACTTTCAAAGCCAACTGTGAGGGAAAGATTACAAATCAGCAAGAACTACCCCCTCTAATCTTACAAATCTGGGGTTATCCTTGCTTAATTAGGATCCAAAGGCACATGTGAATAATTAATGAACTTATAAGGATTGGTCTATTTTCAGTATCTGTGGTTTTTATTAGCTAAAGATTCTATATCACCTTAAAAATGGCATTTTATAAAGGCTTCCAATATTGGAGATGGGGTGATCAGTGATTGGTTTATAGATATTAGCAAAACTTACCTACACAGCTAATTATGCTTCTTGACCTCTTGGTTCCCCGGATAATATGATTTTTCTCTAGTTAGATTGCTTTCACTCACAAAACTTTATGCATCCTAAACCAACCTTCTTTTGTTAAACCAGAAGGTTTGCTACTTCCTACACACATATTTGTCCAGTAACATTAACACCCAGTAAAAAAAGTGACATATGTGACACTTAGACTCCT
This sequence comes from Ailurus styani, assembly GCA_002007465.1. Lineage (NCBI taxonomy): Eukaryota > Metazoa > Chordata > Mammalia > Carnivora > Ailuridae > Ailurus > Ailurus styani. Next base: position 2,246,799 of record LNAC01000254.1, on the reverse strand, counting down.
TAGATTTCTATAGCCCTAATGTCATTTCTCATCTCTACATTCATTCATTCATTCAGTGTGTATTTTTTGACCATTTAGCATGAGTCTGGGATTATCCTAAATGCTGGAGACACAGTATTGAGAAAATAGTCTCTGCCTTCATGGAATTTACCTTCTAAATAGATGACAAGTTCCTAGAAAACAGGGCCCATTTTATTCTTTCCATTTGTTTTTGTTTTGTTTTTCATGTAGTAGAAAATAAATATTTGTTTAAAGACTAGATTCTTGTATTGAAGATGTAAAAATATAGAAACCTGGAAGCAGTAAGACTCACTTCAGGTCTATTATGAAGGTGATGAAGAATTGTCATGCCACAACTCTAAATAATTTGATTAAAATTAAGTGCTATTTGTATCACTGCCACTACATCCACATTGTGAAGGCAATGGTTAAAGTTGTCTTAGGGATAACAGAGAAGTATAACATGTGCTTTTTAGAGTCCTATGTACCTACCTACCTTCCTTCCTTCCTCTTTTACTTCCTTCCTCCCCCTTCTTCCCTTTGCCCTTCCCTTATTTTTCTCCTATTTTTTCCAGAACCACCTAAATACTTATTGTAATAACATTTGTTGCAAAATTATTATCACTAAAGAGAAGAGTGGTAGAGGGAGGCAGCATTATATAGAAAATAACAGAATTTCAAAAACTGTGATTCAGGAGTATGGAAGCTTTACTGAGGCAAAGGGGTTCAATAAAACTTAAAATTATACTACCTACAAGTGATCAGTCGCTTTTAAAGCCAAGACTCCACTGTTAACAGCATAAAGGTAGAGAAGTGGTATAATAGTGATAATGTGGTCAAGATTTTACTTTTTAGCACAAGAATTTCTAAGCAAGCATTTTCCTTTCCCTTTATTTTTAGAGACAGGGAGGGGCAGAGGGAGAGGGAGAGAGAGAAACTTAAGTGGGCTCTATGCTGGGCATGGAAGCTCCATTCACGACCCTGAGATCATGACCTGAGCTGAAATCAAGAGTCAGTTGCTTAACAGACTGAGGCACCCAGGCACCCCCTTAGCAAGCATTTTCTAAACACCCCATACATTAACTTTTTGGAAGGTTAATCCCAGAGCCTGATAACCAAGATCTCTAAAAGCTTATTGGTTGGAAAGTTTGCTAAGGACAACCAAAAGAAGGTGAAACAAATATGTTTTTCTAGGGATATATCCAACTGATCAAGCTTTCACTCCCAACTGCACACCGATTTCCTGACTTTCAATCTGACACCCATAAATATTCCAGCTCAGTGGGTCTTTGGGTTCCCCTGTCTCTATAAATATACCGTAGCTTTTGATTGTTTTATGATGGAAGTTTATTTTATTTTATTTTTGCCTGCACAGTTGGCTTTGTTTTTTTCTATGCTTTATAGACCCTTGTCTTTTTATTAGTTCAGTGTTCCCTGTTGATTTTGTGTTTTATATTCCTGCTGTCACCACCAGAACCTCACTGTAAACAAGAATGTTGTATCTCAGTGGGTTATTTTCTGTTAATGACCTGTGATACAGTATATAAATAAACCAGAGAGTCATCCACAGGTGCAGTTTATTAGAGTTATTGCAGTGTGGCTTGGGTAATGTTCCTTGGTTCTTTAAAACTTTGCTGCTTTGAGAAGCAAAGGGGCCAGCTAGCTGGCAGTTTTGAAGAGAGAAAAATGAGCCCGTCACTTTGCAATGGATGGGAACCCAGCCTAATAATCATCATTTTAATTTCTCAGTGTCAACATCTAGGTTGTGGTATGACTTAAAAAATTCCACTAAGCCAAATTATCCAGATAAAGCAGTCTGCTCCTAATAGCTGTCTTGAGCAGGAGTGGAGAGAACACACAATGGTCCCTCCCCACACATAAAAAATAAAACCACAGGAAAAAACACACACTGTACTACTCAATTAGAACAAGAGGGATTGTTTTGGGTTACACACAGGTGCATAATGAAGACCGATAATGATGGTTTATTAATGAATTCTCATAAACCCTAGTAAGGTAGGTATTAATAAGATTCAGGTTCACGTGGGGCAATGGAGGCTAAGTGACTCACCCAAGGCCACGCAGTGAATCAGTCCCTATGTGGGAAACAGATGCCAAACGAGCTCGAGCTCCTGCCACACCTCGGGCTCTAACCATTAGATCTTGGTCTTTCTTTGTCTTGGGATGAAATTAGCAGAAACAAATTGGAGCTGAAAAGTCAAGAGAAAGAAGGAATGTTTGGTGACGGTTTCAGAAGGGAACGGAGAGGCAGTAAAGGGCTCTAGGGATATTGTAACGTGCTTCAATGAACAGATAGGTGCTTCTGGCTCTGAAATACATTAGGAAGAGATTCTGCCACACATCAGAAGCATTCAGGACTTGGAGCAGACAAGAGAAGGAGCAGAGGTATAGAGAGAAGTACAGAAGAGGAGGCTAAAGTTCTGAACAGTCTATATTATTATGCAGTGTGCTTACAACATAATGTTCTGGACAATCTATACTCTTATACAGTGTACTTATAATTGAGCTCTTGAAACTTATCTTGTTGGTCATGCTGTATAGAGAAGCTGCAGGTTTCTACCTTACTGACTGTAAGCAGAGTATTAGTAGACATTCCTTCTTTCTTCATTTTCTTATTATTCATAATAATACAAATAATGTTCACTTATAAATATTTATAATTATCGCTCATATTGAAAAAAAATCTAAATTTTTGCCACAGGTATCCAGATGACTCTGCTCTGAACTAACAAAAGCAGCCCATGCATAACAAATCCCCAGTGATTTCAGATGGTTAATTAGTGCCTGCACAGCCATACCTGTTGCCAATATGAATTTCACTTTGATGCATCTCATTCTTTGAGTTTGTTACAGGTCCTTTATCCGACAGACATACTTATTTCTCTGTGCCATGTTTGTTATGGAAATATTTCTACTTAGTGGAACCCCATGATCAGTTAGCTCCACTGTTTTATCAAATATATCAAAAGCATGAAATCCTATGCCATTGCACAAAATTAGCTTGGTGAGCTGGCATTTCAGTACAATTCATTCAATTTTACTAAATTCAGCTGAAAGTGAACTCTTGATGCACAGTCTTAGAAACAAAATACTGGTCCATAGATTGCAGAATAGCCAAGTCATACTATCCCTAGTTACAGGTCTTATTGTCTTATTTGTCTTCCCATGGTGTTGCCATTATTTAAATCTAGGGGCATAATTATGTATTCATCTAGAGAGAATACCTATTACTTCAGATGCTTGATGCTTTTCCTTTGTTGTTAGTTTAAATAAGGGAAGCAAAGCCTTCAGTGTGAAAATCATACCTGAGTTCTCTACTTCCTTTACATACACCATTACTGTAGTATTTCTCATTAGTACATACTTTCGGGAGCTTGATGATCAAGAAACCAAAGACATGCATCCATAAGCACTTCTTTCTGTATGAGTTTTTATGGGATTTATATCTTTATGGTCTTCTTAGTAATTATATACCAAGGCATGGTTAAGATGGTTAGAGAAAAGACATTTATAATAATAACTTCAGACTTTCTCACCTTATGGAAACTCTTAAATCATTAGCTAATGTTAAATTGAATGACCATTTGGTATTACAGTTTTTGGGGGGAATTTTTTCTGGCAATAAGAAAGAAATACCTATAACACTTGTTTATCATCAGGCAAACAATAATTAAAGGAAAAAAAAAGGACAAGCACATCAAGTACCAACTGTGATACTTCTTTAGCAAATAGTATTTAAAAGTTCTTAAAAATCACAGTCTCCATCAGGTGCATGTTTGTGTCTCTGAACTGGCCAACCCAAGTTGTCATCAGTTAGAATTTTACAGTTTTATTATTTCATCCCTAACTTCCATTTTTACTAACTTAATTTCTAATTTACTAAATAAGAACAGAGAAATGAAAAGTCTTACCTTTTGTCTACCTTGAGAAATGACTTCAGAGTGACATCTGAAACAAATGTTTGTATATTGATTAAATGCATGTATGGATGTATGTTAGCATACATCATTTTTCTTAGTGATTTATATGACATATACCATTTCACTGAAAAATTAAAACTTAATTATAAAATTATTATCAAAAGGGCCTCCAGAGGTTAAAATGGTAAGATAAGTCATTGAGAGAACTAAATGGCTCCTCCTTATTGCTTTAATTGGAGTTTCTGGGAGCATCCAACACCAGAGGTTATAAGGCAGAGTGACTGGAAGTCTCAGGAGATCTAGGTAGGAAATGACCTGCCAGAGAGAAGCATCCATGTGGACCAGGGGAGAGGATGGACTAATACTACAGACAAGTCCAGGACACCTTGTTCTCTGATTCACAGAAATTGTTGCATAGTGCATACATAGCTTTCTTTTTCTGCCTCTGTGTTGCCTTGTTACTAATATACCTGATTTCCTCTTGAACTGGTGGTGAATTTTGGTCCTAGTAGTCCTAGTAGCTTAGCTTTTGAAGGGAAATTAGAGATTTACTCGAACTGGCATCTAATACCTGAATCCTGAACACACTGTTCTTGCTAAATAGAAACCTACCTCTGCTTGAATACTTGGGCTGATGGCAAATTTACCGGATTTCAAAGTAGCTATTCCAAATTCTGCTCCCCTTTCACTCATTTGCCTAATGATGCCTTATGCAATGACCACAGCAAAGGACTCTCTTTCAGGTGTCATGCTTCAGAGTTTTGAGGGAGCCATTCCTGGTGAGTTCCTCCTTTTCTGGCCTGAGATACCATGTTATGTCACCAGTTCTTTAGGTAATGTTGTCCTAAGACCATCCTTATATTCCTGGGTACTGTTTTCTGAATGCACACTAGTTCATCAAAATAACAACAGATATTTTCTAAGAATGGAAATAATATTCCAGATATGGTGTAACTCATGTAGTGTGTAATAAGGATATTGCTGCTAAGTTCTAGATGTCAAACCTCTACCAATGTCCTTTAAATTTGCTTAAGTGGTGATCAGCCATATTACAGAATTGGGTCAAAGAAAATGTAGGGGAGGAAGAATAATGTTTCCTCTACCCTTTGTGGTTCTTGGCTGAGACCCCTCCCACATCCCATAATGGAAGATTAATACGAGAAAAACAAACATGTTTAATGACATGTATATCCCCTACATACATAGGAGAGACCCAGGAAAATTGAGCAACTCCCTGAAATGGCCCAAGCTTACAATGTAATAAGCTCATGGAGGGGAACAAAATATACCACTCCAAAATGTGTCTCTGGCATAAAGTTTATCTTGAGCTGATTACTTTTAAGTAACAGTAGACATAGGAAAAGCCCTGAAAATGGAATGAGTTGCCCTTTTGTGTGATACTTTTACATAACAAGGGAAATAAGATCTTATCTTAATATATGTCAATTTCTGCATCCTACACTTTAAGACATATTGATACACTATAATATTTCTGGGGTGGAGAACAAGAATAGTTAGGGGATTTAAGGCAATGTCCTGTGAAGAACTGTCAAAGGAATTGGGGAGACAACGTAAAGAAGAAATGATGTCTTAGCTATTTCTTTTGAGAGCTCTCTTCAAATGTCCCAATAGCTGCCATCCAAAGATAAAAGTTAAACTAGTTGAAATACGTTAAAATAGGGCAAAACTGAACCCAATATATTTTTTTTTTCAAAAGTGGTATAGGCTCTTTGGAGCATTAGTGAGCTACCTGTCCCAGATAATTTAAAAAGTGGAAAATTACTGACTGAAGTTACCGTTAAAGGCATTAACTTGTCTGATGTGGCCCTGGGATAAATTAATTTTTCATATTAATGAGTTTATAAGCATTTTTTTGGAATCAAATAACATTAACATTTATGCTCATTCAATGTTATTTTATTACTTTGGCCCAATCATTATTTTGTCATATCTTATAATTTGGTATCATTTACATTTACTTTATTGATGTTGTTTTTAAGTTATTGATATACAAGTGGTAGCAATATATTTAGAGATTCTGTTATTATTCAACATTTCATAGATTGTGAAAGCCCATAAAGGAAACAGTTGTTAAGTACACATTTTACTATTTTTATTCTCCAAGATATTATGGAAGACTTTGCTCATTGCTTTGCAATCACAATTCTTCGATCTACCACCTTATAATGTTATAGAAATCCAAAAGAAAGAAGCAGAAAGATAGGAATGCCTGGGTGGCTCAGTTGGAGGATAGAAGAAGGTAGTTTGGTATGACCCTATGAGTGCACTTGTGCTGACTATAGGTGTTACCAGACAAGGGACCGTTGCTTGATGTGCAGTAAGCCAAACGCTGACACTGGTTTTGCTTCATAGAAAAAGGGTTTTATTGCAGGGTGACAAGCAAGGGATCTAGGAGAAAATTTCTTAAATCCACCTCCCCTAAGAGTTGGGATTGGCTGTAGTTTAAGGATAAAGTTGTCAGAATATCCTGGGCATGTGGATTGAATGAAATATGCTGATGGGATATAGGGACAAAGGGAGGTGGTCTCCTTTGTGGACATGTGCATTCAGAGATTGCCTCCTCATGGGACACATATTCAAAAAAATGGCAGCATAAGCCTGACAAACAGGGTGAGACCCTGGGGTAGAGCAGATCTTGGATGTGTCATCAAAGAGGTTACTTTTGTTCACTCCTGGTCCTTTTTCATTTGTAAGAAAACTTCCCAGTTTGCTCTAGTCTTAGCTAGTCTTTTTGGTGGTTGGTCTATTTCTGCAAAATAGACTTGTAAATCAGTCAGATTAGCCATAGTTCTCTTAGGGTAGGATGGTCAAGCATTTGTTAACTTAACATGTTGTTTTCATATGTGTGTTAATCTCTGACATAGGACCCACTGGAAGCTGTGGCCCAGGTTGAGGGTTGGGGTCAGGGTGCAGTGGACTTCTGGTCTTGGGTCTGCTGGAGGACAAATCTTTTAAGAAGAGTCCTGGGTTAAGCAGTGACCATTCAATCTGAGATGTGCAAATAATGAAGGGATAACCAGAAGTGTAAAATGAAGCAGTGGTTTGGAGGAGGTTGGAGATGTAGGGGAATAGAGCTTCCATATCCAGAAAATGACAAAAGAAAGAGTGGGCATAGGGTGGTGGAAGTTCTTGGTCAGCTGCAGAATGGACAGTGCAAAGGGAAGGTTCAGTTTAGATGAGTCCAAAACAAAATTCATGATCAAATTAGCTTCTGCTCCAGCATTCACTTAGATATGGGCTTAGTGATCCTCAGAAGACTGAGAGTATAGCCAATGATAGACACATACACTTCATTTGCTCTGTAATGTTTTGTCTGCAATAAACTTTTACTCCTTTTGAAGGTTGGGATTTTTGTACATTTCTGATCTTAATTATCATCTTTAAATATCTATAATTTTTCAAATATTCTAAGCAGTGACATACATTGTACTTGCAAATTCAGCCCAGGAAGTATAACTCATTTTGGACCTAGACATTTAAATAATTAGGTTAAAAGATCCCATTGCATCCTAGAATCCCCCAAACCTAAAAGGTTCTAAACGACTACAGTTTTTTCTTAAAGTTGGTGCTAATTTCCTTTTTTAACCTGAACTGAGTTAAGCCATTAGTTATATTTCAGTGCTGCTACCACATCCCATATGTCTCTACTGAGAATGGATATTTTGTGGCTTTATTGTTATTTTGTGACTTTGGGTATAAATGCATGAAGAAATGATAGAAGAGAAAAATGCTGCCTGTTGAAAGTAAGAAAAAGAAAGGGAATACCTGTCAATACTAGTGTAGAGAGTGGGGTTACTGTAAATTCTACAGTGTGGTACATCTATGAAGCATGTTACGTAAGGGTAGTGTATTGGAATCACCACCAGGTAAAATGAGGAGGAGGAAGAGAATAATAATAATAATAATAATAATAATAATAATAAATAATAATGGAAGAGGAGGAGGAGGAAGAGGAAGGAGAGGAAGAAGGAGGGGGAGGAGGAGGAGGAAAGTCGTTGAAGGTTTTCAGTGATCCTGATGATTATAAACAATGAAAAATAGAGAAAAATTGCATAGGGCAATACTTAAATATCTTAACCATTCATTGATCAAGTGAATTTATATTAGGAAAAGAATATAAGTATTGGCTGGTATGTTGGTCATGAAGAAGCTAGAATACACCAAGAAAAACAAAAAATTATAGGTGATGGAATATTAAGAAAGTTGTTTACACAAAATTTAAGGAGTATCATGGTATAAGGTTTCAGAAAATTTATTGGAAATTGGTTTTATAGGACATGGTGCAGCTGAAAATCTCATTGATGGATTTAACAGGATAAAAAAAAAAACAAAAAAAAAAACCAACCCTACATGCTGAGCTAGTTTAACATGCTGATGCATTCGTGCTGTCTTCCTGCAAAAACCTTAAACATAGCCCATGAGAGAATACCAACAGAGTAAGAATAATAAGAGATATTTTCTAGAAGTCAGTGCTGTGGGCACACACCAACTGAAGATATCATGCTTTGCAAAAGTTACCGTGAAACATCTGAAAAAAAAAATGTTCAAGTTACCTATATGTTTTTATGTGGACAAGAAATATTTTTCTAGCAGCACAAGCACATTGCAGAAAAGCTAGAATGGGAAAAAAAATCCATAAAATTTTATTGTTTCTGAATACAAATATCTCTCTTGAACTTCTTATAAAAGGAAATGTTTTTGCATTTAATTTCTCTCAATGAGACACTCAGCCTCGTGACTATAGAGTTTGGCTCTGTCCCACTCCAAACTGATATGAATAACAGTTGTGACACTTGTAGGAGGGGAAATAGTATTTTCCCTTTGCCATCTTAGATTTATTAGTCAGAGCCCTATCAATTAGACAGGCAAAAGGTAGATTACCTAGAGAAAAAGACGTTAAATAACATGTGAATCACACATGTACCTGGGAGCACTCAGAAATGAGTAACTCAAAACGGTAGTTAAAACTCAGGCCTATGTAGCATCTTAATAAAAGAACAATACATTTTTAGAGAGGTGACATGACAAAGGAAAAGGACTTTGAATTTCTAACATGGCAAATTGTGGGAAGGTAGCTAGGTAAGGGAACAAATTGATGATAAGGGGTAGTTTGTAAAGTTTGTTACCTAGATTCCTTTGATATCCTCTCTGGGCTGATAAGATTAGCTTTTGTCATTCCTGTTAGGGAGGGAAGAGGGGAACACTGTTACAAATTCATGTTCTTTTAGACAAATAGAAGGCAAAGAGATTTTCTTGTATCTGCTTCTTCTCAGTTGCCTTTAGGTCAAAATAATCATATATGAAGGTGATATGTTTTGGGGTGGCATGTTCTACTACCCTTCACACTGGTGTAGCCTTTAAGACCCTCATGTAAACAGATGTTGTAAACATTTATGGAATGTATAGCATAAGTCAAATTAGTTTAAACTCATATTTGTTTAAAACTTTAAAAAATTAGAAGTAAAAAACAATAAAATACTTAACATCTCTAGTGTTTATTTCTATATACATAGATGTAATAATATTTATAGTTTTTATTTGACTTTGGGTGAGTATTCCTACATTCTGTGGGAAAAATTTTATTTTATTTTTATTTTTTAAGAATTTTATGTATTTATTTATTTGACACAGAGAGAGCACAATTAGGCAAAATAGCAGGCAGAGGAAGAGGGGGAAGCAGGCCCCCCGCTGAGCAGGGAGCCCGATATGGGGCTCGATCCCAGGACCCTAGGACCATGACCTGAGCCGAAGGCAGTTGCTTAACCAACTGAGCCACCCAGGTGCTCCCTGTGGGAGAAATTTTAGTGTGGTTGATTATGGGGTATTGCTATAGGCCCTATTGTTGTTTTATAAAGGCAATACATATATATTTTTCATTGAATATGAATTTTCACTGGATGAAATTCAATGAATGAATTCATTGAATATGTTTCAATGAATTCAATAATTCATTGAATATATATGTTTATTGAAACATTCAATGAAATATATGTATATATATGTGTGTATATATATATGTATGTATGTGTGTGTGTGTATATATATATATATATATATATATATATATATATATATATATATCGCCTTTATAAAATCTAAAAAAAAAAAGTTGAGTTTCGAAGTACTTTTGCCCTGGCAGTTTTCAGATGCAGAGTTATATATATTATCTATGCGATTATTTATTATCTCACTACTAGATTATAAGCTTCAGGAAAACCACTATATTATTTTATTCTGATCACATTTCCACATGCCTGGTAGGGAATAAATATCTATCCAAGAATGAGTTAAATGAGATGTTACTCAAATTTTCTCTTCTCCTATCCTAAGGTATCATTCTTCTTTATCCTATTTTTCCATACCAGTTTGAAGGCCACTCACATTCCTGTAGGTGATTATTGGTTTGTATATACTCAGACACTGATGTCCTTTTCCCTGAGCATCAGACCCATCCCTCTTTTCTTCATTAATTATACTGTTGAGAATGTAGATTTTGAAATCTTGTTTTCTTTTCTTTTTGAATGCTTCCCCCACCAAATCTTAGATCATGTTAAGTGTTCATTTAAAAAAATAATTCATAGCTTAATGCCAACCTTTTGTGTGTGTTCTTGGTTTTGTGTCCCTCTTTCAAATTATGCACATGTCAGTTTAAAATTTAAATTAATCAGATACCCTTCTGAGTAACTGTAGGATTTCTTCGAATACTTTTTTTTCTCACTTATCATTTGGAATTGTATAATTTCAATGCCATTTTCTCAAATCTCTCGTATAGGCCACATTCTTTCCCAAAGTTTCTTATCATGGTGCCACACTAATCTTTTCTTTAAACTATTTGAAATGTACATTCCTAACTGAAGAGAAAGCAGAGAGAATTGAGTTGTTAGTGTTCAGTAGATATTACTTAGCTTTTACCAATAGTATCTCATTCAATCCTTGTAGTGACCTTAAAAACTGGCATTCTTATTTTACAGATGAAGAAATGAAAACTCAGAGAGATTAAGTAAATTTTCCAGATCTTTCTAATTCAAAGTCACGTACTTTCACTCTGTTACACTACTTATATGTCCAGCCACATTTAGTGTTATCTTTGGTCATCGAAGTGAATTCCCCACTAACCATGTCACTCCCTACTCAAGTTTCTATACCCTTGAATTAAGCCTGTTTTGTTTTGTCTGTTAAAATAGTATCCCATATAAGGGTTTTTTTTGCATTATTTCTTTTGTTCTCTGTGAGATTATAATTGTCAGAAAGTTATGAATTTCACTTTTTTTTTGGTTTATTTTTCCAGTAGAGTTGAGACTTCTTGCCTCTGTTCAAGTTTTGAAAACTGAATTTGGAAAGGAAAAGTGGGAGTAGGAAACTATCAGTTGTTGAGTGTTAACTATGGCAAATGCTATGTTAAGTACTTAATTTTCACTAGCTCCTTCATATTTTAGGAAACACATGATATTATTTTCCACTGGCCATTCTTTTTCTTCCCATTTGATTGAATTAGAATGCTTCTTTCAAAGAAAGGTGATTAGGCAAATCTTCTTCCCAACTTTGCCCCCACTTCCTCTTCCTCATAGATACTCAATAAGAGAGATTACTGGAGAAAAAGAAAGAAGTATCTTTTGCCCAAAGTACTAACTATACTTAGAATTTCTAAGAATCAGCATGGAGAATAAAGGACTCTTGCCATGGACAATTTAGAATATTAGAGGTGATTCCTCAGGAAAACACTGAGGTTTTCCCTTCACTCCTACAATAAATAGGTAATGAAAAGGTAGTATCGGTAAGAGGTTATATTGAGAGAGTACTCAGAAATGTATTGTCATTTAGGCAGTAATAAAATTTTTTGTGAAATCATCTCTGTCACCTTTGACCCAGGACATCACCTTATCCACAGGCATAGAAAATATCAGTAGGCCAGAAAAATCTTCTTAGGTTCTGGTGGCCAAATGGCCTGTTTCTCATGTGGCCATGGCTACAGAGGTATTAGATTCTGCTAAACAATATCCCTCTACCAAAGCTGTTATCTTTAGAAGAGGTGATATATGTCCATTGGCTCATTATAAACATAAATTTCATGTCACCAAGCGTCAGAAGTTTTTTTTTTTTAAAGATTTTTTTTTTTTTTTTTTTTGACAGAGAGAGATCACAAGTAGGCAGAGAGGCAGGCAGGGAGAGGGGGAAAGCAGGCTCCCCCCTGAGCAGAGAGCCTGATGTGGGCCTCGATCCCAGGACCCTGAGATCATGACCTGAGCCCAAGGCAGAGGCTTTAATCCACTGAGCCACCCAGGCGCCCCAGAAGTTTTAAGATAAAATACATTCCTTGTTCCAAATTTCAAGTTAACTTTGCTACCTAGTCTATAGTTTGGCATATATTCAAAGATAATCAGAAGTCTATTTTTTTCTATTATATTTCCTGATATTGTTACCTAAGAATATATGGAAAAAACCTCTACTAAGCTAGTATAACCTGTCGCATGTGTTGTTGTCCATTGTAGCTAATGTTTCAGATTTACTTACGAATATAATGCATTTTTCTGTATACCAATCAACTCCCTTTAGGTGTTTGATCAATTAGGCAACTTACTTGCCAACCACATATTCCCTAGTGCTCTTTCTGTGCCTTCTCTTATATCTGGGAAATGATTTTACTTTCAGGAAGGTAAAGCTCTAATGAATGCTTAGGAATCTTTGTTCAAAGATGTCCAGTCCACCAGGGATCAGGTAAGAAGGTGTCCGAAGTGTGAATTACTTACTGATTAGAAGCCAACACTAGATATTTTTTTTCCTATTTTTTTGAGGTCACCAATCAAATTCAAACCATGTCTTAAATTCTACCCAGCATCAAAGCCCCCCCCCCTTTTAACAAAGCCATTTGTTTTTTTCATTCTTTCTTGCTGAGAAGAATATTTCAAATTCACAGCTTTCAAACTTTGTGGTAAATGAAAAATAATGCTTTAATAAATCTTGACCTTTTGCAAATAGTATACCATTAAAGGGGTTAAATAATGCACTTGCTGACTCCTTAGATCTAAAATGCACTTTATAGACAATGTGATTATTACTAACTGGTAGTTGAATTATTAGAAATTAGAAGGTTTTTAAGCATTTTATAAATACAAAGTTTTAAAGCATTTTAAGCAGTTTTAAGAAATTTAAAATACAAAGAATACCAGAGTGATGAGTTAACCTCTCTAGTTGTTCCTTTCATTGAATTGAAGAGAAATTTAATTAGCTGGCAAAAATATGGAAAAATCCATAACCATATATACCTTGAGGTTCTTTCTCATTAGACAAAAAGCAACACCAACTGAGATGCTGTTTAGACCAGATGGAGCTTAGTCTGAATGAGGAGTCAATTTTCTTAGGTGGCATGATGAACAGAACAGTTATTTTGTGTGTGTGTGTGTGTTTGTGAGGATTCATTTCCAAATCTGTGTCAAGACTTGTTTCTCTACTCCTGAGAGTCCTTCTAAGGAAAACTTCAGTGCCTAATGTTAAGAAAGAAATTCTTTATGTGTGTTGGGGGGAGGCGGCTGGGGAGAGGGAGAGTGAGAGAGGGAGGGGGGTAGGGAGAAAGGGGGAGAGGAAGCCTGTAAATGTCTCAGGGTTATAAAATCAAAACAATACGGACATCCAATCACAACAGCCAACTAGACTTTAAGCTATAGCCAATCAATAATGTCCTTACATTGCTTCTGCCATTTATTTTATTTTATTTTTAAGATTTTATTTATTTGACAGAGAGAGAGAGATCACAAGTAAGCAGAGAGGCAGGCAGAGAGAGAGGAGGAAGCAGGCTCCCTGCCAAGCAGAGAGCCCGATGTGGGGCTCGGTCCCAGGACCCTGAGATCATGACCTGAGCTGAAGGCAGAGGCTTTAACCCACTGAGCCACCCAGGCACCCTGCTTCTGCTATTTTAATGTAGAAGTTCCTTCCTGAACTTCCTGAGTAGATAGAGAACTCCTAACCACTTCTGGTTTGGTACTGCCCAATTCAAACCGACTTGTGCTGAAAAAAACTTTAAAAATTTTTAACATGTTTCAGTTCATTTTAACAGAAAGAAGGTAGGAAGAAAGGTAGCTAGAAAAGGAGGAAATCATTAAAAGGTAACAAAAACAATGAGAGTTTGCTTCTCTCCCTCTCCTAGGTAGAAAAAATTTCTTACCTTGTGTCATTAACACATGGAGGCCTCCATTATTTAGTCAATTTCATTTTCATGTTAATGACTGTTATTTAAAAGTTTCAGGGAATTCAGAGAGTTTGCTGTCATCTGAGGTTAGGTTGAAATGTCTTAAATCCACTAGTTTGTAAAGCTGCTACAATTTAAACTAATACCACTGGTTGGTTCATCTTATGCAAAAGAGATCCAGATCTCCCTGAAAGCTTCTATTTTTCTTTCCTGCCTACCTTCTGCTTAGGGAACTGAATAGAAACTTTAAAGCTTAAATTAAAAGAACCTTCTCTCATTCAATTTGGAGGTGGGAAATTGGAGGTTGCCTCGACTGGAGAATTTTCAAAGGCTTGATACCTAAATGTATTCTTCGGGTGGATTTTTCCTGATGATGCGACATCATTTGAATACACTGAAGCCTCATCATTTACCAGGTTGGTAATAATTTTGATACAAAAATAGGTCTCCATAGGAATGCGGCTTGAACCAATAACAAGCAACAGTGCTTTCTTTGTGATAAATTGACACTAAAGCCCAATCCTGAAAATCTCTTATATTATTTAGAGGAGCAGTGATCAAAGACAGAAGAGAAGAAAGAGCTGGCAGCCTCGTATATTCTCCACTGATGCTGAGATAGTGTCAGTAATAGGTAATGCAGTTACTACCGGGGAGAGCTGGAGAGCAGCTTTAAACTTCACATTCATATATCTTGTGGAAAACTCAGTGCAGGAGTGAAAAAAAAAAATCAGCACAGTATCTTCCTGAAGTTCTTTAAAACTAGCTATACAAATTGCTGCTCCCCAATAGGGCGAAGGCAAATATAAATTTAAGTAAAACAAAACAAAATAATTGGAATGTCTAGATATTATATAACTAGATATTAAATAACTAGAATGCTGATGGGAATGATAAGAAAATTCTAAGGGTTGGCTAATGAGGATGGTTTCAATCCAGAGAGAATCTAGTCACTCCCTTTCCCAATTTATACAACACTGTGTTGTCAGGCTACTCTTCCTAAAGTCTGATTTTCTACACATTGCTTTTTGCTTAAAATTCCCTGTGCTTTCCCATGGCTTTGTAGACTCTAGTGTTAGAAGATAGCTCCACTGAATTATTGGACACATTAAAAAATTCATGACCAGATTTAAGTCTCATGATATAAAAAGTTTATTGACAACTATCTATGCTATAGTTTCCTAAAAATTTAAAACATTATAGCTAGTATAACATACACCATTCTAGCAGATCTTAATCATTATCAATAAAATATTAATTCATTTATATATTTGCATTTTCATTATGAAAACAAACATTTCTTTTCAGAGAGGACAAATAATTCAATAATCTAACCTCCATAACATGTATATAGCAGGGACTACAAGTAAAACATATTTCTAGTTTATTCTCCTCTATATATTGCAGCTTAGTGATCATTTGCAGTGACTAGATCCATTCAATTACTTTTACAGTGTTGTTTCACTCTTGCTCTTTCTTTTTCAGTTTTTTCTTTTTGCAATATTCTCTCTTGATTTTACAACAGAGTTTCCATTCAATTTTGTAATCTATATGATCATATTCCAATATTTTGCTCCATGTTTTCTCAGTAGTCTTACAAATGTTCCATCCATGTTTATCCTTCTTAGACTTCAAAGGATTTAAGTAAATAAAAGTTCAGAAATGTATGTAACTTTATATGTCATATTGGGTTAAATTTAAATAAACTTATATAACAAATATAAGATCAGAGGACTCATGTTATAAGTTGGAGGATAGACAATTTTACCACTTTTGTGCTTATAACATATAATTAATCTTTTCATAAAATGAAGGGCAGAGGCACATACATATATAAGTACATGTATATATATCTGTATGTATCCATTGACAGTAATTGATATATATATTTTTTCTTTTCCTCCTTCCTTCTTTTCTACCTTTTGTCCTTCTTGTCAGTTGCACTGGAAGTGGAAATTTTGGAAGACTCATGACCTCTGGGTCCTTAAATCATCTAATCCAAATACATTTTTCCAGCTTAATGCTAGTTACTTTTCCATATAAACCTTCTACTTTAACTTGAGTGCACCATCTAATCACAAGACAGTCTCCTGTTTCTCGATCTTGGCTATATCATTTCTCCCATTTCAGTACCTAACCTTCTATTTGCTCTTTCCAGAACTACCTACTCTACATTGGTCACATCTGTCATGCCCCAGTCTCATAGATGCCTTCTTTGATCTCCTGCAAACCATGTCATCCATTCCATTTTACCCTTATTCAGAGTCATGTGCATGTGCTTTGCTGGTGGCTTGCTTTGTCATGCAACTATCCATGTCTTTTTTTCCTGCCTCCCCTGCTATATTCTAAATCCCAAGAGGACAAAAATGTGGGCATTCCACTTTCATAGCACCTAGTAATGATGGGCAACTCATGGGGAGTATCTGTTGCAGTAGTAGCTGCATAGAATAGCAATAAATTTTCCAGGTTGTCTGGGGGGTTACCAAGTTTTTAAGATTTGTTTTTGATGTCGTAGTTCTTTTCTTAAATGGAACAAATAAAAAGGAAGAAGAAGCAGAGGACTATTGCCTCTGACGTCATGAGAATGTTCTAGGCCTTTGTTGGAGATATTCTCCAGGCTTGAAGCTTAAAACCTTGTCACCATGGCTATCTTAATCATGGGACTGTTGTGGATTTTATTTTCTTATACTGAAAGCTGATTGAGAACATAGCCCTCCCAGAACAGTAGCAGGATAGGCCAGGTAAAGGTCTTTTCTTTTCTTTTTTCTTCCATCTTTGAAAAATGTTTTCCTTTATAACAGATTTAGATTTACAAAAAGACTGCAAAGATAGTAGAGGGAGTTCCTATAAACTATACACCCAAGTTTTGCTTCTTATTAACATCTTATATTAGTATGGTACATTTGTAACAACTAATGAACCAATATTGATACATTTTTATTAACTAATGTCTTTTTTTTTTATTCCATTATACCATATTATCTTTAGTAGTCATGCTTCCTTAGGCCCTTATAGGCTGGGATTGTTTCACAAACTTCCCTTATTTTTTGTTCTTGATAATTTTAAGGAACTGGTCACGTATTTTGTTGACTGTCCCTCAACTGGGACTTGTCTGTTTTTCTTCTTGTGATTAGATTGTTATGTGTATTGGGAGGAAGATCAGAGATTAGGTACAATTTTTATCATATTATATATCAAGGGCACATGCTATTAACCTAACTTATCACTGTTGATGATAACCTTGATCACCCGACTGAGGTAGTACCGATCAGGTTTCTCTACTGTAAAGTTAGAGTATAACTTTTCAAAGAGGAAGGAGAGTTGAGGAATGGAAAAGGCCAAAAGAGGTTAACTTGACACTTTATTTGGGGTTCTTTGGTTAAGGCATAAAGCCACTTTCGTACTTCAATTTGAGAATGTACAAAGGATTTCCTACTTCCCTAATTTGATGTTCCTTATCGATTTGAGCTCCCTTATGGTACTCGAGCACTTCCCATTACCTGCTGTGAATATAGAATTGCCTTCTCGGCAATAAGTAGGCCCTCCAGGGGTATAGTCCTGAGAATATAGGAGAGATTGCAGCACCCTCAGGAAGCAGGAAGAGAACCTTCTGAAGTTACTGCTCGCCTGGCAGAGTACCTTAGAAGATGACTGGGAGAGAACAGCCTTGAAAATGGATTTTTTCTTTGGTCAAGGTGGTGCTAATTGTAGGAAGGTCCTGGTTGCTTTTTTTTGTTGTTTTTGATAAGTATTTTGGGCACCACAGATATCAGAAAGGTGGTGGAGGGAGCTCTGTCACAGTAGCTGGGTCAGCTGAAAAGGGCAGCAGGAACCGCAACTCTTTGTCGACAGTTTCTGTATCCCGCGGGCTCCCCTGGTGTCCTTTTTTGTTGGCTTTGAATGAAGCAGAACATTGTTTTCCAAAAATACTCCCACTTTCATTATGATCATCATCGCCATTATTGTCATTATTGCTATTCTCTGAATCACCCATCAGAGCAAACTTTCACATAACGACAAAGCCTGAATATAAGCACTTTACTTACTTTCTCAAAACAAGTGTCTGTAGGGTCACCTAGTCTTTGTAGTTAAATAGGCAGGGACCCTCCAATTATAGACAAATGTTCTGAAATTACCTTTGTGTTCCATTCACAAACCACACAGATGCATTTTTGTCATTAAGTGAGATTCCATGATGAGAGCAAGGTAAAGTGGAACATACATATTATCCCAGAGAAGGTAAAGCCATACTCAGAATGTCCTAATACACTGGATGAGAAACAGGACAAGTGTCAAAAGTTAGGGTATTCTGGGAGCAGATATGTTCCATGGAAGGCCAAGGTGTTTCTGTACACCCAAAAGTTTCAAATCAGGTGTTTATTGCCTAAAACATGTCTGAGAAAATTAACGAGGTAAGTTATTACCTACCCTGTCTGCAGTTTTTCCATTACCAGCTATAAAAGCAGGTAGCAATCTCACTCTTCCTTGAAGGCATCATTCATTATAAATTACTTGCTTTCAGTCATGAGGGGAGTACAATGAAAAGGAAAGTACCAAAGAAGGTCTTCACCGTGCTTTGTTAGGAGACAAAACAGGAGCACTGAGCATTCATATTATTGTCAAACTTCCCCGAATGAGATATTTTGAATTCAAATGATTAGTTGGTAACGGGATCCTTAGTATTATCTGAAACTAGACTGGTTTCTTTCTTTTCTTATATTTTAAAAACTAATAAGAGCCAGAGGCATACTCTCCTATCTGAAGCAGTAACTCATGTTACTATTTGACTGGAGCAGTATTTTCATTTTTATTTTGGCTCAGTCCTACTTTTGTTCCAACCAAGTGTTATTGAAGATGAAAGGTAGGAGTAGGGAGAAAGTGTTCCTTATGGTTCACTCTGCTCCTAAGTTGTCAGAGAGAGCCAAAAGACAGATTTATGTTCCCTAGCACCATGCCTAGTTATAGGTCCAGACTGCTCTTAAAGGTGGGCAAAAATCACTCTAGTTCATGGCTGTCTGTGATCATGAAGGGGTCTTCAAGATGGGCAATCTATAACTTCGATTGCAGTGACCAGTCATGTAGACACCCCAACTTAGATCCAGATGTATTTGTACATACAGATGAACTTTGCTACATGATTGTCAGATTGCTTCCTTATTTTGTGCTATTTAAATCCAGATTTAAACTGCTGCACTGCATTTTGGAATACACGATTGCTTCACATAGGACTCTTAGGTGAAATAGGATTTTGAGACCAATATTCGGTCCTATGAAGACAGCAAAGTTGCAAAGATCATGGAGCACAGAAGTTCCTCGGGATATTGCTTGTGATGAATCGTGAAATACTAATAATTTAACATTTAAATTGGGGAGAAGAAATAAATATACTCAAAGAGCTTATCAAAATTAAGTGTAGGACTAATTAAGGCCAACTTAGCTCCTATTATTTCCTCTTACACTGAATATAACCTCCTACAGGCAGTAGGGGTGCCTGATGGATGTTCTCCTTAGGAAATGTGTGGTCATGTCTGATAAGCATAGGCAGCACAACATCATTTATTTTTATCAAAGCTCCCCAGGCAGGAGAAATTGATAGAGATTACCATTTAATCTGTAAGAACTGGGATCTTTATTCAGCAGTACTTATAATTTATGTACTTGAATATTTTGCTACACTTAAAACCTTGAAATCTCCAAGTATAAAAATTGCTGCTAGTTTTCTTAGAGTACCAATGGTAGTAACAACTTACTCTTAAATAGATCTCCACTTTGGAACTGAATTCTTTATCTTAGTGACTAGAATACATTATATCTCTGTACCCAGTAGTGTTTTGTGAAGGAATAAAATATTGTAATGAACACTGTCTCTTCTTCTGGTTCATTTTCTCATTCAACAAATTATCATCTTCTTTGCCACACATATATTCTGCCAGAATTTGATGTTCTATAGTTATATAGCTTAAATGAGCTTAAGGTAGGCTTCACTCCAATAACGAAGAACCACCAAAAATCTTTGATGCCTTTAATGACAAAGGCTTATTTGTTGCCTATGTGTGTTTTGAAGATTGTCTTTGACTCTGCTCCATGTCGATCTACATTTTGCAATTTAGTTGAAGAAGCAGCCCCTATCTGCTTATGCCAGACTCATTCTAGTCAGAAAATAGCAAGGGCAGAATCATAGGCTAGCTTTTAAAATTTCTGCTTGGAAGTGGCATATGTTACATCGGCTCACATTTCATTGGCCAAGGTAAGTCACATCTACAAGCCAATTGTCAATGAGGTGGAAAGAATAATCCTTCTGTCAAGAGGTCCTGGAAGTGAGGGCCAGTGAATATTTTTGACAATAATACAATTTACAGCAAGCACCGCCCTAGGGAATTTACTGTCCAGATGGAAAACTGAAAGTTATGATATAGAAGTGCTACAGGGCATGCAACAATCAGAGTTCCATATTAGCGTCTAGGTTCTTCGTTTTGCTTCCTATTAAACATTGCAAATAAGTGCACTTTTGGTTAGTGTTTCTGTTTTTCTCACGCTGAGTTAAAGGCAGACATTTGCTAAAATAAAACCAATTGAATCCAGGTTTTGTGGTAAAAACATAACATTTAGAAATGTGGAACAGATGAATAGTGACTTCTCCATTTCCAGGCCATATTGACTGAGTGTCCAATCCAATTGACTGTGCAGATATTGACCATCAGAATCACAGGATGAAAAAGCTCTGATCTAATGGAAAAATGACTAATTCAATAGTCATATATCAATACGGCCTCTTGGTCATCCAATAATGATATATGTCCTTAAAAACCAAATGAAAAGGGCAAAGAAGTAGAATCATATTAAAATTCTCATGAGGTCTCTTCCAGATACCCATTAGACCAGCACTGGTTTGGTTTTGGCTCAGGCCTTTGTAGAAGTCCCTCCCAATTCCAGATGGAGGCATATTATACACTCAAGTCTAAACCTCACTTGGGAATTCTGATGTAATTTCATTTAATATGAAATGCATCTAACATCTAATAATATTTGATAATATTCAGTTGCCCAAAGGGGCTGACTGTTAACTTGTCTGAAAACTTGTGATTCAGTTTAGTCATTCTTAGAATTTATATTGTCAGTAAGTGTATCATATAAATAATTCAACTGCTAACAAAAAATAGAATCTGTGAAAATGGTGGAATTTTCATTATCATGTTTAACATTTGATGAGCTCTCAAAACTGAATACAAAGTACAAAGATTCATAGCTTAATGAAAGCTATTTTTAAAAATAAGTGTAATATAGTACTTTGCTTGAAACTAAAATTGCAAGTGAAATTCACATTTGTTCTAGGAGAGGAAATTGAATGACTATTTTGATAAATTAAGAAGATTAAATAGATTTAAAAAGTAATAATATGTAGGGTGACTGCGGGTTGTAAACGAAGGAACTGTGAACTGCAAAACAAGGGCATGAACTACGACCAGCTCTTCCTTCAGTGAAATGGACCATCAGAGCAAATAGCTTGCTGAGCCCAGGCCCAGATATTCCTAATTTTGAAACTGAGTGATTTGGATCAAGTGCTGGTAAATTTGCACGAAATCATATTCCTTCCTTCCTTCTGTCATTTATTTAAATATAATTATTGAACTGTGAAATGCTTCAAACACAAAGTAGGCACTGGATAGTGTGTTAATGAATCAGACAATCTTGGCCCTGCTCTCAGGAATTTGGAATCAACTAATGGAGACAAAATAAACAAATTGTTGTAGTGGGTACCTTGAGAGGAATAAAGGCCTGATACCTAGAATCTACTCAGGGAGTGAGGAATGTCTTCTTTGAGGAACTGTCTGTTGCCCAGTTCTAAAGAATGAGAATTGGGAACACAGAGATGTGTGGGTGGAGAAAAGAGCTCGAGCCATGTAAAGGATTTGGATTTTATTCACGTGCGATGGAAAGTCATTGATGAGGTTATAGGCAAGGAAGTGAGAGGAGGTGATTTATGTTTAAAAAAATTGATCTGGGCGCCTGGGTGGCTCAGTGGGTTAAAGCCTCTGCTTTCAGCTCAGGTCATGATCTCAGGGTCCTGGGATCGAGGCCCGCATCGGGCTCTCTGCTCAGCAGGGAGCCTGCTTCCTCCTCTCCTTGTCTCTCTGCCTGCCTCTCTGCCTACTTGTAATCTCTCTCTCTGTGTCAAATAAATAAATAAAATCTTTTAAAAAAAAATTGGTCTGGCTATTTTAGGACGAGTGAATTATAGAAGGGTAAGGGGTGAGGAGGTACAGCAGGGGAAATTGCACTCACCCAGACAAGACATGATGGGACACTGGACTAGAAGTAGTAAGAGGAGAGATCAAGGCAGGCAAATGGATTTTAAATACATTTCAGAGGAAGAAGTGGACGTATTTGATGATAGCTGAATGTACAGAATGATGCAGAGGGAAGCAACAAGAGTGATTCTTAGGATTTTCTTGAACAACTGGATAGTGGTGCTATGTAGTGAGAATATAAGGCTGGAGAAGAAATTGGTGGGACAGTAGGTAGCAATCAAGGAATCCATTTCAACCCACTTAGCAGAAATGACCATGAGCTTTCCAATTTGGAGATGTCAAGGTTGCAAGGTAGTTGCATATTTGAGTTTGGAGCCCAGAAGTAGCTTTGGGCTAAAAATAAAATGTGATATTTAAAGCCATAAAAATGGATGAGGTCACTGATGTAAAAAAAAATACCTATTGAGAGAAGTGTAGAGAGTCTGGGACCAAACTCTGGAGTCATCAGGAAAACAAACAAACTGAGAAGGTAAAGTCAGAACAGTCAGAGACAAACCAGGAGAGAGTACTGTCCTGGAATCTTTAGGAAGATAGTATTTCAAGAAGGGTGGGGGGAGTGGATACCACACTGAATATTGATGAGAGGAAGATGAAGTTAGAACAGAAAAGGAGCCTTAACAGTATAGACATCATTAGTAACCTTGAAATAAATAGCATTTCAGTGGAGTTGGGGAGGGGAGACATAGACCAAAGTAGAGTAGAAGGAGGAGCAAATACAGTGCGAGATAGTGGAGATAGCAGGTTAAACAATTCTTGAAAAGTCATTCTATAGAAGACAATAGAAAAAGGGGATATCTGGAGGGAAATATAAGATGCTAGGAGGATTCTTCTTGAATAGTAAAGATATGCATGTTTGTTGCTAATGGGAAAGGTGAGTCAGAAGAAGAGTTTGTTGGTGCATTTAAGAAAGGTATGCAAAGTCTGTGGGAAGGCTAGAGCAGGTGGGGAAGCTGATTCTCAATAGAAGGAGGACATGTCTTCAGTGATAGAGAATGAGGTAGAAACAGATATAGGTGCAGGGAAATGAAAAATGAGAATATTTAGATTCTATCATTGAAATATGCATAATTATGACAGAGATGGTAGGGCAGCTGTGGGGCAGGAAATCTGAGAGGAGAAATGTCTAGAAATGGTAGGAAGCTTTAGGAAGCATTTGTACATATGAGTCGTCTTAGCATTTGGTAGAGGCTGGATAAATGTTGTTGAACAAATAGATGAAAGCATGGCATTTTAGTTACAAAA
This sequence comes from Ailurus styani, assembly GCA_002007465.1. Lineage (NCBI taxonomy): Eukaryota > Metazoa > Chordata > Mammalia > Carnivora > Ailuridae > Ailurus > Ailurus styani. Next base: position 2,223,106 of record LNAC01000254.1, on the reverse strand, counting down.
ACAGGTTCACAATTAGTTTGCAGACAGAAAACTTAGAATTGTGCATATACCAGACTTAGTTCAAAACCACTTATTGCAAAAATCTCTTCAAGGCTCCACTGGAGGAACTAAACCTGTCAGTTTGAATATATTGAGAATATATTCTCAAGACCTTAGGCTACAAGAAAACAGTCAACATTACATATCTTCTCATCATCCAAATCCTCTAATTTGAGTGAAAAAAGCCAGTGAAGTTAAAAAAAAAAAGTGGCCCACCCAAAGTTTTGGATATTAGCACACCAGCAATGCCATAATTACATATGATGACCATTTCCGACCCTGTCGTATATGCACAAATGAGATGTTTATAACACTAATTATTCTGTATTTTTAAAATATATTTCTCTGTTATCACCTTCAAAAAGCCCCTTTTACTGGTTCTACTTGAGACTGTTCCCCAAAACCATTTCCTAAGACAGGCACTCTGAGTGAAAATGTTCTAAACCTCTTGGTAAGCCTCAGAGTATTGATTATCTTCTAATCTAGTTTTGACTTTGCCTTGAAACTTCAGCCATAAAAGATTTAAAAGATTTTGCCCTTCACTAAAAGCTATCATCTGTAATCCTTGCACTCGCCCATTTCAGAATCCAGATGACTGAATGTCACATTCGGTTACCTTTATAAACCCCCAAATCAAAGTTTCTAATATCAACACTTGCCTTACTCATCACTCTTGCTTCTCAGCTCCCAATTTATTGGTAATTCTTTACCACCCCTTGCCACTTAACTGTCTGCAGGGCTTGAGAGGTCAGAGCAGCTAAGCAGGTTGCTAGACTCAAACAGCTTTAAAAGTTCCACAAATTTCATACAGAAAATGGGAAAACATAAAAACCATGCATGTCAAAATGTCATCCCATGTTGACAGTAAATCACTTAGCTAACATTTAGTTTGTCTTTGGTGTACTATCAGGAACCACTAGCAGCTGTCATGTGTGTGCCTGTGTGTGTGCGGGCATGTGTGTTTCAAAGTAATTTCTTAAGCCCTTAGAAAATGCCGCAGTTTTTGCCTCCATTCGTCTTTTTTAACCTTTTACAAATAGCCAAAATAATGTATGGATGTGCGATTTCACTGTCCTTTTCTCTCAAATGCAGGCAATAAAAGTTGATTTGCACTAACAAGCTAAAAGCTCTGAGTGCTACCAGACTGTGATGCATTCCAGGAGGGAGGGTAGCTTTCAGATCCTAGGATGGTAGAAAGCCTTTTCACAATAGACACTGCAAAGATTTAGAATCCAAGGCTGGGATCCAATCTATTGTTCAGAAGCCGGCCAGTATGGAAGAAAAGATTCAACTGAAAATTGGTCAGAGTGGAGAGAATCTCCTTTTTTGAGTTTCTTTTGATTTCAGCATAGTCCACACGTAGTATAGCTGATGCAATTTAAGCCTTCCCTCCTCTCTTCAGTATGCTCTGCAAGGATTCTGGTGTGGGAGGTTCATAGCATTAGCAATAAGGCATAAAAATGTTTGTGAGAAAATACATGCTGGAAATATACATGCTAGCAATATCCTATGTTTACGCCACTGGCTGGCAGTTGAAATTTCCATTAGTTACAAAGTAGAAAATATAGTAAAAAATATGTTAAGAATGAAAATACTCCTCTGATAATATGCATCTACCTTTTCCATTTTACATTTCGTTGGCAAATGTACTAAATTTGAAAAGATGTTAATTTGAAAAGCTATTACTGTGGTCCTGCATAGAATTACAGGCTAGAAACACAAAGCTGCCATTTTACTAAGGTAGATTTAGCCTCAAATAAGTATATATAGTGTTTCTTAAAAGATGAAAGTGTAACTGGATCGTTGCAAATCTCAACCAGCATACAGAATAGACATATAACCACTATGTAACCATCATGAATGTGCGGTTCGGGCAAACAAAAAGGTGTCCTGGGAAAGGATGGAGCTCCCACAAAGAAAGAAATGTGTCTAGAAAAAAAAAATGAACATAGCCTATAACGACAGGGAGGTTACTCCATTTTTGCATCTTGGCTTTTCTCCCATCACACAAAACCAGCGAGACAGAAATGGAATATAACAATGAGTTTAGAAAACAATGTGTATCAAACCATGAACTTCATATATTTATAGATAGGAAGTAGAGTGGTAGTGATCTAAAAGATCGGGCTTTGAAACCAAATATTTTTCATGTTTAGCAGCTTTCAGTTATATGTTGTGCAATTTTGAGTAATTCATTTAACCTTGTGATATGGCTCATCCTCCTTTTCTGTGTGTGTGTGTATATATATATATATATATATATATACACATGTATATATAATAGTATACATTTAATATATACAAAATATAGCCCTTTTATAGATTTGTGAGGATTAAATGGTTTAATGTTTGCAAGGTTCTGGGTGGCCCATCTTTACCGTTCAATAAATGTTAGATATTATTAAGTAATTGCGAACATTTCGTACAAAAGAATAGCACATATGGCCTTGAGAATTTTTAACTCCACAAATAAATATCCTGTTTTCATGATTGGTAAGCATGTAGTAAGAGTAGCAGTGGTAGTGGGGGGAAGGGTGGAAGTCCTGGGTAGAGTAGTGGGATTAGCAATGCCTTAATGTTGAGGTAGAGAATTGTATGCAGAGATTTCTTGGAAACTGCTTCCTGAAAGAACACCTGTAATGAGTTAGGAATCACAATTTGGCAGGGGGAAATGTTGATGTGTGTGTTGATGGTGAGGTAGTTGCAACCGAGAACTCAGCCATCTCAGATTGCTCTCTAAAGTTTCAAAGGCTCTTCAAAAATACCTCAAATTGCCTTGTATTGAGGCAGGAGGTTGGGGGTCTTTTTTTTTTTTTTTTTCATTTTCCATCAGTCAGTGGATGCAGGCTGCTCCTGGGGAGGGGCATAATCTTGGGCAAGGCAACTGTCTTCAACCTTAGCAATTGTGGGAGAGTGGAAGTTCTGGGTGGCATTCGCTGTAGCTTTGACCACAGTTCACTGTTTGTGTTGCTCAGATCTTCTTGCTTTATATAAAGTCAACAAATCTAGGAACAACTCTTCTAGGATTCTGGTTGGGGTGAAAACTAAAAAAAAAAAAAAATGTAGTACAGTCCCTGTCACAACCGTTGGTCTTGGGGTCACAGTGATATTCATCAGCCCTCCTATTCTATTCTAGATTCCCCGGTGCCCTTGGCTAGCAACTCTGGTGATCTCATATGTTTATCTGGTGAATATAACCCTGGCCCTCAACCGTCAGGTTTTGAGGACTGGTCATCATGCCCTTTTGACTGTCACTACTGCACTTAAAATTGTGCAGAAGAGTATCAATCATCTTGGTACAAACAGTCTTCCCTTCTCTATTTGGAACATGGTTTCTTTTTTGCCTGTGGGCCCCTTGGTACAAAGAAACTAAAGGAAATGGTGGCAGAGTAGTTTCAAGCTTAATGGGACTTTGGTAGCATTCCCTGATAGACATGCCCACCCCCTCCCTCAACACTAGGATCTCTGGTCCCTCTCAGCATAGAATTGCAGGGATATCCCTGGGAGTCATGATTAGTGAAGTCTTTACCTCCTTGTATCTAATATTGCAATTTTTCTCTTTTCAGACCTGTGACGAACCAATCTCATGAGGAAAATTAAAATTAGAATTGGCTTTTCAGAACTGCTCTAAATTGAAGTAAGTTTCCTGAGCTTTTGTCCTTCAATATTACCCAGTCATCTTGCCACTTAAGTGAGTCAGAGAATAAGTTGATTATCAATGGGTTTATGAAGATTTTGAGAGAACTGATGTTATCCTGGAATATTTTCTCAAAAATATTTTCTCGTGATCACCTTGCCTCTAATTCATTCTGTGCTCAAAATGCTAGTGTATAATGGCAATTTAAACCTAGATGTTGTAAAACCAAAAAATCTTATTTAAGAAATCCTAGCTCAAAATTGAAGTCCCCAAGCTCTGTTTTAAGGCAATTTACTTACTGAATTTTTTAAAAATAAATTTTGCTCAAATAGCAATGACTTTCCATTATGATTCTATACGTAGAATTGGACACAGATGCCACATATGTGAAATCTGTTTTTTATGTAATTTTAGTCATTCTCTAGTGTTCCTCTGTTATAGAATGGGTAAAAAGTTTATTCAGATTTTATTCTTAGAAAAGAAGTTTAAGCAAGTCTAAGTAAGCTACAAGTCCATTAAAAGTAATAGAAGGAGATAGAGATCAGCTCTAAGTAAATCCTGTGCAGAGGAATTTATCTTTCAAGTATTCACCTCTTCTGGAAGATAAGAAAGGTTTTCTTAACCAATTAATCGAGGCTCTTAACTAAATGTCATGGCAAACAAATTCAAATTTTACATCATGAAGTCGTTTCTTATTGCAAACTTGGCAAGAACACCGTAAATTTTGTATAAAGTGATGATATAGCATTTCCAGGATCCCTGCTGTGCTTCCTGATTACCGGATTTAAATCCATGGCTTTATTGGAAAAAAACGATGACTGGGAATCAAAACAGCTACTGATTCAGGTTCTAGAATAGCTATTCCCCAACCTTCTTATGAAAAATGAGACTGGTATTTGACTTTATGACATCATTATTGCACATTAGATTTGTAGAGTTGACAATAGGGGGCCAAGAATTTGTCATGAGGTTTTCCTGGAAATGACGGGGCCAACCTGAGATCAGGACAGCAACATCTTGGAAGGAATCCGGAATTTACTTCATTTGTTATTCAAACCCCACTCAGTTATTAACTGGCTTCACTTCAGTTATCAGCATACATATCAGCTTAGACCTCTGGATATTAAGCTTTTAGAGAGAAGGAGTCATAGCCACCATTCATTTATTTGGTAAAAATAAATGATTTTATATGGTAAATTTTGGCTAGGACATTTTATTATGCACTAAAAAACCTATATATTCCAGTTAGTTGAAATGATGTTTATTGAACAGTGACCAGGTACTCATTGTGCTTAATGTACGTGTGTGTTTCTGTTTGTATTGTGTGTATGTGAATTCTCAATGTTTTTTAAATGAATAAATATGCAAAAAAATTCAAGGAGAGTTCATTATAGGCTGAATTTGTCAATGGATGCTCAATGGAAAAGGCAGAACTTGAGCTCCCCTTTGGGGGTAGAGAAATAGACAGCAACATCCTCAATATTTGGATAGGGACAATCACACAGTAAAAGAACTTTGCCTTGATAAGGAGCTAATGTACAAAGTGTTCCCACTGTCATCTTAGTAAACAACTTGGTCCCCAAGGCTCCAATGGAGAGTTTTGACTAATTGTGGCTTCCAGGAAAATTGGTAAGTTGGGTTCAGAGTGATATTTGCTTATAACTGGAATCATCCCCAGGATTTTAAACATTACAAGATGTGTGTGAAACCAAGGGAATCTGGGTAGTTGAATGGGGAACTCAGCTGTCCCTAAGTAGTTCATGCCAATATCAGAGTACAAAAACAATGATCATGTGGTTGCTGTTACTACTGTTACTACTAAACTTGATGAGTTTATATTTTGTTTTAATAGAGATTTTTATTGTCCAACATCCAACTCAATAACTTCATTTCTGGGTGGACATTACTCCTGTTGCTGCTGGCTATTGTGGTCCACATAAAAAATAAACATGGTTGAGTCTCAATTCAAACACTTTGGACAAAAAGCTAACATGGAACTTTTACAACAAATTTTAGGTCCTGAAGTCTGATTTATTTCTAAATAGTTAAATATATCAGTATGTATAAGGTGTAGTAAAGACAGAAAGGGATAGAGAAGTCTATCTATAGGATAAGCTTCATCCTTTGTTTCTCTAATATCTACCCTAAGAGGCATTTTGGAAATCTTTTCATTATGGATATTTTAAAATATATGTAAATGTAGATAGAATAGTAAAATGTGTCCTCATATGGCCATCAAAAACTTAAATAATTATCAATACTTGGCAAACCCTATTTCATCTGTGTGCCCACCCACTCCATCTCTCTCCTTAGAAGATGACTTTAATGCTAATTCCAGACATCATCTCATATCATCTGTAAATACTTTAATATTTATCTCAAAACCATTAGGATTCTTATTTACATAAAAATAACACCATGGTATAATTTTATTTTTTATTTTTTTATTAACATATAATGTATCATTTGTTTCAGGGGTACAGGTCTGTGAATCATCAGGCTTACACAATTCACAGCACTCACCATAGCATACACCCTCCCTGATGTCCATAACCCAACCACCCTATCCCTGCGCCTCTCCCCTCCAGCAACCCTCAGTTTGTTTCCTGAGATTGAGTCTCTTATAGTTTGGCTCCCTCCCCCATCCCATCTTGTTTCATTTTTCCCCTCCCTGCCCCTAATGACTCCACGCCCTGCCTCTCAAATTCCTCACATCAGAGAGATCATATGATAATTGTCTTTCTCTGATTGGCTTATTTTGCTTAGCATAATACCCGTGGACGTTCCATCTATGTCACTGCAAATGGCAAGATCTCGTTTCTTTTGATGACTGCATAGTATTCCATTATATATATATATATATACCACTTCTTCTTTGTCCATTCATCTGTCAATGGACATCTAGTTTCCTTCCACAGTTTGGCTATTGTAGACATTGCTGCTATAAATATCCAGGTGCATGTGCCCCTGAGGATCACTACATTTGTATCTGTAGGGTAAGTACCCAGTAGTGAGATTGCTAGGTTGTAGGGTAGCTCTATTTTCTTTTTGAGGAACCTCCATACTATTTTCCAGGGTGCCTGCACCAGCTTGCATTCCCACCAACAGTGTAGGAGAGTTCCCCTTTCTCCACATCCTCTCCAACACCTGTCATTTCCTGACTTGTTGATTTTAGCCATTCTGACTGGTGTGAGGTGGTATCTCACTGTGGTTTTGATTTGTATTTCTCTGATGCCGAGTGATGTTGAGCACTTTCTCATGTGTCTGTTGGCCATTTGGATGTCTTCTTTGGAGAAATGTCTGTTCATGTCTTCTGCCCATTTCTTGACTGGCTTATTTGTTTTATGGGTGTTGAGTTTGAGAAGCTCTTTATAGATTTTGGATAATAGCCCTTTATCTAATATGTCATTTGCATCCCAGGAATAAATTCCACTTGGTCATGGTGAATAATCCTTTTAATGTGCTGTTGGATCCTATTGGCTAGTATTTTGTTGAGGATTTCTGCATCCGTGTTCATCAGGAATATTGGTCTGTAATTCTCCTTTTTGATGCGGTCTTTGCCTGGTTGGGATCAAGGTAATGCTGGCCTCATAAAATGAGTTTGGAAGTTTTCTTTCCATTTCTATTTTTTGGAACAGTTTCAGGAGAATAGGTATTAATTCTTCTTTAAATGTTTGGTAGAATTCCCCTGGGAAGCCGTCTGGCCCTGGGCTCTTGTTTGTTGGGAGATTTTTGATGACTGCTTCAATCTCCTTACTGGTGATGGGTCTATTCAGGTCTTCAGTTTCTTCCTGGTTCAGTTTTGGTAGTTTATATTTCTCTAAGAATGCATCCATTTCTTCCAGATTGTCAAATTTGCTGGTGTAGAGTTGCTCATAATATGTTCTTAGAATTGTTTGTATTTCTTTGGTGTTGGTTGTGATCTCTCCTCTTTCATTCATGATTTTATTAATTTGAGTCCTTTCTCTTTTCTTTTGGATAAGTCTGGCCAGGGGTTTATCAATCTTATTAATTCTTTCAAAGAACCAGCTCCTAGTTTCATTGATTTGTTCCACTGTTCTTTTGGTTTCTATTTCATTGATTGCTGCTCTGCTCTTTATTATTTCTCTTCTCCTGTTGGGTGTAGGCTTTCTTTGCTGTTCTTTCTCTAGCTTTTGTAGGTGTAGAGTTAGGTTGTGTACTTGAGACCTTTCTTGTTTCTTGAGAAAGGCTTGTATTGCTATATACTTTCCTCTTAGGACTGCTTTTGCTGTGTCCCAAAGATTTTGAACAGTTGTGTTTTCATTTTCATTTGTTTCCATGAATTTTTTTAATTCTTCTTTAATTTCCTGGTTGACCCATTCATTCTTGAGTAGGGTGTTCTTTAGCCTCCATGTATTTGAGTTCTTTCCAACTTTCCTCTTGTGGTTGAGTTCTAGTTTCAGAGCATTATGGTCTGAAAATATGCAGGGAATGATCCCAATCTTTTGGTACCTGTTGAGACCTGATTTGTGACCCAGAATATGGTCTATTCTGGAGAATGTTCCATGTGTACTAGAGAAGAATGTGTATTCTGCTGTTTTGGGATGGAATGTTCTGAATATATCTGTGACGTCCAACTGGTCCAGGGTGTCATTTAAAGCCTTTATTTTCTTGTTGATCCTTTTTTTTAAAGATTTTATTTATTTATTTGACACAGAGAGAGAGATTACAAGTAGGCAGAGAGGAAGGCAGAGAGACAGGGGGAGGAGGAAGCAGACTCCCGCTGAGCAGAGAGCCTGATGCGGGCCTCGATCCCAGGATTCTGCAGTTATATCTAGAATAGGCATAGTAATCCAAGAAAGTTTAGAAACCATGACAAATTTCCCAAGATACTAAGGTTATTTGTTACCTGAGTGTATAATAATAGTCAGAAATGTTCCAGATCACAGAATGATGGGTGGTTGAGGTTGCATTCCAAGCCAGGTCTCCAGAGGCTACCATGATCTGGCTCCCTCCCACCCTCTATGCATTTCTTGGATAACTTTTTGGGGACTAATTAGTCCTTTGTAACCTTGCCTGGTAAGTGCATCACCCAAGAATGTTTCTCCTTTCTAGTCATCCCTGCTCAATCACCCCTGTACCCCACCCCCATGTGAAGTGTGTTGGATTTCTTTAACATAGCAAAGGAAATAAAGCAGATAGATACAGTTATGTTGCATATTCAAATAGACTGAAGTTTCAATTCTTGCTTCAAGTGCCACATGATTATTACCAGTTTTAGGACATTAGAATTCTGAAAATTCCTCCAAAACTCAATGGCTTCCTCAAGATTACTTGAGTTCATTTCCAGTGTGTACTGATGATTGACCTTGAAGAAAATAAACTAGAAGACATGAAATCATTATAGTCAGCAGCTGCTTGAAGAATACTATGAAAGATGAAATTTGAAGTTCCTATGTCAAGCTGAGCAACCCATCTATCCTGATGAGTTAAGACAAAAGTTACTCCTCATTTGTATACGGTGGATTTTGTCTGCTCTTCATGCAAAAACTTTTCATCTACTACAGGAAGAAAAGACTGTGCCAATGAAGCTTATGAGCTGTTGGCATGTGGAAGATGAATCTTGACAAAATCATTAGGTGCTGCAGTTCACCCATCTCCACTTATCACAATCAGGACCCCATAGGGGGCAAAGAAGGGGATGCAGATTATGACCTTTCATGGTTTGATGAAAGGAGAGATTGAGATGAACTAGATGATTCTGATAAGGAGTTTTCTGCTGTCTCAGTACAAATAAGGAAAGTGGGTTAAGATAGTCAATGTCCTTCTGGAGGCTGTAGTTCTAGTTTCTCATCAAATTTACAGTAGTGATTGTTCCCCAGGCAACTGATTTCACTATATCCCTCCTTTCCTTCCAAATTTACCTCAAGTCCCTCTTCCCTCAAAAGGTTTGCTCAACTGTTTTGACCCTTGGGGATCATGCCCTTCTCTTCATTCTTTTATAACTTACTGTCTTTTTCACTTTCCTGGGAAATTAGAAGATACCTTGTAATTAATTTCTAGCAAGGTACCAAGTCAGAGAGCTGATTGCACATAAATTTTTGCTTACAGCAATTTCTTGTTATAGAAGATGTAAGAATTATTGATATTAATTTATAAAGTGTTAGATATAACATGAAGTCTTTGAAGGAATAGGTAAAAGTGGGCAGCATTCTAGACAGACATAGTGCTCATATTCAGAGGGACCACCTACAGCAAACTATTTACTACCTGATGCCCCATGAAAAGTGACTGGGGGGCAAAGAGGCCACAGTGAGCTGTCCCAGGCCCCAGCCAGGAGAACTCAGTTGCCTACTCCTGTGTCGGCACCCTTATGTGATGAGTAATAGCTGTAGACTTTATTTCATTGAAGGCAAATGTTAGTCACAGATGAGTAGCCTAATTGTTGTTTTCAGGTAATTTAAAATTGAAACAGACACTCATTTGACATTTAACTTACATTTTCCATTGGATTTTTATCTAATGGGTGTGTATTCTTTTTCCTTAACTAGATTGTAAACCCCACTGACAAAAACAGACTCCCTAATTTTGCTGTTCTCAATGCACAACTCATTGTTATGCATTGGTACAACAGTCAATACAGTATTAAGTTGCCATTGCAGATAATAGTCTAAGTAAACTCTGAATGCTAAAATTTTTGTGAAGCTCTTTCTTGAGGAAAAAGATGGTTTTTACCTGATAATTCCTTTGTGGTGCATAATCACACATAGAAGTAAAATAGATTTCTAGATGAACAAGAAAACTACCTTAAAATGCCTAATGTGAATAATAGAATATTAAGTCTTTCACTTTCTCTGTGATTCAAAACATTTTGGATCTATTCTAAGTTATCACAAGTTAGCACTACCCCAGACTTTTTCTGGAGGTTGTAATCTTAGGTTATTTCTCAGCTGTTTACAGTCAACACCCAAATGTCTGGAAGATAAATCAAGTCCTACATCATCTTTTACTGCTCCTAGTTTTTCTGCAACTTATTCTTGAGCTAACAGAGAAAATAAGAGAGCTAAATCATTAACCCCCCCCCCAAGTAACATATAATGAATTGTTATGTCTCTAATTTTTGGAGGGACGATATAGACAAATGGTTGCATAACTTTTGCATTTACTATGAAACTTCTATGGAGGATGTCATAGATCATGCCATTCAATGTCTGCTGTACAGTACCCTAAAATCAGACATTTCATTCAAAGTTGATACTAAAAAGAACTTTTTCCCTAGAAAATTATAAAAAGCAGAAATTATATGATTTCTACTCTTGCGCACAATTCTTTTCTTGACTGGGATACCAGAAAGCTTACGTGGTTTTTATGTTCAATCCTAAAAGCCACACTGAGTTTTGTTATTGGTGCATTTGTTTTCTCTTCTTAGCTATGTTTCTTTATTCTTTAATTTTTATTTTTCTACTTTTGTATTTTTTCACTTTAGAAGCTGACTTAAAATCCTTTCTGAAAGAATGTGGTGCACAAATATATTTCAACTGAAGTCACACTTAGCATTAAGTAGGCAGGCAATTGTTCTGTGAAGGCTACCTTGGTGCATGGTGCATTGTGCATTGGTAGGCTCACCTATGTGAGTGATGGAGTGAGATTTGCTTTGCCTGAACTACATTGGGCAGGCCCATGAAAGATTTGGATGAAAAGCTATTTAACAAAGCTTACCTAAGCAAGCCAGACTAAGGAGTTGTCTATGGGGAAAATAGAGTAAATGTGTTAAGAAAAGGCTGAACTTACTGGACTTAGCATGATAACCAGCAAGATCCATCCATGTTGTCTCAAATGACAGGGTATTATTATTCTTCTCCTCCTCCTCCTCCTCCCCTCCCTCCTCCTCCTTTTCTTCTCCTCTCCACCTCCTCCTCCTCTTCTCCTCCTCCTCCTCTTCCCTCTTCTTCTTCATCTAAATAATATCCCATTGTATGTTTTCATATATACACACCCATTTTCTTTATCCAGTGATGGACACTTAGGTCGTTTCCATGTTGCGGCTATGGTGAATAATGCCATAACGAAGGTGGGAGTGCAGGTATCTATTTGAGATAGTAATTTCATCACTGTCATTTGGGTAGGTACCCAAAATGGGATTGCTAGATTATATTGTAGCTCTATTTTTAAATTTTTGAAAGTCCTCCATACTGTTTGCCATAGTGGCTGCTCCAATTTACATTCCCACCAACAATGTGCCAGGGTTCCCTTTTATCCACATTCTCACCAGTGTTTAGTTTTTATCTTACTGATATTAGCCATTCTAACAGGTGTGCAATGATATCTCATTGTGGTTTTGATTTGCATTTCTCTAATGATTAGTGCTATTGAGCAACTTTTCTTGTACCTGTTGGATGTGTGTATCAAATCATCACATTGCACATCTTAAACTTATACACAGTTATATATGTATTATATTTCAACAAAGCTGGTGGGGGGTTGGGGGAAATGCTGAACCTCTCAGAGCTGCTGGATGAAGGAAAATGACTGAAAGGGATCTTAAAGATTAAAATTGATATAAGAAAATAGGCTCGCTCTGCGTGCCTGGGTGGCCCAGTGGGTTAAAGCGTCTGCTTTCGGCTCAGGTCATGATCTCAGGGTCCTGGAATCGAGGCCCGCATCGGGCGCTCTGCTCAGCAGGGAGCCTGCTTTCCCCCTCTCCCTCTGCCTGCCTCTCTGCCTACTTATGATCTCTCTCTCTGTCAAATAAATAAATGAAAAAAATCTAAAAAAAAAAAAAGAAAGGAAAAGAAAATAGCTTTGCTCAGGAGAGCCCAGGCAGCTAGTGCAGCACTGAGAATGGAAAAGATCTCTTGAATACCAACGTGGTTTTCTTTGACTTATTCCTGGCTGACTTTTGAACCATTTTTCGATTAAATTATTTATGTGAGAGAGAGAAAGAGAGTGCACATGCACATGAGTGGGAGGGGCAGAGGGAGAGGGAGAGTCCCAAGCCGACTCCACACTGAGCATGGAGCCTGACTCAGGGCTCAATCTCATGACCCTGAGATCATGACCTGAGGTGAAACCAAGAGTTGGATGTTTAACTGATTGCACCACCCAGGCGCCTATGACTTGGGAACATCTTGCGACTTCATAGGCAATGCTCCCTGAAGGTCTGGTCCAAGACAGCCACGGACAAATTCAAGATTTTCTGGAGCCAAGCATAACCTGTTTTTAACCCTAGATAGGAAGAAAGTATCAGGCCTCATTTTTTGGGGTGGGGGTGAGGCTTAGGGATCTGAGTAATAGTTATTCTTTCCTCATGTTCAGTGACATCTCTGGGTGCCCCACAATGTGAGTGTCAAAGAGACAGAACACAGATCATACTTACTTGTCATAATTTTGAGGCATACCACAGTGGTCATGACAATTTATCATCCAGACAAGTTTGGACAGGAGAGCCCAAGAGCAAGACTGATGCTTTGTCAGGTGGGAAAGGGCTGGAAAGTCCCCCAGGCTATCTGAAGGAGTCAGTACAGAAAAAAAAGGTTGTGGTTGTCAAGGACAGGATTTTGGAAGACAGAACTAGAGGCTAATTTTTAGTGCAAGTGGATGTCTGATCTTAGGGAAGAAACTTCTCTATTTTTAACATAAATTTTCATTTTTGGAGCAGTTTTAGGCATATAGAGAAGTTGTGAAGAAAAGACAGAGTTCCCAAATACCCCTCACTCCCAGTTTCTCCTATTGCCAATATGTTGCACTAATGTGGTATATTTGTACAGTTGGTAAACCAATATTGGTATTATTAACTAATGACCACAGTTCACATTCAGGTTCACTCTTTGTCTTATACATTTCTCTGGGTTTTGGAAAATGAATAATGACATGTATCCACCATTACAGTGTTTTATAATTTCACTGCACTAAAATGCCCTATGCCCAACCTACTCACACATTGCCACCACCCCCTTAATTCCTGGCAACACTGATCTCTTTACTGTTTCTACAGTTTTGCCTTTTGTAGAATGTCATATAGGTTGAAATCATATAACATGTAGGTTTTTTTTCAGACTGGTTTCTTTTACTTAGCAAGTTTCCCCCATGTCTTTTCATAGCTTGATAGCTTTTTTTTTATTACTGAATAATACTTCTCGTATAGGTACACCACAATTTATCCACTTCCTATCAAAGGACATCTTGGTTATCTCCGATTTTTGGCAATTACGAATAAAGCTGTTATAAACATTTGTGTGCAGGTTGTGTTTAGGTATTTTTTCAATTCATCAGAGTAAATACAAAGGAGTGTGAATACTGGATGATATGGCAAATCTATGTTTGATTTTGTAAGAAAATTCCAGACTCTCTTCCAAAGTGGCTGTACCATTTTTGCATTCCTACCAACAATGATGACTGAGGGCCCCTGTTGTACCACATCCTCATCAGTATTTGGTGTCAGTGCTTTGTATTTTGGCCATTCTAATAGATGTGTAGTTGTATCTTGTTTTAAATTTAAATTTCCCAAGGATATATGATGTCCAACACCTTTTCATATACTTACTTGTCATGTGTATATTTTCTTTGGTGAGGTTCTATTCAGATCTTTGGTCCATTTTCATTTGGGTTTCTTATTTCCTTATTGTTCAATTTTTAAGAGTTATTTGTATATTTTGAACATAAGTCCTTCATCAGTTATGTGTTTCGCAAATACTTTCTCTCAGACAGTGGCTTGTCTTTTCATTCTCTCAACATTGTCTTTCACAGAGCAGAATTTTTAATTTTAGTGAAGTCCCATGTATCAAGTTCATCTTTCATGAATTATGATTGTTCTATGTAAAAAGCCATCACCAACTCAAATCATCTAGATTTCCTATTTTATCTTATAGGAATTTTATATTTTACTTTTAGGATTTTGATCCACCTTGAGCTAATTTTTGTGAAAGAATTGTATGTAGATTCTTTTGTGTTTTTTCATTGTTTATTTTTCTGTTTTCATTTTGCTTTGTTATTTTGCATGTAGTCCAGTTGTTCTAGCCCCATTTGTTGAAAAGGCTATCCTTTTTCTATTGAATTGCCTTTGCTCCTTGTCAAAGATCAAACACTGTTTTTATGTAGGTCTATTTCTGGAATTTCTATTCAATAGAATAGAATTTGTCAACTCTTTTGCTAAGGAAATACTATCTTGATCATTATAGCTTTCTAGTAAGTCTTAAAGTCAGGTATTGTCAGTCTCTTGACTTCCTTCTTCTTCAATATAGTTTTGGCTATTCTCGGTTTTTGTCTTTCATATAAACTTTTGAATCAGTCTTAAAATCCATAAACTAACCTGTTGGTATTTTGGTTGGGATTGCTTTGAATCTGCAGATCAATTTTGGAAAATGTTTACCTTACTAAGGTCATCCTATTCATGAACATGGACTATCTATTTATTTAGACCTTTGATTTCATTCATCAAAATTTTAGTTTCCCCTTATGTATGATATGTAAAAATCATATACATATTTTGTTAGATTTATACCTATTTGTTTTTTTATTTGGTCCTAATTAAATGGTATTTTTAAAAAATTCATATATTTTTTCATTGCTAGTATTATAGGAAAGCAACTGATTTTTCTACCTTGATCTTATATCCCACAGCCCTGCTATAATTGCCTATTAGTTCCTTAGTTCCTGGTGTTTTTTTTTTTCTATTCTTTTACTTTTCTACATGGACAATCATATCTCCAAAGAAGATGGTTTTATTTCATATCATATGTATATATATATATATATATATACATATATATATGATGGTGAATAGCAGTGGTGAGAGGAGACATCCTTGTCTTGTTCCTCATATTAGAGAGAAAGCATCTACTTTCTCACCATTAAGCATAAGATTAGCTTTAGATTTTTTGTGGATGTCATTTGACAATTTGAGAAAATTCCCCTGTATTCCTAATGATCCTAGTTTTCTGAAATTTTTTATCATGAATGGGTGTTGAATTTGGTCAAATCCTCTTGCTGCATCTTCAGATATGATCGTATGATTTTGTTCCTTAACCTGTTGATGTGGCAGATTATATTAATAGATGTTCAGATGTTGAACCAGGCTTACATACCTCAAATAAATCCCAATTGGTGTATAATTCTTTTTATACATCGTTGGGTTTGACTTGTTACTATTTTGCTGAGGATTTTTGTTTTGCATCTATGTTTATGAGAGATATTAGTCTGTAATTTCCCTTCTTAATAATGTCTTCTCTGATTTTGTTATTAATTGTAGAATGAGTTAGAAAGTATTCCCTCTGCTTTCATTTCCTGGAAGAGATTTTAGAGACTTGGTTCCATCTTTTTTTTTCATTTCCCTATCGGGCATACTTTTCCATGAGCTCAAAGATGCTGGTGAGGGATAGGGTGGGAAAGAAGACTTGTAGGCACAGCTGATCCTCAAATGGGAAGATTAGCTTTATTGAGAAGATGTCATAGTTTCTCTATTGGTATCATTATAGCCTATTGATAACTAACCATTACTAAGTAATGGCTCAAGAGGCAACATGCTGGTTCTAAAGAGTCTATCTAGTTTATGAATGGAAACAGAGAAAGGTCTTGATTTATAGCAGCTATATTGCATCTATAAACCAAAGAAACAATGTTCATGTACATAGTGTGGGTAATGAAATACTGATTACACATTGACTTGGTAAGCTCTGGTTGCTCTGGTATACCATCAGCAACAAACAGTCTTAAAACTTAAATGTTGTGTTCAATGATGCTTGAAAACAAAGTAAAAATATATATTCTTAAATGTATTTAAACAACATTTGAAATTCAGCTACATTTTAGAATAAGACAAACCTCCACACTATTTTACTTCATTTCCAGTTCTGAAATAGGAGGATCATAATCTTACAGAATTTCTAAGACAATCAAGTAAGATAATTTATTAGTATTTTTTCATCATCTACAGTTTTAAGCATTTCAGTAGACACAAAATGAGTCAAACACAGCTTTTGCCTTCGAACAGCATGTATTTTAGAAAATGATAGTACACTTACAAATATCATTCTAAAACAAAGGCCAGAAAATAAATGCCTTAAAGGTGGTACCAACACAGAGCTGTAGGGCACAGCTCAGCAAACCTGTACTTTAAAGGGCCAGATAGTAAATATTTTACTCTTTGCAGGCTATATAGTCTCTGCTGTAACTACTCAACATGGCTTTTGTAGCACAAAAGCAGCCATAGAGAGTACATTAAAAAAATGAGCCTGTCTGTGTACCAGTAAATATTACAAAAACAGGTGGCTGGCTGAATTTGGGTTGTGGCTATAATCTGATAGCCCCTGCTCTAGACTGTCAAAGGAAAGAGAAAGAATATTGTGAAAAGTAGTTTTCAAGTTACAAAGCTCTGTTCACATGTAAAGTTATTATTCATTAGGTTTATTGAAGACTGATACAGTGTCTAACTTGATGTTTTGGGTTTGTTTTTTTTTTTTAAGATTTTTTATTTATTTATTTGGCACACAGAGAGAGAGAGAGATTACAAGTAGGCAGAGGCAGGCAGAGAGAGAGGGAGAGGAGCAAGCAGGCTCCCTGCTGAGCAGAGAGCCTGATGCGGGCCTCAATCCCAGGACGTTGAGATCATGACCTGAGCCAAAGAGATCATGACCTGAGCCAAAGGCAGAGGCTTTAACCCACTGAGCCACCCAGGCACCCAGTCTAACTTGATGTTAACGAACAACTAATAGTCCCTGGCTGATAAGCCAATTTGTTGCCAGGTGGATCAAGGGAGTTTGACTACAATAATTAAGGGTAATAAACCACACTCATCCTTTTCTTAGAGGAAAGGGAAGAAGAAACACATTCTTCATATTTCTTTTATCCTTTTTAGAGCTTTACCTTCCCAAGAGTTTAGTAAATTTTAAATACATCTTTGTCACTTCTCCCTGATGAACTTGGGGATTTAATCTAATTCCCAACTTAATACAAGAACCTTCTATCCCCTTCCCCACCTCTGTTAATTGCACTTGAATTCTAACCCTTCCTGGTGCTAAGTCAAAGCACCAGAAAAATGAGTCAGGGGTTCTAAAAACTCAGCCAGCGGCACCTCAATTTAGTTAAGTCTCCTGATAATTATAAGTCTTTTTTTCTTTTACTTTTCTCATTCATGATTTAAGCTCGTTCATGTCTGCCTCTCTTCAAAACAAAATTTCCACTTTTCCGAGTTCAGCAAATAGGTCTTTTGTCTCTCACATTTGGAGCCAAGTAAATGACTTTTAGCTGCTTGATGGAACATTATATTTTATTATCATAAGACCAAACAACCTCAGGTTTTTGAACTTGAGGGGTTTGCCCACCAGAGTGAAGTCTATGGCAACCCGTTCTCTACCATTTTATTCTCAAATCTGTCTCCTTGAACTCAACACAGATCTGTCTTAACAGCTTAGACATTTTGACAACTATTTCCTGAAACATATGCAGAGCAGACATGCAAAATGTTAGCAACCTATTTACCCTATTGTGGAAATCATTAGCACACAAGTGGTTTCAACTGGAGTTATGCATGTTTTTCACTCATAATCAGTTAACATTTTTTAATCATTTCTGTCCCTTTAAGTGCTGCTCATTTGAAAGTATGATTACTACTGTTTCAAAATGACAAGCTTTTCAGGGAATTCAAATGTGAACAGTAGCAAAAGCTTTCATTGTTACATTAATTATCCCTATGCAGAATTTCAGAAATCAACATATCTTTTTATCTGGTTCTTAGAAGCATCATATTACTAAGAATAGATGTTTCACCTCTTTAAGAAGGTCCATCTGTACATGCCTTCTATTTATTGGCACTTACTTTACATCATACAACCTTCATATTTTCATATTTTATATCATCATCCAAGGTTTATTTTGAGATATCAAAATGTCTCTTAACTAACTTGGAATAAAAATCAGTAAACTGTTTTCCAATTACTTGCTCAATGATTTTCACCAATATTTTTCATTATTTTAAGGGCTTTATTTCTGCCAGACAGCTAGGTGAAGTTCTGTAATCCATACCTCATACTTGACGTTCCAATTCTGCAGAGTAAATTTAATGCCTACACTCATATCAGTAACTGATTATAATCTCTTAGTGGGTAGGAAGCAGAGCTGTTTAATTTTCTATATGCAGCTCTCAGATAGCAACAAGTTCAGGGACTCACCATACACATATATTTGCAGAATGATAAATAGTTTTTGCAGCAAAATACCCAGGAAAGTGAAAAATTATCAATTTTATCCCATCTTAAATTCAGAGAGAGAAGAAACTAATAGAAGATGCATGTGTAGTTGCCTTGATCCCGAGGCAAAGGGAGCCTCCTTGTCTGCACAGGTGATAAAAAAATAATAAGGTGGGCACCACCCTGGTATATGCACCATCCTGATAATAAAATTTGAAATCCTGTTCACAAGGAGCATTTACTGCTCTAGCATAGGGATATTGAATTTCATAACCTGAAAAGTAGGCTCAAAAAAGCTATTAGAAGTTTTTCAAGTCTTAGCTAATGAGCCACATTTAAGTAAAGGATACTCTTGTCCTCACTTGTAAAAGCTAGAAGATGCTCTGAATTATTAAACTTTTAACTGTCGGCATGTTAGCCAGATCCCTATGGCAGAAACATTTAAATGGATACAATGAAAAACAACTAAAGTATCAGAACCCGCAAGAGGGACCATGAGCTGTGAGAGGAGAAATGGCCAAAGGTTCTTTGTTTTTATAATTTAAATGATAAAGGACGATTTTGTTTTTGGCTTTTTAAAAAAATTTTATTTTTCTTGATATATCCTGCTTGTCTCCCTTTCCTTTCCTTTCCTTTCCTTCCTTTGTTTCTTTTTAAAGATTTATTTATTTATTTGAGAGAGAGCTAGAGAGAGCATAGGGTGGAGCAGGGGGAGGAGCAGAGGGAGAGGGAGAAAGAAACTCAAGGAGATTCCATGCTGAGCATGGAGCCCAGTGCAGGTTCAATCCCGGGACTCATGAGATCATGACTTGAGCTGAAACCAAAAGTTGAGTACTCAACTGACTGTGCCATCCAGCTGTCCCTGTCTTTTTCTTTATATAAGAATTTACCAAAAAAAAAAATTTTACACATTTTAGTTGAACATTTCCAAATAACAAAAATGATGTAAAGAATAGAATTTTGTCAAAAAATTATCAAATTTAGGGGGGGGCGAAGACCAGAGAAGCATCCCTTAATTATTCTGATTTTTGATAGCAGGTGATTTTACACATATCATTTGACTTTGAGAATTTTTGTCCTAGGTTAGAGATTGAAATTGGTTCTACTTTGTGAGAATTGATTAGTTATTCATAAATTATTAACTTTTTACTATTTTTATAAATATGTATTAAACTTGTTACTAATATGGATAGTGAACTGAATTACAGCACTCAGGGAGCTTATGAGTATTTTGTGTGAGTTCCAGTTGCTCCATGTCCTTGCCAATACTGGTATAATCAGTTCTTTTAATTTTAAATAAACTCAGAGGTGTGTAGAAATATCTCATTTTGGTTTTTAATTTGGATTTCCCCAGTGAGAATGGATAATGAGTGTTATTCATGTACTTATTTGCAATTAACTTACTTTCTTTGGTCTGTTCTTACTATTTGCCTATTTTTTTTTTCTTACTGAGTTGTTTCTTATATTGAGATTTGGGAGTGCTTTAGATATTATTTACATAAGTCCTTTATCAGAAATGTAGTTTTCAAACACATTTCCCCAGCCTAACACTTGTCCTTTCACTCTTTTAAGAGTGTCTCTTGAAAGCAGAAGTCCTTAATTTTGTTGAAGTTAATTTTCTAATTTGTTTGTGTAGATTAGGCTTTTGTGTTACATATATCGAAGAAATCATTAACTAACTGAAAGTCACAAAGATTTTTTCCTATGTTTTATTCTAGAAATTTGATAATTTTAGATCTTTAATATACATATATAATCTCTTTTTAAGATGTTTATTTATTTGAAAGACAGAGAGCAGGTGCACGTAGGGGAGGGGCAGAGGAAGAGGGGGGAGAGGGGGAATCTCAAGCAGACTCCCGTTGACTGTGAAGCCCAGCCCCGGGACTTGATCTTGTGACACTGAGATCATGACTTGAAACAAAATCAAGAATCAGATGAACTGACTGTGCCCTGCAGGCACCCCCATAATCTCTCTTGGATTAGTTTTTGTATATGAAGCAAAGTTGTAATGGATGTCTTTTCATGGATACCCAATTATTCTGGCTCCATTCGATGGAAAGACTATCCCTTTTTCATTGAAACGCTTTTGCAGTTTTTTCAAAAGTCAATTGACAATATATGTGCTTTTGAACTTTCTGTTCAGTTCCCTTCATCTGTATTAATGGTAGTACCATTCTTTCTCGATACAGTAACTTCATAATAATTTATAGAGTCAAGTGGTATAACTTCTCCCACTTTATCTTCCTCAGACTTGTTTTAGCTATTTTTAGTTCTTTTGCATTTTAGACTGTTAATATGGTGAATTAAATCAATTGATATTTTATTTATTTATTTTTATTTGACAGAGAGAGAGAGATTACAAGTAGGCAGAGAGGCAGGCAGAGAGAGGAGGAAGCAGGCTCCTGCCGAGCAGGGGGCCTGATACAGGCCTCGATCCCAGGACCCTGAGATCATGACCTGAGCCGAAGGCAGAGGCTTTAACCCACTGAGCCACCCAGGTGCTCAAATCAATTGTTTTCTTTTTTTCTAAATATTATTTATTTATTTGAGAGAGAGAGAATGAAAGAGAGAGAGAGAGCATGAGACGGGGGAGTGTCAGAGGGAGAAGCAGACTCCCTGCTCTATAGGGAGCCCAATGTGCGACTCAATTCCAGGACTCCAGAATCATGACCTGAGCCGAAGGCAGTCACTTAACCAACTGAGCCACACAGGCGCCCCATCAATTGCTTTTCTAATGTAAAATCAACCTGTCATTCCTGGGCTAAATTACTATTGGTCATGGTGTATTATATTTTTATACATTATCGCATTGATTTGCTAAATTAAAGAAATAATTTTTGCATCTATGTTTAGGAGGGAAATTTTCTTGTCTTGGAAATATTTTTGTATCTTTGTTATAGGAATAATGCTGCCCTCCTGGAATAAGTGGAGAAGTATCCCTTCCTCTTTGATTTTCTGGGTGAGTTCATGTAAAATTGTAGAAAAATTAATGAGTCAAAAGTTCATTTTTTGCTCTCAAAAAATTGACAGTACTTTAGCTGGATTGACTAAGAAAATAAGATTCAGATGATAAAAGAAGGGACAGCATGACTAACTTTTCAGAAATATGAATAATTATAAGGGAATACTACAAACAACTGTATACCAACAAATTAGAAAATGTGAATGAAATAGACAAAATCCTGGAAAGACATGAATTTCTGAAACTAACTCAAAAGAAATAGAAAATCTGAATAGATCTGTGACACAACTGAATTAGTCATTTAAAAACTTCCCAGAAGAAAAGCCCAGGCCCAAAAGGCTTTTTGTTAGTGAATTCTATGAAACATTTGAAAAATTGACACCAATTCTTTACACACTCTTTCAAAAAAATGAAAGAGGAGGGAACATTACCCATGTCATTCTCTTAGTCTAGTAATTCTTTCATAGAAAACCAGACCACAGTGTCACTGAAAGAAATGATAGACCAACATTTCTTATGAATATAGAAACAAAATTCTCAACAAAACACAGGCGAATCAAGTGAGTAATATGTAAAAGATTATATACCACGAGTAAGTGGGATTTATCCCAGGAATATAAGATTGACTTAACATCTGATAACCCATCAGTGTAACATATAGCATGTTACTAGAAAGAGGACTGAAACACATAATCATGTTAATAGTTGCAGAATAAAAGATTTGACAATATCCAACATTGCTGCATGGTAAAAATGCTCAACGAACTATAAATAGAGGGAACTTCAAACAAATAAAGAGCAGGTCTGAAAACCCCACAGTTAACAACACAGTTAATGGTGAAAAAATGAGCGGTTTTCCCCAAGGATCAGGGAACGACAGCCATGTCTGATCTCACCACTTCTATTCAACTTTGTATGTCCATTGTATAGATACACTATGTTTTATCCATTCATTCATCTGTTGATGGAAATTTGGGTTGTTTCCACTTTACAGATATTATCATTTGTCCAAGATTTTGGGTGGACCTGTTTTCATTTCTCTTGGGTTTGTAGCTACCAGTATAATTATTGGGTCATATGGTAGCTATGTGGAACCATTGAGAATCTAACAAACTGTTTTCCAAAGTTTCTACAACTTTTTATGTTCTCACAAATAATGTATGAGGGTCTTGATTTCTTCATATTCTCACTCCATCCTAGTGAGTGTGAGGTGGAATCTCATAGTTTTGAATTGTATTCCTCTGATGGCTAATGATGTTGAGCATCTTTTTGTGTACTTACTGGCCAAGCGTGTATCTTTTTTGGAGAAATGTTGCTACAGATTATCTACTTTTTAAATGGAATATTTACGTATTTATTGTTGAGTTGCAAGAGTCTTTTATATATTGCTGTATATTTTCATATATTCTAGATCCAAATCCCTTCTCAGATACATGATTTGCAAATCTTTCCTCCCAATCTGTGAGTTGTCTCTTCACTTTCTTAATAGTATCATTTGCAGCATGGAAGGTTTTAGCTTGTATGCAGTCCAATTTATCTTTTTTTTTTCCTATTATTGCTTTTGATGTCATATCTTACAGACCATCACCTAACTTAAGCTAATGAAGATTCATGTCTGCTTTATTATGAATGTTGACAAATGAATTAATAACAGTTTGTGCCAAACCGTTATTTGTTGAAGTAGAGGGGATAGATCATTTCTTTACAGGAACTAAGTAGAAAGTAATTCTAAGACTCATAAGTAATTACCTTAAGGAGAAAAAAAAAGATGAATCAAAGAAAGGACTAAAGAAAAAGTTACATAAAATTAAAACATACAAATATATATTAGAAGAGAAATACGTCTGTAAGTTGGGCCAAATTTAATATTTAAAATTAGTCGGTTAAGTGTCTGATTCCTGGTTTCAGCTCAGGTCGTGATCTCAGGGTTGTGAGATTGAGCCCTCCATCAGCCTCTGTGCTCAGCAGAGATTTTCCCTTTCTCTCCCACTCATGCTCTCTCTAAAATAAATAACTAAATCTTTAAAAACTATAAAAATAAAATTAGGGGTAACCATATTAAGGCTATATCATGAAAATAAGATAATGTCTTTAATAATTTATCTTTTAAAAGTTGCTTGCTCTAATTTATACAAAGAAACCATTTGATATGTTTTATTTATCAGCTGGTCATGTGATACATAAAGCTGTGCTTACACTCTCCAAGATATGTAGGTGGAGAAGAATATAATAAATCAATAGCTACTGAGTTAAACTGATTTGGCTAGTTATTTTTTCCCCAAATATTACTTTATGGAATCAGTTGACCAAACTGACCAGTTGGTTTGCAATAGGAATTAAACTAAAGGCAATTAATGGGTCTCATGAATATAGACATCAAGTCAGCTGATGTTATTATTCTTGTTTTAGTCTTCTTATGTCTTGGGAAAGGAAAGAAAAAATATACCTTAGGAATAAAAAATTTTAGTACATTAATTTAACTCATTTTTCTAAATGTAAGAGGTATGTAGTAAATATGACATACAATAGTGGAGAAGGAATGAAAATCAATTAGAGTTGTGAATATTTAGAGTCATGCTATTAGGGCTTAGTGAAAATTTTTGCCCATATGTAAAATAATGCCACCATCGCATAATTAGAAAATCTGAAATAGAGATTTAAAAGGTAGAGGAGGAAAAAAAATACAGAAAGCTATGTTGAATTCTACAGTGGAATAAATTGCCATGGTACAGTGCAAGCTAATCAGAGCATATCCAATGCTGTAAGGTTACTACTATAAATAAACATACAGATCCACACATACTCAGATCTGATGGCCTTCCTTCAAGATGATCGAGTGAGCTGAACTTTATGCTCACGTGTCTCCTGAATGTCACTACCTTTTAGAGATTCAGCCAATTAGCATACTTTGGGATTTCTAAAAAACTAAGTATTTGCTTTCCTCTCTTCTCTGTCTCTAGAAGTATGCACGTATATATACATATACTTATGTATTATTAATATATAATAATAATTATATGTATAGGTAATCTTCCAATTTCACGCTCTCTTGAACTCTTTCCCTAGTGACACACCAGGGAATAGAATGGAAAAAAAAAAAAGACGCAATACAAGAATGAAGTCATAACAAAAAGCCAAAGATCATTTCTACCAGGAGAAAAACTAATTTTCTAACCTAAAGCAGGTGGAGAAATGTGATGCCCAGTCTCAGTCTATCCTCCAGGATGTTTCTTTTCCTCATTATTTTTTTTATTTTAGGTGTGCAGAAGGTTTTCAAATATTTTGAGCTGGTTGCCAACCTTTGAAAAGCAGAATGTTGCACATCAAAATCCAGATTCCTGGCATCTTTTTAAAAATTGTAAGCTCTGGAAAGAGAAACCTAAATCCCTTAAGGCACCTGTGGGCTAGCCAGCTGTTGGCAGCAGGAGCACCCCCTGAGTAGGGCCTGCGCCCCTCCAGCCTGCTGCTGGATCCATCGTCTCCGGTCCACTCATTTGTATTCCCTGCCTGACCCCTGTGAGCGGTTGGGTTTGCATCCATGTTTTAGACCCAAATGAACTGCTTTCCTCTGTTTTATAGCCAGCAATTCTCTCAGCATTCAATTAAAATAAATTACAAGCCTAGAAGCAGTCTGTTTTTCAGAAATGAAAAGAAATTTTTAATATTGCTTTCACAGTTAATATGTAATCACTGAGTAAATTAGTACAATGCTTAGAGCTTCTTTAGGATCCTGTTCAGGAAGGAATATAAAAAAAATCATCCTTGTTTTCATATGAATTGTTGAAACACAGCCTCCATTTAACGTATTGGGCAAAATGAGAAAAGCAATATGTGTTTTTGTTCCGAACAGGATGACAAAACAAGTGAGAACAGGTGTGTAAACAGCAGTAGGAAGTAATGAAAAACAAGATTGCTAAGATTACAGAGGCCAGTCGCATTTTATGATGGCCTGGGGCAATAACGGAAAAACTTTTCTCATAGTCATTGTATCTACAGGCTTCAGTATTCATTTTCCCTTACGAATTAAAAAATTTTAAGAGGCATTGAAAGTCTTTCTCCTTTTCCATAGATACTTTGAAATCGCTTGTGCAGAGCGTGTGGCCTAATAGGGAGCAGTGATCCTGGTTGAAATGTAAAACCAAACCCAGAATCAAAACGTGCTTTTGAATGTAATAGAGTTCCAAAGAAACTGCAAGTCATAAAGTTGAAAACCTCTCTGTTTATGGAATATATCTTTCACATTGAAGGGAAATTCTAGATCCCAGGAAAATCTTTGAAAGGTATCAAATTTAAAGACCCTAAGCCCTCCTCAGAAGCTTTATAACATCAACCTATTTCAAAGTTTTGATCTGAAATCAGGTAAACCTCTTGAGACAGATATTTCATTGGAACAAAAAGGCAAGCAAAATGAAATTCAGGTAGCTGCTAATCAAGCACAAGTGTAATTGAAGCTCGCTGACCTTTACTCCTGAAATTCCCTGGGAGGCACAGCTATAGGCACAACCACATCGAGTGCCCTTGTTATGAGAACACACATCATGGAGTAGGATTGCCAAGGAAAAGTATACAAGTAAAACCCAGGTAAGGGTCATGAGTCGTCCCCTTTTGGCATTATAAACATGTATCTTTCTTTATTTCATTCTCTTGTCATTTAGTTTCTAGGCTTCTAAAAATTCCTTCATTAAATCAGTATCATGATAATAACATGCTTTTACATGAACTGAAACTTTAAAAGATCATGAAGAATGGATGGGAAAATCAATGGCACAAACAGTAACCTGGAACCGTCAGAATAGTGTCCACTTGGCTAAAATACCAAATGACCAGTTTAATGCCTTCACGTGTCCACATCAACCAAAGAGAGTGTTTTTAAAGTTAGTATTCAAATAAGAAGGTCAATTAAGGAAATAACAAGCTTCTTTTTGGGAAAGATAATAAAAGATGATAGAGAGAGATACAGAACTTACTCAACTCCTTCTATTTTCATCTAAGAAAAAGACCTTCAAAGTTTTGACCACACAATGTCAGAATATAGGAAGGAAGCACAAAATTCACATGAATTAATGCCAGGAAATTGCATAGTACTTCACAGCCACTAGAATTAATCATGGACAGAGATGAAAAATAGAATTGACGTCACAAGAATGGAAACGAACAAATATCCAAATCTCTAAAAAGTAGAAATGTAGAAACTCAGGCACATAAATTTAGTATCAATTGGGTAGTAAATAGGTTTCATAAAAGTAATGAACACATAATCTAAGATAAAATAGAAGAATATCAAAGTTGGTAATTTGAGTTAAAACAACCACAGTTTCTCTTCAAGAGATCATGAGTAGTTGATATTCCAGTTAAAGAGATGCTGTAGAGTCATTTCTTTCTTCAAACAGTTTGAAGAAATCCCCATGAATTTCCCTGAAGAAACTGTGTAATTCACTGAGATCCTATGATAGGGGTATCATAATCACACAAAGCAATCACAAGAGAAAATAGCAGGAATGAGGACTGAAAACCATATGTAATAACTCTAATGTCTATAAATTATAGCACAAAGCACAGTCAATGAAGAAAGGGAACTTGAAATTGTTCAGTAACGAAGTGACTCTGACAGCTTAGGGAAAATTGAGACTTGCTACCATTCTGTAACAGAAGTGATTCAAGCAGGAGGGGGCACGAAAGCCCAAAGATTCTGGTGTGTTAGGAAGAAAGGCAGAGAAGCAGTGTGTTTAGAGACTTTCCTGTGGGAAGATGTGCAACCCAGAAGCCAAGCTACATCTGGGAACATTTTGAGTGAGAAGAAGAGGACCAGAAACGAAGGTACTGGTACAGCTGTGTAAGTGTGCTGAAGACAGCCAGGTCAGGGAGTGAGAGAAGGTGGGGGGCCGCTGGGCCAGGCACTCAGGTTAGGGCGGGGAGGCCTCAGCTTCCTGGACAGCTGTGAAAAATGTTTAATCAGAAGTAGGGCATCCAGAAAGTTATTTTCCACCTTTCAGAAGAAAAGAAATGACAAGGGAAACTGTTACCCCAAATTTCATTTTTACCAACTTGGAAAAACCAGTGAGTTTAATTGAAATGACAGAAAGACCCCGGGGGGGGAGAAGGTAGTTACTCCCGAGGGTGTAAGACTTACTCGGTGTCTAACCCTTCTAGGGAATTTTTTTTTTAATTATCATGAATGTAGTAGAAATCCTATTTCTGCACAACCTCATTCTCTCTCAATATTAAATTCTTTTTAGAATATTTAATATTTAAGTATCCTAGGCACTGACAATAAGCAAGGTTTAACACTTTAAACCAAAACACATCCTTTGTTCTACAAGTGTGCACTTACATCAAGATGCCTGGGAGGGAAAAGAAAACATTCTTTAAAATTCTAAAGAGAATAATATTTTTGTTGTGGTTTGTTTTGGAAGAAATAGTGTGAGAGCAATTGTACTGATACAATATAGTACTTCTGTGTAACTAATAAGTTCCAAAATACCAGTGGCTTACAAAATAGTAGCCATTTCTCACTCATATAAATTTCCCTAATAGTGGTTGAGGGGAGGGTAGGTTATTCAGGGAGTAGGAAGGAAGATCTGCTCCATGTAGTCATTCAGGGCCCCATGTGGATGAAGTCTCTATTACCTACATTGTGTAGTTTCTGAGATTGCTCTGAGCATCAAGAAAGAGGGCATGAAAAATATATGGGGGTTTTGGATGGGCTGGTCCTAGAAGTATTATATATCCTTGTGCCAAATTCCACTGGTACAGTTGTGTGGTTATGCTCCACTGACCACACAGGTGCAAATGGAATTTGGACTTGTAAACACTGTCTGAGTAATTAGTTCCCAGCAACAGCTCTATAGTCATAGATGGGAGCAGGAGTCTTTGATGGAAGCCCAATTTTCCATGTCACAAGTATATGAGGTTATTTTGATATAGACCATTGAAAAAATCTGTTTGTGTAAAGATACTGCTTTTCTTTACTGACACTTAGCACTGTTTATTCTATGAGTAGTGGAGATCCATTAGAAAACACCAAATGTTATTATTTTTGGTGGGGGAATTGTTTTTAATGCTCTCAGGGCCACCGTTATCAAACATTTAACATACTATCTCATTGAATTGTAGAATTTTAGAACTAGAAGAAAACTTGGACAGTATCTATCTAGTCCAATAGCATTTCCTGATAGAGAATTACATGTATATTATGCAGTTAGGTTATACATTTATTATTGAGTGCAGAAATAAATGAAGCTAGTCTTTTCTTGTGCCTAAATGAAACCCACATAAAAAGCGAGGCACTTAATGAGTGATGTTAACTGTTTCATGCTTCTAGACTATTAGACATATCCTCATTCTGACATTGTGAAGTGTGCAAAGGGACAATGATAATTTTGCAGCTTGTCCCATGTGCCTAAGTTATTTGATTTATGTGCTGTACCTGCCTCCTATGATGCTGTCTGAATTCATAAATCTGAGTAAAAGAACAGGGACCCATAACTCAAAGAGGATGAGATGGGCTACACCCTGAGGCTGAGCATGTACTGTGGAGCTGGAGCTCTGTTCCCTCATGAATACCCATGGGCATCAAAGTTGCTAAAGGTTAGGCATTCATCACAAAGGGTCCCAGTCAGGATACATGGCAGGGTTCCAAAGATAGATTTTTTTTTTATGTCTTCAAACTTTTGTGTAGTATACAGAACAATTTTTGTTGTTTTTGCTCTTTTTACAATAAGGTAAATTTGATGCAATCTTGTGCTCTGCTAATGTGTATCTGCACACCATGCAGAGCCATTTGTCAGTGCCTACTATGTGTAGAATGTTAGCCTATATAGTTATTATGGGGAGAAAAAAATTATAAGGTACGGAGTATGAGATCTCAAATTTGTCATTTAGTAAAAGGGTACGACAAAGTTCAAGAAAAATAATGACACTATATAAGTCATATATGAAAAAAGTCTTAAGGATATAAAGCACTGAGTAGTACAGAAATCCAGAAGAGGGAGAATTCACTGAGTACAAGGTATTGAGGAACCATGTAATATAAGTAAGACAGATAATATGATCACACTGCAGCCAAGGTGCTTTATATTCATAAAAAGCTTTATATTCATAAAAAGCTTTGGGAGGAGCCCCAACCTTATCACTTTTCCCATCTTTGGTCTGCCCTTACTTTGTCCTTATAATAATTAGGTCTGTGTCTCAGTATTTAGTATGATACATATGAAAATTATGATTTATGTCAAGCACTTGGTTTTATTCTGTCACAGACAGTAGCCTCCTCTGTGGCCAGTCACAAATAGATGCCCTGGCTTTTGGATAGGAAGCTTAGGCATTCCCTTAATTGGTTCATTCAACAAGTGGTTTGAACATGAAATATTTATTAGGCTTTTATGCTGTGCCAGGCACCATTCTGGTGGTAGGACCACAATATTAAGAAGAACAGATGGGGAAGTCGGGATGGCTGAGGGTTAAAGGTGCCATACTCGGGATAGAGACCCAGTTCTTACCCACTTGAGACTCCCAGGCTGTGAAGTGGACAGACATTTCCATCGGCAA